>CM040439.1:42929192-43276308 GCA_022702705.1 Papilionanthe hookeriana x Papilionanthe teres
GACAAAGATATGATAAAATTTTCAAAGTCATATATTATCTTAGTTAAACTCTCGATCATGCCGAAATTAACTATACGAGTTAGTGAAAAAGAATTATTAGCGATTGTATATACTTTTGATAAATTTAGATCTTATTTAATTGGAACTAAATGTATTGTGCATACTGATCATTCTGCTATTAAATATTTAACGCAAAAGAAGGACACCAAACCACGATTAATTAGATGGATATTATTAATGCAAGAATTTGATTTTGAAATAAATAATAAAAAAGGAAATGATAATCAAATTGCAGATCATTTATCAAGACTAGAATATTGTGAATTATCTGACATTGACAATGAAATTACACACAATTTTCCTAACGAATAACTTTATAATGTAAATGAGTGGAAAATACCATGGTATGCTGATATAGTAAATTATATTATAAGTGATATTTTACCACCCATGCTAACTCTGCAACAACAAAAAAAATTCATTCATGATGCTAAAACATATTTTTGGGATGAACCATATTTATATAAGCAATATAAGGACCTAATAATTAGAAGATGTGTGCCTTATGAAGAAACTAAACAGATCATTCAAAAATATCACGATTCTGAAGTTGGAGGACATGTTGAGACAGATAAAACTGCTTACAAATTCCTACAATCTGGATTTTATTGGCTTACTCTTTTTAGAGATGTTTATAGATATATCAAAACTTGCGATAAATGCCAACGAGTAGGTAATATATCTAAAAGAAATGAAATGCCTCTGAATTTTATATTAGAAGTTGAAATTTTTGATGTTTGGGGATTAGATTTCATGGGACCATTTATACCTTCATTTGGAAACTCATATATATTAGTTATTGTTGATTATGTTTCTAAATGGATTGAAGCACAAGCCTTACCTCGTTGTGATGCTAAAAGTGTTTCAAAATTTTTAATGAAAAATATTTTCACAAGATATGGAATGCCGAAAGTGATTATCACTGACGGAGGATCCCATTTTAGAAATAATTATATTAAGAAATTATTAGAAAAAATTAATATTATTCATAAAATATCAATTGCTTATAATCCACAAACCAGTGGATTAGCTGAAGTTTCTAATCGAGAAATTAAACAAATTTTAGAAAAGACTGTAAACCCTAGTAGATTAGATTGGTCTACAAGACTAGACACTACATTATGGGCATACAGGACTGCTTATAAAACCCCGATTCGAATGACTCCTTACAGGCTTATTTATGGAAAAACTTGTCACTTACCAGTTGAATTAGAACACAAAGCGTATTGGGCAATTAAGGAATTCAATTATAATTTAAAAGATGCTCGTGAGAAGAGATTTTTGTAAATGAACAAATTAGAAAAATTAAGAAATGAATCCTATGATAACAATAGAATTTATAAAGAAAAAATGAAATTATGGCATGATCGAAAGATTAACCAAAAAAATTTTGAATCAGGACAAGAAGTTTTGCTTTATAATACAAGATTGAAATTATTTCTTGGGAAATTGAAATCTCGATGGTTAGGACCTTTCACTATAACTCAAATATTCACATACGTAGTTGTAGAAATTGAAGATCGAAAAGACTGAACACGGATTTAAAGTAAATAGACACGATTAAAATCATATTTTGATGGAAGAAGACCAAATTTTAAAGAGGTTTTAATGCTCGATCAACCTAATTAATAACTGAGAATAGATCAAGTCGACGACGTTAAACCAAGCGCTTTATGGGAGGCAACCCATAGTAGTCTTTAATTATAATATATATTTATTTGATTTATTACTAATTTAAGTATAAAATTAATTCAACTACTCATATTTATAATCATCACGATATTTGATCCATAAAAATAATGAAAAATATTTGAATCTAAGCGAAATTGGGCAATTATGCCTTAGCTTGTTGACGGCGAGATCGACGCCGCCGACGCCGAGATCTGCGTGCCTAATTCTTTTTAATATATTAACTATCCCGCCGACATCGAGATCGTTGCCGCTGACGGCAAGACTGGTAAAAGAGTGGTTTAGGGAGTTATTTTGGCGGTTTTTGACATTTCTAAGTGTTCTAACTCTTTAAAAAACACTAAAACTCAAATTCTTAAACATTTACTTCCTAGAAACGAATAGAAACTCCACAAAACATAGTATTATGGCATCCAATCCACTTAAAATCATTAAATCCCGAGTGTTCAATCGACGAAAGTTTGTCAATTATGAGGCCCAACGGATATTCAACAAAGTTATTATGAAGAAGAGATTGATTAAAGAAAGAGGATTCGTCAATAGAGGAGTGGAGAATTCGACAACACCTATTGAGTAGAAGATTGTTCGACGACGTTGGGAGGTATTATGCTATATAACTTCTGTAGTAGTCATCCCCGTAGTTAAAGAATTCTACTCCAATCTTCATGGAATTAATAATGGAAGTGTATATGTGCGAGGCAGATGGGTAACTTTCACTCCTTCAAGAATTAATGACTTGTATTCAATTGAGAATACACATGTTTGTCACTATTTCAATTTCATTCCTACAGGATATAATATGAATGAGATCTACCAATATTTGACTGACGAATCTGAAGATTGGGAAATATGAGAAGACGAGCTATGTTAGTTTTTCGCATCACTTCTTAACCCGTCTCTAGCGACGACACTTCTTTATTTCTTGAAAATTATTACCCACGATGAGGGTAAATAAAGTTTCTTAGGAGTGTGCGATTTTAAATTACTTGTATTGAACGAGATTACCCATCGATGTTGGATCTATTATTGTGAAGTACGCACTAGGCACGCTTGTGCATGGATCGATTCATGGACTTGGACATCCTTCGACAATATTTGCATTATGTAGTCGATACTAAGTTTCTATGAAACACAGGAAAAAGTACTTTTGCTTTGGAAACCATTACATCCTACTGATATGTTTCATACTTTGGATAACGATAATGATACAACCATTATTGCGGATCAAACATCTCAAAGCAATCTTTCAATCAGGTCATTTACTGATAAAACTAATTTGATCTTTCGAAAACTCAAAGGATTGGAGAATGATATACGAACGTGATGAATTCTATCGACAATATCTCGATTTATTTGATCATATTGGTCGAAGAATGAAAGAGCACTTTGATCATTCCGGACATCTCGAGGCTAGTTTCATGCGGCTTTTGAGAAGGAAAGGATGGATTGAAGAAGATTCTACTGAAGAATTTTCTTACAAGCCTTTCTATAATTTGTTCGTGCACTTACGTTCTATCGGAGATATCATAGATGATTTTAATACCGATCCTGATGAGTAGAAGATATTTATTCGTATTTATTTGTGTGTTATGCTAGTTTGAATTTAGTTTATTATGTTATTTACACTTTGGATATTTAATCTCAGTATAGATGAGATTACGTGTTATTTGTTCAGTCTCAGCATTTGAGTACTGTGGTTTGGATTGCGACGCTGAATTGTGTGTATTAAGATTTTAAAATTACTTTGTTAGTAATATAGTGTGTGTGAAATTTGTAAACACTTGGATTTCATATATAAAGTTATGATGTTTTTTGTTGTGTGAATTTATGTGTTAAAATAATATCTAATCACAATGAAATGTATTTAATAGATTGATCGGACATTATTGAGGCTTAAAATAAATTAAAAACATTATAAATAAATAAATAAAATAAATAAATAAAAAAATTTTAAAATTTTATAAAATCCCGCCGACAGAGAGATCGATCCCACCGACGGTGAGATTTTTCAGAAACTTTTGACCTCTTTGAATTAATTAGCTTGCCGACGGCGAGAATTTTTCCGCCGACAGCGAGATCCCAAAAAACAATATATTTTGACCGGTCAACCATCACTATTCATCGTCCCCTTCCTCAAAACTTCGAAAAACCAACCTAGGGCTTGAGAGATCTTGCATTTGGAGCGATATCAACTCAGTTTGACACCAGATTTTATCTTCCATTGGTAAGAGCTTCCCTCCATGTAAATTTTTTTATTTTCACCATGGATTTCTTCCACATTGAGTAATTTTGGAAGATGTGAAAATGTGGAGAAAAGACTTGAAAGAAGTTCATGGAACTTGATTTAGATTGTTTTAAGTCACCTTTGGAAGCCATTTTAGTATTATTTTGGAGTTTAGTTAAGATTTTTTGTAAATTTGATAGATCGAGAAATGGCTCCGCGATAGAAAAGACGACTGGATTTTGACGAAATACGATTTGTGAATGCTAGAGCACAATCAAGATACAACCTTAATATCAAAGCAAGAAAGTGCATTCAGGATAGAGTCTTTAAAAATCCAGGAGAAGTAGAACGAACGATAAGAGAGAAGATGGGAGAATTTACGTTATATAACGAATGAAGTTCATTGTTGAAGTCGTGAAAGAATTTTATACCAACCTGACTGAGATAGAAGATGCACCAATAAAGGTTAGAGGATTTTTAGTTGATTTTAATGATGCAAGAATCAATGCTTTATACGAAGTACAAGATCTGCGTACCAGCGAATATGATACTTTTGGAACAATGGAAGGACTGCTGGATGAAGTCATTAACTTTCTCACTGATGGGAAGGGAACTTAGAAGATTAAGCATCGTGAACGGGTAAATTTCCCTCTCTCTATGTTAAATGCAACATCTAAGGCTTGGCATTATTTTATTTGCTCTACTTTGTTACCTACCTATCACCATAGTGAAGTAACAAGAGATAGAACGATTCGAATTTTGTATTCGGAACCGGAAAAGTATTAATATGGGAAGTATTATTTACGAGAATATATTAGCCGCCTCACGAAGTGAAAGTGGAGGAGGACTAGGACATCTGCAGTGCAATTTATGCACTCTGCCAATTGTTTGGAGTAGAGGCTAGAGATGATGAGGAATGGGTAGAACCTATAAAATCCATTACCCAGGCTAATATAAAAACCTATGAGTCCCACGAAGGATGGAGAACTGGGACTAGGAGCTATGCACCTTTAACTAATAGGGATATTCCCTCTACCAGTTATGACCGTCCTACCTATAGTTCTCCTACCCTTTATGATTTGATGAATGAAATGACTCTACAGCGGAAAATTTTTGAAAAAATTGAAGAAAAATTGGAGCATATAGATCAGAGGATTGAATGATTAGAGCGGAGGCATGATTATGACAACGATTATCTCCAAAAACATTCTGAGTTTGAGATAGCCTATTATGACGCTGAGAATCGTTATCGGAGAGGAGAGCTAGATGTTATATTTCACGAGTGCCCCAGTTATACTCACTTACTGACTACTCACTTCGTTGAATAAGGAGACGAGGATATAGTATGGGATTTTAGTGTTGATGATTAGATTTTATGCTTATATATTTATGTTATGAGTTTGTTTAGCTATTTAGTGTTATGTATTTTGTTTATTTTCTTTAAACTTTTACTGCATAAGTTAAATATGTGTAATTTTAACATTTAAATTATTATTGTAACCACGAAGCTTGGATTAGTAAAATATATGTGAATGTTGTGTTAAATTGTGCTTGAGTACTTATAATAGGTATAAATTGTGTTAGTAGTTGTACTTATTTCAAAACTTCTTTACCGACAATTTCTTTGATAATACATATGTATAGAAGTTATTAACGATACGGAGTTAATTAAGTGATGAAAAGAACCTGCAGAACTTCAAAATGAGAAATACCTAAAGCACTAAGGTATGATTTAAATTTATAGTTTATTTTCTTTTCACCCTATATAGATAGATTGAAAAATTTAAGTTTGGGGGAGGGAAAAACACAAATTTAATTATTAAATTATTCTCAAATTATAATTTCAAAAATTATTATAAAAATGATTTTTTGTAGTAAATTTAATTCAGTAAACTAGAATTAATTTATTTAATTATTATAGAAAGTTAAAAGAAATACTTTTAATGATTAACAAATTTTGTAGATTAAGATATTTGGAATAAAGGATAAGAATATAGTTAACTATTTAAAGTAAAGAAAACTATATTTTAAAATATTAAATTCTAAAGTATTTAGTTGAGAAAGAAAAGATTGAAACTCACTGAAGTAAAAACTATGAAATACATATAAGCTAAATAAATATTTCAAGTTTCAAATTTAGAAAGAGGAAAATGAAGTTCAAAATCATTAAAAGGCTAACCAAAAATAGTGATCCTCACTTGAAAAAAAAAGGATTGAAAATCAATCCATAAAGAAAAGAAAAAGAAAAATATATATATAAATGAGGAGAAGCTTGAGGGGATGCCTTATCTGGATAGTGTTTTCATGAATTTCCTATCATCTGAACTTCCTAAGTAATTTGATATTTCAAATATAGTGATTCTTGAAATGAATAGAAGACTATAACTCTTAAAACTTGATCTCCAAGTAGCTTTATATCTATAGAATTAGTTTAATTATCTAAAAATATTTCTAATAAACTTTACTTATAATATTTATTTAATTCAAATTCATAGTAATTCTGAATTAAACCTTTACTACAAATAATCATTACTTTTATGTAGTATCATGATTACTTGATGACAAGTAATAGTTAAGTTTGGGGGATTTTGATCACCAGAAAATGTGATAAGAAATTCATACCAATTTTATATGAAATTGTACTTTAAAGAAAAGTATTTTCTATGTTTTAATGCAGGAATGAAGATTTATAGGTAATGGGAGCAAAAAGATAAAAAAGGAGCAAGTATGGAACAAAAAGGACTAAAATAGATGAAAATTGAATTATCCCGCCGACGGCGAGGAAGAGGCCGCCGACGACGAGATTTTCCCGAGAGCATTTGAATATATTACAAAGGAGCCCGTCGACAGCGAGACTGAGCAGTTAGCCATTGTTCTAGAAGCCCGCCGATGGTGAGATAGATCCCGCCGACGGCGAGAATGACGGTTCAAGCCAATATTCAATGAATCTGGACGCTTTTTGAAGAGGTGCTTAAGCAACCTTTGGAAATATGACTCCTTCTATATATAGAAACGATTTTTAGTGTGTGAGAGTGTCTGTGAGTGTCTTAGTTTTGTGTTATTCAGTTTTTCTAAGTATCTTTAGTGAGAGTGAGTGTTTTATTTAGTGTCTTGGTGAGTCTTCTAAGTGTATTAACAAAAAGGAAGAGTCAAAGGAACTTGAGGAGTCACGCTGGGAGAAGATTCGAGATAAGTCTTTTGTTTATTGTTTGTTAACTTTAAATGAAATCCAAGTTTTGTGTTATTTTTCCTATGCATTCTGAGTAGTTTTCTTTATCTTTCTCCTTGTTGTTAAGGTTTTGTGAAATGATGAATTAAATTAGTTGTGCCTAAAAATATTAAATAAGATTGTGATAATCTTTTACTTATATCTTAATTTACTTTCAATCCGACGATTGAACTGTTAAAATATGTTGAATTATCAGCTATAGTAAAGATTACATCCAAGATTCAGGGAATTCAAAAGCCTTGGAAGGAATGTGCAAATAAATAAAAAAATATTAATTATCGGGCATAAAATTGGACATTTTAGTGTGACAGACTAAAATCTTCAATTCGGTCCTATCGTTTGGGAGCTGAAGTGTAGATGTTAGCCCTCAGGCGAGGGGAACATGGGAGCTCTGAATTGGCAGCCGATATCCTCCCAACCTAGCCGCAGATTCAGTAATCAAACATAGGATCATTCAATGTTCTTTGCACCAGGACCAAAGGGTAAAGAATAGGAATGCTCCTATTTAGCACAATATAATTCTTACTAATTTAATTATTCATTCACTTAATTTTCTAACAAAGAGAAAGATACTTTTCTAAATTGAAACCTTTTTTCTTTAAGTAATAAGTTTTTTTTAGTATAAGCGTTTGTTATTACCGTATATTAGATTAGTAATCATACTGCATTTGCTGAAATTAGTCATTAAATCTCTAACTTCCTTGTGGGATCGATATACTGAGACTCGATTAGAGCCCTTTATTAATTGAACGATATGTATACTTGCGTTGATAAAAGGGGAGGGAGCACAATTGTTATTTTACTCTGAAAAACATTAATAATATTTATAAAGCTTAACAATCATATACAACCTTCACTTTCTACCTTGCTCTCCTCCGTAGCTATCAAGTTTTTGGCGCTGTTGCTAGAGAATTATACCTCTTAGTAGTGGTACTGAAATTATTACACTTGGCAGTCCCCCGCATCAGGTAATATTGGAGTTTTGACTTAGATTGGATTTATGTGATGTTTAAGCTTCAATTTGGGTCATATGAAGGTTCCATTTGGTCTAAAGGAGTGTTATGAAAATTTTGGAATTCAAATTTGGGTAAATTGGTTTACCATGGGATTTAATTTGGTGAGATTTGTGAATTTAAGCAAAATTGGGGATTTTAAATTGGGTTTGAAATTTGGTTTTGAAATTGGCTCAATTGGGCTTGATTTTGATTTCAATTAGGGTTGGACATAATGAATTTTGATTTGGAAATGAAATTGGGGAGGTTTGGAATCAAATTGGTGGAAATTTAGGATAATTTTGGGATTTTGAGCCTTTAGGGTCATTTGGTTATTTTGGGCAAAATGGGTTAATTAAGTCAAATTGGGCTCAATGGAGTGGTTTGAATTGATTTTAAGGACATTTGGAGTGATTTTGGAGATTTTGGAAATTTTTGGAATTTTTAGGGTATAAGGGCATTTTAGTAATTTTAGGTATTTTGGGAATTTTGAGAATTTGAGGTGTTTTAGGCAATTTGAGTGATTCAGAATGGTTTGATATTATTTTGAAAGAGACTTTGGAAATTTGAATAATTTTGAGAATTTTGGGAAAATTTATGGTTTCAAGGGCATTTTGGTAATTTGGGAAAGTTGGTGCTAACAATGGTTAAAATTGGGAATTTGGAAAAATTGGGATTAATTGAGAATGTTAACCATGAGTTCACCCTATGTTATCCATGGACATAGAGAAATCCCATTTTGGATCCTCCATGTGTTGGTCTTAGCCAAACCCTAGCCATAGCTAAAGGTTTTGGGGACTACACACTTGAGTTTCTGAAACAAGTAGGGAACCATATTGAGCATGTTTGGTTTTAGAATTTGAGGCAGTGAGTGTAAGTGAGGGATCCAAGTGTGTGTGTAAGCTTGCCCAAGACCAGATCACCTAGGTTTGACGCTATGGCTTAACCATCTTATGGGGACTCCTTTTCAGCTCCCTCATCTTTGGCTCCCATCGACTAAGTGCTAGAGGTTAGGACCAAACATGTAGAAATCTAAGAAGAGAAAAGAGGTGTTTGAAATTTCTAAGGGGGTAGGGCTCCATCACTAGTTCTCTAGGATAGTCAACAGGAAAGTCCTATGGCTAGACCCTAGGCTCCTAAGGAAGAAAGATTAGACCTCAACAAAAGTGAGCTCAACAATATTTATCAAAGGTGCGTGTAAAATAACAATACTACTTCATGGACAATTGATATTATAGGCCAACAAACAATATGTTCCCTTAGTGGCTAGGATGAGCAATCCTATTCAATGAAGATCTCAAGAGTCAAAATTGCATATGTTCAATGTTGTTGTTTCCATCTAATGGTACCTTTCTTTTGACAAAAAATTTGTTGTATCATGTTAAAAGCAAAATATAATCATAATTTTGTTTTCTATTTTATTAAAATTTTTCATCAAATCTTTATTATTTTGATTCAAGTACTAAATTTTCAACTACAGCTCTTTTTTACTATATTGGGGCCTGAAATTAATGCATAATTAACCAACTTTACTAAGCCACATAAAAACATCAAAATGATAAAAATCAAAAGAGAATAATGGCAATGGTTAAGCAAGAAGGTCAACATGTGAAATTAAAAATGATTTCATTATAGATGTAATCAAAGTAAGAACTATTTATAATTCTACAAAATAGGGCTGATTTTTTATTCTTAAATGAAAAATAAAATCACAAAATGCATCATTAAGTTTAAATAATGAGAAAAAAAGGCAAACTACTCAAAATGAAAGGTATATTATATGACTAAAAATAAAACAAAATATAATTGAAACTTCGCTTTTCAGCTTAGCCTAATTTACATAAAACAAGTTTTGTCTGAAAAGGCAAGCTTTCACTGCTACAAATTAATGCTTCTCTAAACTATTTACTATTTGTTACTGTTCTTGATCTGTTCTTTTAATTTGTTGGTTGCTTTTTGTGGCAGTTGGACTCTGCCATGCTTTACTTATGCATGTCTTCACTTTGGTGAACTTTTAGAGCTTCTCAATTGTCTGGTGATAATGTTTCAAAAATTTTGCTTGAAAAGTGTCTCTGAATACTTCTCTGAAATCCAGTCTTGATGGAAGATTTTTTTCCTGCTTTTTTGAGAGATTTTGTTTCTTAGACTAAAATTTTAATTTTATTTCTGCAAATTTTATATGAAATTTACATATGCACCATACTTCATATGTATTTAGGCATCTAACACCAAAACTTTGATATTTACATTTGCACTACTTTAATGCCAATTCTTATAGTTTGTTGTTTGCTGGGAGGTAGTAACCATGTGATTAAAAAAAATAAAAACATAATACAATAAATCATAAAAAAAGTAACCCAATTTGTCATAATGGCTGCTAGTTCATTAAAATAAATTGAAACATTAAATTTTAGAGAAGAAATATAAATATTTCAAGTACTTTGGTTGTAAATATGAACAAATTAAATGAAAATCCCTGCATTATCAACAAGATTTATGGGAAATTTACATACATCTTACAGAACTCTATAAATTACATATCCAACACATCAAATTTGATAGGTACATTTATAACACCATGTTGTCATGTATAAATTTATGTACGAAAAGTTGTAATTCCTTTTTATAAAGATAATAATGGTGTTATTTTTTATGTGATATTAAAGATTTTAGTATGTATGTAAATATAAAAATTTAGATTTTTGACGTGGAAATACATGAGAATGTGCAGTATGTATGTGAATACCCTAAAATTTATTCTTTCTTAAAGTATGCATATTTTCACATTATAAGAGATGAGAAGTAATGATTCCCTATCATTAATAATGAGCAAAACCAGACAAAAATACTTTATCTTTAAATTTTTGTGGCCTTTACACACATAACACTAAAATATTTAATATCACATAAGAAAATATTATTATTAGCACTTCCTAAAAGTGTATTACATATTCATGCAAAGGTTTAAAGCAACAAATTAAAGGTTATGTATGTAAATATGAAAGTTTATGTTTAGATGTGAATTTTGTGCCACAATTGCAAATTTCACCAAAATTTTATTTCACAAAGAAGATAATAATTATACATTTGCAAAGGTGGATGGGAATAATTCCTCTTTGCATAGTAAGTTGTTGAAGAATACAAGATAACAATACCGAATAGTACTAAGTTCTAATAATGAGCCAAAAAAGTCACCTTGTTAGTAAATTTTATAACTTCATAAAGGAAAGCAAACTTCACATTTCCAAAGAAGAGTGGAAAATGTCCTTTATGAGTTGCAAGTTAAAGAATAGAAGAAAACAAAGCCAAGTGCTTGTTTGTATTAATGAGCAAAATAAACAGTAAATTTGCTTTATCAACCAATTTCATTATTTCATACATGATGATAAAGTTTACATATCTGAAGATGGAAAGAAATATCCTCTCTCTCTCACACACACATTTACTTGTGATATCTTCTGAACAAAGCTAACTAAGAAAGAAGACAAACAATAATGAGCACAGTTACATATCACATTATGAATTTAATGTGGAGAGAATGAGTTTGAGGGAGAAATGGGACAGTCTTATTTTATTCATTTTTTACTTTTTAGTCCGTTTATGACTTAAAATTCATTTAAGAAATACAAGATAAGGTTAATTTACTCATAAATGCAGAAGATGCTTGCCAGGCTTTGCAAATTGTTTTCAAATTACAAAATCTGTTCAATGAGCTTTTGTAAATGGTATTGAAATTATTTCGGCCAGTAAAAAGTTGCTAGAAATGATTTTAATGAAAAAGATCAGGATGTGTTTTTATAAAACTATGTAAAAAAACTCAGAATAACAAATGCTATGTGTGTGTGTGTGTGTGTGCAGCAAGCAATGGTCTATTAGTTGGCGGGGTTTTCTGTAAATACCCTCAGGTCACGGGTCTGATCCCTTATCCCTTATACGTGCGGGGTTCTCGAATAATCAACATAGATGCCCTAGCGGCACAAAAGGGAAACGATATTTGGGGTCCGTCGGACACAAATATCGTTTCTTTCAATGAAACAATATATATATATATATATATATATATATATATATATATATATATATATATATATATATATATATATATATATATATATATATATATATAGTTTAGAGCTATATTAACTTTAGCCACGTAATTATTAAACTTATAACCAAAAGTAGTAATATAATTATATTTCTATATCATTGTGAGATTTTTTAAAAATATAACTTGACTAGTAATGATGACTCCAAATAAAATTAACCATAATATATTATGAAAAAAAAATAAATAATCATCCAAAATAATAAATATTTTTAGCCATACCACAATACACATCCATAACAAAATTGATCAAAATATGAAACAGCAGTTCAATGTGACAAAAAAAATCCTCTAAACTTGGCTATGTTAAAAAAAAAAGTCCACTTTTACCTAACCTTACTAACATGTGACTATTAAGTTACAATCTATAATAATCAAAATTTTAGTGTAGATAGCACTCTTAACTCTGCTATTTATAAAACCGGCAACTCTATATATGTGAAATTATAACATAGTTATAAAACATGATTGAAACTTAATGGCATATTGTCATATATGCATTCCAAGCTTAGTATTTCAGCAGAGATTGCATGTTAACTGCAGTAAAATTTATGGCAGCATGCCACAAACTTTCAATGCTAGTTGATTAACTCTTCAATAGAGGAAAATAATTTAAACAAAAGGCATATCAACAAAATTTTCAATGCTATGAAAATCTTGCAAGCACCTCATAGGGTGTAAACAAAGAAGTTTGGGCCAGTTCAAATGCTCTTCAGCTCTTTCATTTCATAAGCATTTCACAAAAATATACTCTCTTTGATATTGAAAAATTAATTATAAAATAAGCATATCATCATCAAGATATGCTCATGATATAAATATCAACAATATTCCTTGTGTATATATGCATACATTTAAAAAAAACACAGTATAAATATGCACAAGCATAAATGTACATATTTAATCTTTAAATTATCAAGTAAATCAAATAAGACATGCATTGTGCGTTCGTATTTAGCAGATAAATATACAATCTTAACCATAAAAAAACTAGCCTAACTAAAGCTAATCACCAAGCCAAATATGAATACAAATGAGAGCATTTTTTATAGCCCATAGTCAGAAACTTGAGCATTAGACTACATCATATTGTCAAATGTTATTCCATTCAAAAGTTCTTTATGATTTTTAAATATAGAGAACATTATTTTACTCCCACATAATGGCAAGTAATTTTATAGATTAGAAGTTATAGTATTAAGTAACCAAAAATACTTTGTATAATGGGCATTGGACTTCATAAAAAATTCATTAATAACATGTTGTAGCAAAAACATGACCATGCATGCAATGAATGACTCGTAAAAATACAACTAATATCAAATATAGAAGCTGGTAAAGGCACGCGATATTGGCACGGCTCAATCAAAGAACAGAACTTTCAATTCATTCAAGCACTACGCTCTAATTGAACCGCACCAATATCCCGTTCAAAATAAGCTCATTTTGAACTGCGCCAATCTCCATTAATATAAAACAAAGCTTCTGCAAGCTTCATAACCTTCACTTTTCTTCCCCAACCAAACTTTAATATATAAACTTCATGATTAGTTTCAAAACAGAACAAAATTATGGGAAGGGAAAAAGAACAATCTGGCTGCAGGAATATATGAAGCAGGAGCTTCCTTAAGAAGGGAGACAAGCAAGCCGGAAGAAGAAGGTTGAGAAGTAACAAGTACCTGGCCATGGACAGTGAAAAGGAGAGAAACTGGGGTGAAGAAGGGGGAAGAAGACGAAGAAGATTGTGAAGAAGAGCTGCATCATAAATAGAAAGGATGGTAGGAACTGCAAGCAATAAATGGGCCAACGACCGAGCAATGGGGAGGTTGGAATAGTTATGGAGAGATGGAGATGCAGAATGCTACTTTAATGTCATTAAAAACTTCAGACCCGGATGTCTGCCTCTCCCTCTCTCTCTCACTATTCCTCATGCGAGAGAGGTAGGTATTTATGAACATTGATGAGGGGAATCAAATTTAATTCTTGGAAAAAAATTTAATTTTTGGAATGTAATGCCAAAGTCCTTTGATACACAGTGGAGGGCTTCATGGATTTTGTTCAGGGGAAGGTAGAAAGGTTATATAATATATTCTTAAGAACATTTTGGTAATTATAAAAAATTATTTTGTGAGAAAATGCTAAAATACATTAAAAAAGTTATAATATGTAATATATATTTATCAAATAATTTTTATTCGACTTTTTAATTTTGATTTGATTGCATTCATAGATATGTTGAGATTGGTTATAGTAGGTGAGAAATTAAATCAAAATAGTTTCATATTATTAAATGCTAAAATATTTAAGACAGCAAAATGACATAGTCTAATGTCTTAGATTTGAAGACCATTTGATTCTATAATTAATATCATAAACTTTCTAACCTTATTTTTTGTACATAATTTGGGCTTATTTGGTGTCACACCCGGTAAAAGGTATTCGAAAAACAGTACACTCCAATAATATGTGGCATGATGAATGAATATTGTTGTGTGCTTGTAAAATCAAGGTGGTAGAGTGATCCGACGATGGCCAGGATATAATGGTCGAGTGGTGGCGAGGCAAAGTTGGCGAGACGGCGGTAGTGGTGTCAGTCGCTTTAGGAAAAATATGTTTAGTTAATATATATATATATTAACTATATATATATATATATATATATATATATATATATATATATATATTTGAAAATATGAGATCGAATCGATTTCATATATTTAATAGTTTGAATAAACAAGCACTACACTACAAGCTATGTATTTATCCCGAGGAATAAATATATTACTTGATGATGAGGCTCGATTAAATAAACTATAGAATTTATGACATCCGTTTTAGTCTGTGAAACCTTTATGTTGACCGACAAGTTCCCCTATTGATCCGACCCGCAATTACATAAATATTTATAATTCTTAAAATTGCCAAAAACTTATCTTAATTTATGTTTGGCAGCTAGTGTGAATAAATGTAATGATTTATAAATTATGTAACAATGTTTTACACTAGAGGTAATACGCAAGTATATGTATTGTTCCAAGTATCTATCCCACGAGAAAAGCTGTAACTCTTAAAATTAACTTACAAACTTTCTTTCTGAATTGCAGAAAAATATGATAAGACAACAAAGCCGATATATTTATAATGATAAAAACTAATTTTAAGGAAGAAATAACTAGATTTTAAAGTTTAATACAGTTCAGAAGGCTAATAAATCATGAAATCAAGTTTGAATATTACAAAAATATATTTCTTCTTATAAAAGAGATTAATCGGTGTAGGATTTGAATGATTAAAAGTGCAAAATGATTTATTGTGACAAATAGGAGCATTCCTATTTTTTACCTCATCTCGGTGCTAGCAAAGAACATTAGCTAATCTAATGTTTGTTTCCATCTTGTGTAGTAGTGTTGAGTAGATTTTGGCCTTTCACCTCCAACTTAACCACTATGTCCTCTCTATAAGATCTACTCGGGACCCTTACGATCCAAACTTCAACCCAAATTAAAAGAATATAGTTTGTCACCCTAGAAACATTAATTTTACTTCCATCTATACTTATCTCCTTATCTATTTGCTGTCCTCTATGGTGATCGCAATGGCTCTGCCTAAGTTAAAATGCAGTATTCATTAGTTGGGTGAAATCATAGTCCTCTCGGGCCATTATGATTCTCAAAGGATTTTAACCTCAAAAGTGGCAGATTTGCAAAGTCAATGAAGAATCAGTGAAAAAACCATCACAATTTCTAGAATAAAAAGAAGTATTTAAATCATTCTTATCCCTCAAGATTAATTCTCATATGCAGGGAGAAAGAAAGGGAACTACTCAGAATTCATGGAGATAAAATAAAAACACATGATTTGTATTGACATTCAAGTCTTACAACAAAAACATAAACACAAATACAAAGTACCTTATGTCTTCTCCCGAAGCAAATTTCTAGAGTCTCCTTCCAGCAATCTCCAAACTCTTACACAACACTTACTCACACACACTTACACACACTAAAAAGAACACTAAATATCTAACAAGCCTCACTAAAATCTCTCTAAAAGTCCTTTCATTTATTGTAAAAACTTGCCCATTTTATAGATCTCTGAAAATAACCAAGAGTTGCTTCAAGCATCTCTTCAAAATTTGCCCAAATTCAATGTATCTTCTAGAAGAGTAGTTACTGGCACTATAACACTCATTTCTTTTGTCAAGTGGTGCTATGACACCAAGGGTGGTGCATAGCACCACACAAAATGCTTCAAATTTGCTCCATTTTGACCTCATTTTCTTTAAATTTTAATTTCATATACATGAAACAAAAACATGCAAAATACTTTCTTTTAAAGTGAAATATCATTAAAATGTACATAAAATGCTCATAAAATGTTTACTAAAACACATAATTTTTAGGTGGATCACCTATCTAATATTAAAGATTAGATAAGGTTTATATTATGTTGAGTTCTTAAAGTTTCCTATAGGGGCAAACCCCTATAGTTTTTTATATCTTAGGAAAACAAAGTCACCTAACAAAACTCTTGATTTAGATCAAATGTATTGTCTTCATGAATTATAAAGTTTAGGGTTTTCAAGGTCGAACATAGGAAATTCAAATGGGAAAGGATCAAATTGGAACAGTTGTATGGAATCTGAATGTGGGACTGTGAACTGCCTCAAAAGTCAATATTCAAAAGATATTTTCAGTTTAGTTTTGCAAATAGATTAATTTAATAATTAGGCAGTCACCTGTATATGCAAGTATACGTATCGTTCAATACAGGGCTCTACTAGAGTCCTGGTTATCGATCCCACGAGGAAGGCAGAAACTCTTCAAAATATAGCAAAGATGTTGAAATCCAACACTCAATTTGCAACACAAGTTCAAGTACTATTTAATAAGCTAATGCAAAGATAACAACAACTACATTTACTACAAGTTACTTGTAAATTTTCTAAGCAGGATTAACTAACACACACACTAATTTTTGTAATTGAAATGTTTATATATGGAAAAGTGTCTTCCCTTTTGCAATAATTCTATGGTGAGTGATTTATATTGATTGATAATAGATTTTTATTATGCCAAATAGGAGCATTCATATACTTTACCCTCGTCAGAGTACTCCCTCTTCTAAGTCATGTGAAGAACATTAGCAAATCTTAGGCTTAGTTACTAAATCTGTGGTTAGGCTGGGAGGATACTGGCTCTCACTTCAGAGCTCCCATTTCCCTTCACCTGAAGGCTAACCCTAGCTTTAGTTACCAAATTTTAGGTCCAAATTTGGGATTTCAGTCTGTCACTCTAAAACCTCTAATTTGACGCCCATTAAACTATATCTCTCTATTTATTTGCACTCAATTCTCATTAACTAAGCAACTTATTCATGAACATTGAATGGATTCTTCACTTTGTTGTAGAACACCTAGCCCTTTCTGATTGGATGTTTCACAACAGATTTTAACAATTCAATTTGTCAGATCGAAAGTAAATGAAGTTTGAAATGGAAAACCATCACAATTTCTTTAACATTTTTATGACACATCAAATCTACATCAACACTTTACCACATCTCATTGCAAGAAGAAAGACAAAGGAATCTACTCAGAACTCATGAGGAAGATACAACAAAACATGGATTATAAATATAAAAGTAAAGTCATATAAACACAAAAGTAAATAAAATTTATCTCTTTCTCTTCCTCAAGCAAATCACTTATAGTTCCTTTGAATCCTTTTGTCTTCTCTTCAACACTCAATTCTCTCTTTAAAATGGTAAGGAAGAAGCAATCTCTCACTTTACTCCTTCTCCTACACTCCTTAGAGAAGAATCCCTCACAATACAAGACTTATACACAGTTTCCTCACACTTACTACAAACCCTAACACACTTTCTTCTCTCCTCTCTAACACACTCTCACTCGCACCATAGTCCCTCTAAACACACCCCCCTCTTTTTGTGTCCAAAATAATCTAAAATAAGTTAGAAATGAATTTCTCAAGAGTTTCCTCAAGCAACCCTTCAAAAATTCTACCAAATACATTGAATTTAACTTGAATAGACTTTGGGCACCGGCGGCTCTGTGCTGCCAATTACTTGTTTGAACTGTCTGGAATTGGGAGCCGGTGGCGCCAGGGTTCAATTTTCTTCATTTTGTTCATTTTTGCTCCAAATACGTTCCTTTTTGTTTCCTTTTGCTCCAATCCTTAAAAATCATCAAACCTGCAACAAAACATGAAAAATACCTTTCTTTAAAGTGCAATACCACCAAAAATGAGTTAAATTATACAACAAAAACTTAATATATTTTTGGTATATCAAAATCCACAAAACTTAACTATTACTTGTCCTTAAGTAATCATTTTACTACATAAAAATATAACTTAAAGTAGTGAACTTCTCACTTATAGAACACTATGATTTTTTATTTAAATGAATATAATGGCAAGACTCTTAGAAAGAAGTTCAGTAACTCAAGTTAAAACTACAGGTATAAGGACATTCAGTAATCAAGTCAAAGAGTTCAAGTCTCCTATTCATTTTAAGATGAACCATAATTTGTCACATTAAGGGTGCCTTAAATGACTATATGAAAAAGAAGCTCATGCAAACTCCATTAGAAAGTAGGCTAATAATTTAAATATAAATTCAGAAATATAACTAAGTTCTTTATTTAGGTTAATTCAAGTGAAGCCAATTTTTGTTAGGCTCCTCATCAAGCTTCTCCTCACATATGTTTTCTTTCTTTTTCTTTTTCTCTTTTTCTTTTGGGATTTTTTTTCAATCCTTCTTTTCTTTCTTTTTCCTATTTTTATGTGAGAATTACTATATCTGGATTGCTGATCCACCTGATATTTATGCTTACAAATATGATATGAAAATTGGCAACGACACCAAAAACTTGATCCCGCCGGATATATGCATGCTGATGATTTTGATTTATAATGTGGATACTACGCAAGTATACGTATCGTTTATCAAGTAGTATAGGACTTTCTGATTAAGCCCCGAGATATCGAACCCATAGGAAAAATATGAAAATCTTTAAAGGAATCAGAAAATTATCTTTTTACTTTTTTTAATGGCTTTTAAAAGTATGTCTTGATTTTGAAAAATTTTGAAAGTTGATTTATCATTTAAATTTTCCTTAATAAAATGTTAAGCAAGAAATTAAAGTTATAATAACTAGTAACACTGTATGTAAAATACTATTAACTAGAATATCTTTTTCTTTCCTTTTATGAAGTAGTAATAATTATTAAAGTATTGTTGTGAAAGTATTTAAATTTTTTGTGACAGATAGAAGCAAATGTTTTCTCTACCCTTACTTGGTTCTATAAAGAACATAGGTTAATTTGAAATTTTTATCATTTTGAACATGGTTAGGCAGGGAAGATACCAGTCTCTCACTCTAGAGTTCCCTCGATTCCCACCAACTGGGGGCTAACTTCTCATAACAAAACTAAAAACTTCAAACCAAATTAGGGGGCTTTAGCCCGTCACTCCAAAATCCTCTAATTTTACTCCCTTCCATAAAAATATCTTCTAATATTAAATTCAATTATATAGACTACAATTCTCACCCATATAATTGCATGTGATTCTTACTAACTTTTATGAGACAATCCGCATTGGATCTTACATAATCTCAAGAAATTCTACAACTTAATTGGCCATATTAAGAAGTAAACAAAGTTTTCAGAATCATTCTTCACAACTTCTTCCAACTTTAAACACTTATACTTTCCACAACAATTCTCTATAAACTAATTACTTCTCCATTTAAGAAAGAAAAAGATAAAGTAAACTACTCAGAATGCATTGAGAAAATACAAAAAACACATTTATTTGAAATTAAAAACCATAAGAGAAACAACAAACAAGAACGAGTATTAATTTAAAAACTAAATGTAAGAACAAAAGTAAACACTTATCTGAAAATTCTCTCCACAAGACTCAGGAAGTTCCTCTGAAACTTTAACTGTTCACTAAACTACTCATCAGAGCGGATCTCCCAACTCCGATGACTCAGAATAAACTTCATACTTCAATAGAAACTAAACTAAAAGAAAGAAAAGAAGTGGGAAGAAGAAGACTTCACTCCGACCCTTTTCTCCTTTCTACTCTCTACTCCTACTCTTAATAAAAACTCTCACAAAATAAATGTAAAATACTATAAAAACTCTCATCAAAATGCAAGTCGAAGAGCACTTAGTCATTCCTAAGACTCTCTTTAAAAATTAAAGCAAAAAGTGCCTTGGTGTCTCTGCAAATGTGTCCAGATTCAATGTATCCACCAAAGAATACACCCCTTCATTCAAACTTGTCGCCCAAAGGAAGTTATGGAAGTTATCACCAAGATTGGCATCCCATCCCCTTTTAAATTAGCGCCAAATTCCTTTAGATTTCGATTTTTAATTGTGGCGGCTAAGCGTTTCATTTTTTTGCTCCAAATTTGATCCAATTTTGCTTCTTTCATCATGACCATCCATTTTTATCATACCTGCAAGAAAAACACAAAATACCTTCCATTAAAGTGCAATATCATTAAAAATAGGTATAAAAATGTACATAAAAATATTATATATTTTAGGTGTATCAAAATCCCCCAAACTTAAAATGTTACTTGTCCTCAAGTGACAATTAATCTCATAGAACATTTTAGCATGCAAATTATTTAATGAGTTTCTTAAGAAGATAACGAAATTTCGTTCTAGAAATGGAATAGTCCAACTTAGAAAAAAATTTCAGTAATTAAAACCAACTTAAAGTTTAGAAAGTTCTTAAGTAAAGGAAAATGACAAATATAAGTTTCTATCTAATTCATAAATATTTGTAGATTCTTCAAAATGTAGGACTCAAACACTTATTTTTCTCACTTAAAAATATTAATTTGAAAAAAAATTTACTTACTATATTATAATCTTAAGCTTTAGATTTTCTCTGAACTTATATCTTAAACTTTAGGTATGAAACCAATTTTTGATTAGACCCTTAAATCCTCAAGCTTCTCCTCCCTTTTCATATATTATTTTTCACTTTTTCTTTTCTTTTTCTTTTTTTCTCTTTTCTCTTTTCTTTTTTTTTATAAGGCAAGGATTACTATATCTGGATAGGCCTTTAATGATTTTGAATTCCACACTTCCATTTAAAATAAAGGTCAGATATACATCTTTCACTTAAAAATCATAATAATAAAATTTGAAAATTACTCTTCAATAAAAGAAATTTAAGCTTGAAGAATAAAAGTCAAATCTTCTATTTATCCAAAAATACAAAACCTCTTACTAAAGATAGTTTAACTTTATTTAACACCTCTTCATTAAGAAAATTTTAACTTTAAGTTTTTCATGATTACTATAAATTTTAACTAAATTCTTTTATTTATTTCTATATTCAAAATTTTTGTTGCCCTAATATAACTTCATGTACATAATTGTTCTCAATCAAAAATAAGATTTATTTTAAGTATTCTTGAGAATCAAATAAAATTTTAGGTTTTTGAAAATCTTTGTTTTAAAAATCCCTCCCCAAAACTTTAATTTTTAGTTAAGATAAAACATTTAAGCATAAGAAATGATACATGGGTGAGAAATAAAAACTGACATATCATGTTTGCAGGAATTTTTAATATCTTAATATGCAAGTATAACAATTTAAATAACAAGAGTAAAATAAAATCAAATTTAGTTTTTCAAAAAAAAATTTATACAAAGAAAAGTAAAAATTGCAAAAAGACTTCTACAGTAGTGGAGGTTTTCAAAGCAAATACACACTAACTTAAATAACACACTGATACATATAACAGATGATAGTGGAATTTGAAAAATTTTAAACATGTAGTTTCCTAAGTAGAAGTTCCCAATAGTGGTTTATAATCTCCTAACGAGCTTTTGAATTAAAGTACACACTACTAAAAACTCGACATAACATACACATAAAAACATTTACCATTACACATCACTACCACAAAGCAACATATAAAACATCAATACAACAACAACAATACATATAAATATGCATAACAGAAAAATAATACAAACTACAGTCTGCATACTATCAAGGTTCACATCACATCACAATGATCAAACTAAATACTAAACAAAACACACATCAGCACATCAACAACACCACAACGAAAACAAATAACACAAATTTACTCATCATCCTCATCATCATCATCATCCTGCTTGTTCCAATCCCTAGATGGCACATAAGGTATGTAGAATTGATGAGGGGGCATCTCAGCACTCTGATCACCTCTAATCACTCTATCCAAATATTGCTGATAACTTTCCTCATACTCATTATGTTTCACAATATATATTTCCACATTATCCACTTTACCATCAATATCTCTAACATGCTCACGAGTAAAACTCACTTTCTTCAAAATCTTTCTTAACAAACTAGTTTGTGAATCTGTAGATGATGAAGCACATGAAGTAGTAACACGAGATGTAGATGCAGCAGAAGCAGAAGCAGTAGAAGCCCTACCAAATCCTCCTCTCTAACCAAACTTTGAATGTACAGTGTAAGCACCAACGTTGACACTAGTAATTGATCTCAATGGCTGAATTACCTCTTCCCAGGTTTCAAACTTCACTCCAGATCGTTCACATAATGAATGAATCAAGGAAGAAAATCCCATACCTGCAGTAGTGGTTGATCTAGCACAGTTCAAAACATAATCATAAATTATACCTTCAATGTCAATAGGCTTCCCTTGCTGAATGCAATGGTTCAACACAGCTCTTTCTCTTGTTACTTCACTTGTATGACTCGAAGGTAACAATTTAGATGAGATAAAATAATGCCACACCTTAGAAGTGACATTTAATTTGGAAGCAAGAAAGTTCACACTTCTATCATTTTTTATTTTCCATAATCCTCTTCCATTAGTCAAAAATTCTATGATCTCTTCTAATTCCCCTTCCGTAGGATGATAGTTAGAATAAAACAGAACATGTCAGGAGGTAGTCCAAAAAAAGTGTTGATTGCCCCAGAAGAAAAGTTGGCCTCATGCCTCATAACCATCACTTAATTCTCTTCTGCAGCAGACAAATTTGCATAAAATTCTCTGACCACAGAAACAACAACAACAGTAGAGAAGTAACAGTAATTCTCCCAGTTCCTTCTAGCAATCATATCTTCAATCACCTCTCCTGGTTTACTAAACACATGCTCAGGAATCAACTTATGTGACTGCAATGCATCGACGTATCGTTCCTCGATGCTCGTACTAACAAATTTGTCAGAATCAAATCTTGTCTTTTCTTGTGCACGCTTTGACTTTGGAGCCATCTCTAAAAATTCATGAAAAATTTACTACAAATTCCAAAATCAAACTAACCTTGCTAAATTATCTTCCAAAAGATATTTTCACTAAATCCAAGCAATTTCTCAAGTTTTTCCTCAAATTTTCACCATGAATAGTGATTTTAAGATTTTTCAAAATGTACTCAAAATACATGGTGAAAATCAAAAAAAGTTTACTTGGGAGTAGTGCTCTTACCTCAAGGAATCCAAATCTAACAATTTTTTGTTAAGATCGGCTCTTAAATGATCCACAATATGATGCCCTGGGCTCTTTTTTCGCGATAAACCGAAGGTTGAAGACGATGGGGTGGTTTAAAAATGGCAATTTTCGGGTTTTTAACTACTGGGAACTAATTTTTGTGAACTGGTGCCTAAGCGCGAACCCCTCGGCGCTTAGCCGCGAAATCTGGCACTTAAGCGCCGGCACTCTGGCGCTTAGCCGCCAGTACCCAGATTTTCACAATTAAGGTATATGCACTAAATCACTTTGCTAATCATCCTTAATTACTCCAGAATAATTATTTCTCCCCACATAAATCTTCCAATATTCCAAATCAAAATTTAATATCCATTGATTCCACACAAATTTCACACAAACACAAACTTATATTAAAACAAACATAACACTTAATACAATTCTAGAATTTCTATTCACACATAAAGGATGAAATTCTCTAAATACAAGAGACTTTAATCTCAAGCCGATAAGTATACATCTACAGGATGTAACCATCACATCATCGGGCTTAGTTAATACTTAAATATAAACGAGTAAACACACCAAACATAACACACATGAACACTAAACATAACACATAAGAACACTAAACAAATAAGAACAAAGCACTCTTAATTCCATTCTCCATTAGGAGGATTATATCCCGAACCATTATGATTCTCATTTGACCCTTCTGGAATATAAATCTGATAAAACGGGCGATAATTGTTCATCCTTAAATCATCTTCTTCAATCCATTTGTTCTTCAGAAAAAATCGCCTTATCTGCTTCTTCCACGTACCTTGAATGATTGAATTGCATCTTGAGTTTCCATCCCATGTGCTCCAAATGTAGGTTACTTTCATGGGTTTTTGCTTCCATTGAAGTCACTCGGGCTTCAATTTTTGCAATTATTTCAACAATCCCTTGAATACTAACAACGAGATATCCATTGAATAACTCTTTATCACTGTCACTAATGAACTTACTCTTGTCAGAATCTTGCTTCTTCTTAATCTCATTCTTCTAGGAAGACATGATGCACTCAGAAACTCTCTTCTTAAGACTCAGAAATGAAAATAGGACTTGGGGCAAGTGTTTCTCTTAAATCATGTCCTTTTTATAGACTTGGGAAGTGCTAAAACTGCCCCCAAAACGTTTTAAAACTCCAAAATAACTTCCAAAACCACTTCCCCACGATCTAAGCTTCTAGAACCTCATTTTTCACATTTTTTATAATTGTGGTGCCTAAGTGCCAACCAGTCGGCGCTTAGGCGCTAGTGCTCAATTTAGCACAGGTCTGCTAAGTATCCAAATTTTCATTCTGACTTCTCTAAATCATCAATTAAGGTCAAATAAACTCTACTATAGTTTAAAAACTCTAAATTACTACCACTAAAAATAAACCAAACCAAAGCAAACAAAGCACACTAAACAAACATAAAGCAAAATACACCAATAATTATGGGTTACCTCCCACAAAGCGCTTGTTTTAATGTCTTCAGCCTGACATACCCAAAACTCATTCTGAGCAACCTAACATCAAATTATTATCAGATTTAGATTTATTGACTGAAAAATATGGTTTAAGTCTATGTCTGTTAACTTTAAATATTTTTCCAGTCTTAGGATCTTGAATATCTATAGATCCATAAGAATAAAATTTTATCACAATAAATGGACCCATCCACCTGGACTTAAATTTTCCAGAAAATATTCTCAATCTAGCATTATACAGTAAAACTTTTTGTCCTGGTACAAAATTTTTAGTAAGAATCTTCCGATCATGCCATAACTTCATCTTTTTCTTATAAATCTTAGCATTTTCATAAGATTCATTCCTTATTTCTTCAAGCTCATTCAATTGCAATAATCTCTTTTCAGCAGCATCTTACAAATTATAATTGAACTCTTTAATAGCCCAATATGCTTTATGTTCAAGTTCAAAAGGTAAATGACAAGCTTTTTCAAAAATCAGCCTATATGGGGACATTCCTATAAGTGTTCTGTAAGCAGTCTTATAGGCCCACAAAGCATAATCCAGTTTGATTGATGATCCATAAAAAAAATACTTATTTTTATGCCTTGATTTTTATCAATTTCTAAGGATATTATGCTTTAATGAAATGTATTTTTGTGTTTTTGGATGTAAGTGATGTAAAAAGTTCAAAAAACTAAAAAGGGTGAAAAAGGAGCAAAAAGGAGCAAAAATGGAGAAAAATACAAGAATTATAAAAAATTATGGCCTGACGCCTAGGCGCCAGAAGTTGGCGCCTACGCGCCAGACTCGATACAGAAACTGTCAAGTTTTTGATGACTTTTAGACGATTATTTTGACGGAGTGAGCGGTTATTGGACATTCTAGAAGACTGGCAGTTGTTCCTTGATAATAGGACATGTGATACATTGTATTTGGACGCTCCAAAAAGGTTTTAATCGCGAAGAGGTGCGAGCCAAAGTGAAGAGGTGCAAAGAACTGGACACGGTGTCCGGCGCCTAGGCGCCAGATTTCGGCTCCTAGGCTCCAGACAGACCTTCTAGAAGATTCATTGAATTTGGACATATTTTGAAGAGGTGCCTTGAGGCAACCCTTGAAGCCTATAAATAGGAGGCCACTCATTCAGAGAAAATCGCACCTTATAGTCTCTTTCTTCCCCCTTAGTCATTTTAGTCATTTAGAGTTATGAAGATGTAGATTTTTACATCTTATGGAGAGATTGGTGAGGGATTTTGAGATATTTATGTAAGGGATGTACGAGCGTCGCATGGATCGGTGGGAAACTTTAGTGGAGAGATCTTCTTCTTTCCTTCAGAGGGAAAAATCTAAGTATTGTGTTCTTAATTCTCTTGTAATTGTTGTAAAGACTTTCTAGTGGATTTTCTTTGTTTTAAACCTAGTTTTCTGTCGTGAGTTATCCATGTTTCGTAAGTGATTTCCTTTACTCTTTCTTTTAATATGAAGTAGTGGCATGCGTAGGAAAATCATTTTTATGATAGAATTATCAATTATATGCTTATAGGTGACAGATAGTTGCATAAATATAATAGAATACTAATGAAATAAGTTCCTTGTTGACACTTAATTTATTATATAGTTCTATCAATTCATTTACTTCTTATGTCATTATTTTGATTTACTTTTATTTTGTAATGAAATAGATGCATGTTTAGGAATTAAGATTTGCTTAGATATTCTCTTATTAAATTATGGTGATGATATTCATACTGGATCTTCATTTACTTTACAAATTGATCACTTGTATTGTTAAAACCTGTTGAAGAATTTTGAGACCTAGAAGGAGATGAATTCTTAACTAGTAGATATCACATGAATCCTTGGGTAGTCGAAGGCCTTGTGCGGGTTATTCAAGGTGAAGTGAAAATAAATAGAGAGATATTGTTTATTGGGCGTAGAATTGATTAGTTTTTAGAGTGATAGACTAAATTCTAATAATTTTATCTATAGAAAGGGAACGGGTCACTGGTAAGGCCTACCATAACCACCCTTGGACATCTAGTAGTGTGAGCCTAGATTAACTCATTCTACTAATAAAACATCCTGAACCGATCTATAGATTAGCCAATGTTCTTTATGCATGGACCAAAGGGTAAAGAATAGAAATGCTTCTATTTGAGACTACTACATTAATTCTAAGTATATATTTCTTACACATTATCTATGTAATTGCAAGGGAAAGGTAATTTTTAATATCTCGAATTTCTCCAAACTAATTTATCCATAAGTTATCTTTTTATTTAAGAATTTAATTTAGGATTAGTTATTAGAAAACTCATTTTAATCGACATTCCAAATTTAGGCCTTATAGAAATAGACCAGAATTAGCCTAAAGGATTTCTTACCTCGCTTCTCTGTGGGATTGATACTTGCGTAGTACTTGCGTATACTAAAGAAAACTCTATATTACTTGAAACGATACGTATACTTGCGTAGTACCCCTAGTGTGTAAAATACTTTCTAAAATTTTACAACATTTTGATTTTATACACTAGCCACTATTTATAAATTGGGTCAAGTTTTTGGCCATCTTTTAGAAGCGAATATTATTGCGTTATTGCGGGTCAGGTCAAGTTTTTGTCGTCGTTGCCGGGGAAGCTTCGGTAAGAACTTTAGGAGAATTTTAGTTGAAATAATTAGGTTTAGACTTGGAAAATTGTAGTGTCGTAAAACTATTTGTGTGAAAAATAAGGTGTTCGTGAAAATGTTTTGTTGTGTTGAATATATTTTATTTATTATTTGTTTAATTGTTAATGTATTGTTTGTTGTGCTCTATATGCGAAACAAAGGATCTAAAGGACTTGTGCCTTATGATCCCGAGTTAGAAAAATGGAAAAAATTAAAAAAAAATAGAAGGGACTCGAAAAACTAGAAATGGAAATGAAAAACTTTCAAGATAATAACTTAGAAAATCATCATACTTCATTGAGGGATTATGAAAATCCTACGACATATGAAATTCACTCAAGTATACAAAACCCTGTCGTAGAACCTGACTCGTTTGAAATAAATCCTGAGATTATCCAACTTGTGCAGAAGAACCAGTTTGGGCGAACTCCTTTGGAAGATCTCTATTTACACTTATCATGTTTTCTAGAACTTTGTGCTACATTTTATTATAATAGCATGTCAGACGAAGCTGTTAGGCTAAGGTTTTTTCCTTTTTCACTAAGGGATAAAGCTAAAATATGGTTATACTCATTAGCACCTGGCTCTATTAAAAATTGGGAGGAGTTAACTCAGAAATTCCTAGCTAAGTATTTTCCACCTTCAAGGACTACTAAACTTAGAAACAATATTATCTCATTTTGTCAATATGAAGGAGAAACAATATACAAAACCTCGGAAAGATTTAAGGAACTCCTAAGAAAGTGTCCACACCATGCTCTGCCTAATTGGTTAATCATTGAAACTTTTTACAATGGGTTAGTAGGATCCCTTAAGTTTATAATTGACGCTACTACTGGTGGTTCATTAATGTCAAAATCATTTAATGAAGCGTATGCATTAATTGAAAAAATGGCTACAAATGAATTTCAATGGCCCTCTGCAAGGGTAAATCCTAAAAATGTAGCTAGTGTTCATGGTACAGATGTGATTACAATTCTTGCATCTCAGTTTGCGCAATATCAAGGAAGTTGAACCAATTTGGAATGAACCAGCCTCAATTTACTTCTATAAGTAAGGAAATTTCATTAGGGCATATAATTGATTTTAACTTATCATATGACGCTTTAAATACCATAAACAACCCATATTCAAACTTTTATAACCCGTGTTGGGAGAACCATCCTAAATTTAAATGGAATCATACTACTGATGGTGGAAACTAAAAATGGGAAAATAATCATGTGAATCCTAATGAAAGTTGGAATAATCAGGGGAACACAAACTATAGACCTTCATATCCACTAGACTCTAACAATGATCAACAATTTGAGGATAAGAATATGTCTATGGAAGAAGTGGTATTGGAAATGGGAAACCAGTTGCAAAGTCAAAATGCTGTGATTAAAAATATGGAGAATCAATTGGGACAATTTGTTAATTCACAAAGCAATAGAACCCTAGGAATACTTCCTAGCAACATTGAGATCAACCCTAAAGAGAACACTAATGAACAAGTAGAAGCTGTCCATCTAAAAAGTGGAAGAGAGATAGAGGAAGTGGTTAAAAAAGAGAAAGAAGTTGTGAGAGACACAAAGGAAACTAAAAGACCTGAAGAACATGTTACTAAGGATCTAGAAAAATTAATAACTCCAACTAAAATCAATTTAGAAAGACCACTGTTGACCTCATTTTTGATGAGGTCTTCTCTTCTTCTTTTTAGTACTTAGGATCTAGCCTTAGGCTTTTCCTTTGACTATCTTAGAGGACTAGAATTGGGATCCACCATCTAGAATTTCAAACCACTTCTTAACTCCCTGCAAACTCCACAAACTTGATTGTAGACCCCTAATCACCTAGAGGGTTGAAATCAAATGTGGAAGTTTAAAGGATGAGTTCCTATAGGACTCTTTGGCCTTAGGATCGCCTCGGTGGCCTCGGTGCAGTGAAGGGGCTGATTTACACACACACTACACTCATACACTACATTTTCAAACACCTCCTAAAACCACACCCATACCTAACTTGACCTCCTGACTCATGTAGGTGATTCACATGGATGGTCCTTAACCCCTAAGCCCTGGCTAAGAGGGTTAGGAACAACATAGTGAATGCCTCAAATGAGTCCCTTCATGGCTCATGTGGGCTTGATGTGGCTTCATGGCTCAACCAAAATGATTTCATTTCACTCAAATTTACCCAATCTTCAATTTTTCAAATTTTCAATTTTTTACCCCCGAGACCCTACACCCGCTTAGCCTACCCAAAACCCTTGAAATTACCCAAATTTTTGCAAAATTCCAAATCACCCAAAATTCTCCAAAATCATTCCTAAACATTTATCTCCACTCAAATTGATCATCCATACCCAAAAATACCAAAAATTCCAAAAATACCTCCCAATACCCTCCAAATACCCAAAATACCCCCCTTGACCCAAAATCCAAAAATTCAGAAAATTCCCAGAAAATTCCAAAAAATCCAAAATATTCCCAATTTCATTTTGTCCAACTACACCATGGGCCAATTTTGTCAATTTACCCTACTTTTGTCAAAACCGCCAATTTGACCCATTTTAACCCTAAATGAACCCAATGTCAAACCAAACCTATCCAATTGACCCAAATTCTGGTCCAATTCAATTCTAAAATTTAATTCAACATTCCCAACACCAATTTAGACCAAATACAAGTCCAATTTGATTGACATTTGGATCCAATTTCACTTTTGGCCTTAAAGCCCAATTTGGACCCATGACCCAAACCTAACCCAAACTCACCCAATTCAACTCCAATTAACCCCAAATCTTTTCTAAATCTTCCTTAGCATCCCCACAAGCAAAAAACTAACATGATTTTCCCAAAATTTAGACCCAAACCCCACTCAAATTCAACCCAAAGCTAAAAGGCCCATTTTTGACCTAAACCCAAACCTAACCCAAATGAGCCCAAACCCCAAAATCAAAGCCCAACCAAAGTCAAAACATCTTTGAAATACTCCCATAAACATTTCTCAACATTAATTTTACATCAATTTCAACCCTAGCCCAACATTGGCCCAAGTTAGCCCACTTTGACCTAGATTGGCCCATTCACCTAAAGAGCCCAAATCCAAACCCAAATCACCCCCAATTTGCTTCAAGTCACTCATGACACATCTATGAGCTAAAGCCAACAATTATTTGGCCCAAGCCTTTACCAAAATTTCATCCCAAAATCCATTTTAAAATTCAAAATACCACTTTCCTAAACCATTTTAAAAGCCCATCTAAAACCATTTCAAAAAGCCCAAAATCCACCCTAAAGCCCACATGACATCTCCATTTGCCATCCACTTAATTAAAGCCATTACCTAAGTCCTAAATTCATCATCAAATGATTCCAAATCAAGCCTCATGCCAAATCACCCTTAAATACCAAGATTTTTCTTACATCCATTTCCATGAAATTGACTCCACTTTTCCCAAGCCAAAGGTGAGCCATGCAAGCCATGGACAAGCCACATGAAGCCATGGAAGGCATGACATGTGATCAAGCCACTAATGGCAAAAGGAGGAGCCTCTTTTAAGCCCCCTTAAAAAGTTTTAACCCTTTTAATGCTTCACCTTAATCCATGTTTAATCAAAATATTCATGGATGGTGACTTCTCCACCCTTTCCTAGCTGATCCATCCGATCTTCCCTCAGCCCAAATCGGCCATGGGGAGGTGAACCAAGCCCAAAAGGTGGGTTGACCCATTTGGACCCAAAATGAGCTCATCCCCCATTCCATTTCAATTCAACTCCTTTACACATGTCCATGGCCAATTGATCGCACAAACCTCCAACCACGACCTCCCCGACCTTGAGGGTGACTCCGACCACTGGCCGGCCGGCCACCACGGCCGCCGGAAAACACCATGGCCGAGAGCTCACATGTGAGCCAACCTAGAATTCTCCCTTGCTCGAGCTGCCCCATCCCCGGTGGCCATTGGAGCTGTTCTTCTCTTGCAAGAGCAGCTGATCCCAAGCCCTAACTCTCCCTGGGAGGCCCTCCACCCTCTCCTATTTAAACACCACCCCTCTCGGCCATGAGAGGTGCAAAAACAAAACCTTAAGGAAACTCTGCCAAAATTGTTCCAGACTCCTCCCTATACACAGAGCACTTGATCCCCACTGAGATCCCCCTGCCATTTCTTCTCTGTGAGCTCAATTTCAGAGTTTAAATCCAAGCCCAAAACCAGGACACTTCTCCACAGTGAGCCAATCCCTAAATTGATTGGTTCTACACCTTCACCGGACCAAGGGAAGGTGTCCACCAGACAAAAGCCCCATCCCCGTGCCACCCGAGTTGCTCCGACCTCCAAGCTTTGTGATCGGGCTTGGTCGAAATCACACCTAGACAATCCACCGGACCGGGAGACTTCATCCGGAGCTTGTCGGGATCCAATCGAAGGTGCAACAACCCTCGGATCGAAACCACACTTCTCGCGAGCAAAGGTATGAGCTAATTCTTCATCCCGAGCTTCTGGAGATTCTCCATTTCAAATGCTTTAATTTCAATGCATGATCACCATATAGATGTGTTCGTCTCTTCAAGACGAATCCATAGAGCATAAGAACATGAAAATCCATTGAGTATCGAGTGAGATATTAGGGATTTAGTGTGGACGGCTATCGGGTGAGGACACTTGGGGACGATGAACGGATGCCATCCATTCAATACATGTGCAGACGGACGGCTCAGATGGCGTCGGACCAGGAGACGGTACGAGAACCGCGGGGCCCGGAGCGCTGAGTCAGATGGCGGCGTCGAACGAGAGCGCGCCACACGGCGTTTCGGAGCTGCCGAGGTTGACGCGGCGCCGCGTGGATAAATAGAAAATTAGGGATTTTTCTGATTTATTTAATTCCCTAAACTTCAAAAATTCATAACTTTGTGTAGAAAAATCGAAAAATAAAATTAAAATACCCTCTTGCTCGGTGAACGAGAGGAGAATAATGTGGAAAAGAAATTATTTAATTTCATCAAGTATTTTATTTTTAATAATTTATTTACTCTCTGCATGTTTTCAATTCTCCATGCATGTATACAATTCACCATGGCATGAGACCATAGGAGCTTTTAAGCCTCGAATTTGGGAACATTCCCTAAATTTTTCAAATTCAGAGGCCATCCCTATGAAGAGTTATTGATTTTTCAAATTCATGTTACTTGTTTTGAGTATTTTAATTCCAATAAATAGCATGTTGTGAAATAAATTCTAGGAAAATTTGGTGATGTTCTTTATGACCAGAGGACCTTAGGAAAAATAGGTTTTGAGTTAGTTCATTTAAAACAACCCTAATTGGCTTAAACACCCAAAATGGATCTCTAATTAATTAGAGCTAACCATACATCAAATTGACTTGAAATCAATTCTCCACTGACCTTTAGGATCAGAGGAACCCACCATAAAAATTTGAGGTCAATTGGACTTGGTTAGCCTTACTAAATGGGTTGATTAAGCCATTTAGCCATTTTAAACTTTAAAAATTCATAACTTTCAAAATACCTTTAAAAAATTCACCAAATTGGTTTTGGAGCCTCTCTGATATCAGGGGAATTTAAAAAAATTAAAATTTCAATTTTCTAAAAAAGTTGATTTTTTAATATTATTTTAATATCTTAATAATTAAAAAATAATAAAAATCACAAAAATAATAAAATTTACCAAAATGTCAAATTTTGAATTTTAATCACTTAGGAACAAACTCCATATTTTTCTTAGATATATTTTATGAGATATTAAATTTTAAAGCTCTAGGGTAATTTTAAAATTAAAAAATGTATTTTCTAGCATTTTCACTAAAATAATTATAATAAATCATAGAAAAATCAGAAAATTGCAAAATTTGATTCTCTGATTTCCTTGATATCAGAGAGATTTTTAAAAAATATAAAATTCATTTTTCAACATTTATTTTATTTTTAAATTAATTAATACTCTAAAACTTAAAATAATTATAATAAAAATAATATAATTTAAAAAATCACCAAAATTAGTCCAAGTGGTCATCTGGTCATTAGGAATGTCCCCTAATTTTCTTAAGGACAAAAACTTTCCCTTGGTCATGTTATTAAATTTTCCTTGAAAATCTCTATTTTTTACCAAAAATAATTATATAAATAAATTAAATACAGAAAAATCACATTTTCTCCTCTCATGTCTTTATTGGCATATGAGTGAAGTCACATAAAAATTTCAAGTTCATTTGAGTTCAATTTAGTGAGTTATGAAATTATTAAGCTTAAAGGGTAAAGTGGTAATTAAAATTTTTAATCCTTAATTAAAATTTTAGGTTTAATAAAAAATTAACAAGTAAAATATTTGATCTTAATCTGATTTGGATGATTGAAATTTAAATAATTAAAGGGTAGAAACCCATTAAGCAATTTAAAATGATTAAACCTTAATTAAATAATTGATTAAACTTGGAAGAATAATAAAATTGGAATTATTAAAATAGGGATATTATTAGGAAGAAATTTATTCTTTAATTTAAAAATCCCTAAATTAATTATCTCATTAATATTCAATTCTTAATTAAAATGATAACTCAAAATTCAAAATATTAAAAGACTTAATCATTAAACTAAAATTAAATTATTAAACTCTTTCAAAAATTTCAATTAAAATTAAAAATAAAATTAAATTAAAAATTATATTAAATTAAGTAAATTAAATTAAATTAAATTAAATTAAATTAAATTAAATTAAAAGTTGAATTAAATAAACAAATTAAATTAAATTAAATAAACAAATTAAATTAAATTAAATGAGTTAAATTAAATTAAATTAAATAAATAAAACCAAATTAAATTAAGTTAAACCAAATTAAAAATTAAATTAAATGAATTAAAATTAAATTAAACTAAATTAAATTAAATTAAATCAAATTAAATTAAAATTAAATCAAATCAAATTAATTTAATGTAACATCAAATCAAACAAAATTGAATTAAATTGAATTAAAATTAAACTAAAACTCAATTAAATTAAATTAAATTAAATTAAGTTGAATTAAATATAACATCACCAAAGACATAAAAAATTCAAAATAAATCTAAAATAACTTGAACACTATTCCAAATTTAAACCCTTTAATGGAAATTAAACTAAATCACAAACCATTTGAACACCAATTTGCCCTCAAAAGCTTTAGTTATCATAACTCCTAAACAAAATATTAAATGAAATGCTACTTCACCTATAGGATATTCAAATATCCCAGTTCATTTGAGCGAGATAACAAAACTTGAGATTCTTGGACGATTAATTCATTTGTGTAATTGAATCCATTTGGACTTAAAACAATTCAGCAATATTGAAAAGATGTTTAAGATTCTTTTTAAACACTTTCTCAATATGATAGGATGTTTATAAGAACAATTGAATTTAATTGTTCTTTGATGAAGAAAATCGTCCTCAAACCAAAACACGAAGACTCTAGACGTCATAGGAAATGACTAGCTATAGGATTAGGAACTTGGTAGAAAACCATAACCCTTCCCTTAGCTTTACCTAGGAACTTGTTTAAATTTTCTAATTGTGTTTTAAGTGCGACTTGGGATGACGGGAAGACCCTCTAGGTACGCTTTTATTTTATTGCAATTTACTTTCTTGCAATTTACATTATCGCAATTTATTTAATCGCATTGCACTTACTTTTCTTGCATGATAAACAACTGTTGCATGAAAACCCACACCTTTAGGATATTCCCTAAAACTGAAACCAAAACTAAGTTAAAAGTCATTGCAAGATAAAATTCACCTCCACAACATTTCAAAATATAAAACAACTCAAAATTTAATCACGAAACGAACACAAAACTACAATTACAATTAAATTAAAACGTCCTGTTGGATGATCGGGAATACCTCGGATGATGTAACCTACGTGTTGCTAACGGGATTTCCCACGGTCTAAATGAAAGTGTGGAACTCATTCGATTGAGTTTAGCAAATTCATACTGGACTAAGTGAATCCGATAAAAATAATGATGCCGGAAGGATGGAACCGTGGGATCTTAACCGGTGTCGTTATAATCAACTTTAAGATTTGTTTTAATTAAAGTATTGAAAACACTTGGAAATTAAGATTTTTCTCTAAACCAAAACACTTTTCTCATCTCCTGATTTATGACTTCTAAAACTAAACTCTGCAACAATAAGGAGCTTGGAGCATGGTGGGCAGCACGGCCATCGTCGTCAGCAAAAACTTGAATCTACATCGACAAAACTTTCCTAGAATTAAACAACAAAGCCATAGGACTTCGAGGTAGCTTGCACTAGTGCAACATAAATCCTCGACTCTTCGTTAGGCGCTTGCGTTGCAAATTAAGCCCTAGCTTAGGTCTTAGGATTCCGAGGTAGTCGTACGGTACGACAATAAATCCTCGCATCTTCGAGGTCTATTTGTTTGATTTTATCATACAAATATAAGCCCTAATTAATTAAAATTGGCGAGATCAAAACATTTAAATAAATATTAGGACTTTCCTAAACTCGAGCCAAACAATAGGATAGTCGGGAAATTACCGAAGTTCGCTTCAAATCCGTGATTTCTCCTACTTTTCTTCCTTTGGATTCCCAAAACAAAATGTTCCAAATTTGATTCATTCCTATTGAAATTCCAAAATTCAATCCTTGAAAAACTTAAACTTTGAAATCCTTGAGAGCGGAATTATTGATTATTATCGAGAGTTTTCTTAGGTAATTCCCATCACTTAAGATGTAATTAACTATAGGGGCTTGCCCTTATAGGAATTTTAAAGAACCTGAGTAATATAAACCCTGTTTAATGCTTGCATATTAAGCGAGGAATTTGTCGGCTTATAAAATTGGTTCGCGGACCAAACGGATGTCACAAATCTTTTAGTTTGTTTAATCGAGCCCCACAGTCGAGCGGTGTATACATCCTTAGGGATAGATACATGGTTTGTGGTGCGGTGCTCGTTTATATAAACTATTTGGGATGTGAGATCGGTTTAATCTCATATCTTAAAACCTTCAAATTTAAAATTATTTTCAAAATCAAATACTACTTTTCAAAATTATTTATTTAAATTAAATTAAAAATTCGCCGACAACTTCTGTTAGGCGACCCCCTTTTTAAAATAAAACACACAACCTAAAAATATGCCGACAACCACCACCTTCATTTCCTCAAAGACTTAAACAGTATGAGTTGGATAAGAAATTTTCAACGTTCATGAAAGTACTTAAGAAGTTAACGATAAATATTCCTTTCACTGAAGCTTTGGAAAATATGCCAAGTTATGCAAAGTTTATGAAGGAGATATTGAACAAGAAAAGGAAATTTGGGGATTACGAGACAGTTGCACTAAATGAGGAGTGCAGCGCTATACTTCAGAGAAATTTTCCTCGGAAACTTAACGATCCTTGTAGCTTTACAATTCCTTGTGCAATTGGAAAAAGATTATGTGGAAAAGCTTTATGTGATTTAGGAGTGAGCATTAATGTGACGCCTCTATCTATATTTAGAATGATAGGTTTAGTCGATATTTCTCTCACTACTGTAACCCTTATGTTAGCTGATCGATCTATCATTTATCCAAAAGGAGTTATAGAAGATGTGCTTGTTAAAGTGGATAAGTTTATCTTTCCTGTGGACTTTATTGTATTAGATATCGAGGAAGATAAATAAATTCCAATTATTTTAGGGAGACCTTTCCTTGTTACTGAACAAGCTATGATAGATGTGCAAAAAGGAAAGTTGACTATGAATATTAATGACCAGGAAGTAACTTTTGATGTATTAAAGACTATGAAACATCAAGCTGAGAAAATTGATGATTATTTTTGGATGGATGAAATTGATTATCTAAATAAAAACCATTTCTAAGAAAGTTTTGAGAGTAAGATAACAGATGAGCTCGGAATGAATTTTCTTGATGATTCAAAAATGTTATTTAAAGAAGACTGTATGTATGTTCAAGAGAGGTGTGAAATGATGGACGTCACCGAAAATAGTAAACTTTTAATTCCATCTGTTGAAAAATCTCATGAACTTAAGATGGATGTACGCCATACAATTTTAAAGCCTACCTATTTAGGGAGTTCATTTACACAACCAGTCTTTATATCTTTGGATTCAACTCAATCACAAGAAAAACCTGAATTGAATGATGAACATGATAAAATTATTGAACTAAGACTTGGAAGAGAATTTGAGGATATATTTCAAAAGAACTTTGAATTGAGAAAAGAGGATAAGGATATTGGAAGACCATTGGAAGAAATTCCTAAGGAATTAGAAAAACTTATTTCCTCAACTAAGATAGATCCTCCATCATTTAATAATTATAAAGGGGAAGAATTGAAAGATAATTTGATACATAAGAGTAATATAGAAGAATTTAATCTTGAATCTGAATTATCTAAAGAGAATCTGATCCAAAATTTGGGAGATATTGAAGTATCTTATAAAGATCCATTTCTTATAAATTTCAAGGATGATATTAATATGCAAATTCATCAAATCAATAGAAGAATATTGGATCTAGAAAAAAATATGAGGAAAAATTATATAAATCAAGCTGAATATGAAGAGCTGAATAAAAATTTAAAATTTGAGGATTTTATAGGAATCCCTGGATCTAGAAATGATTGGGTGATTGACCGAGGATTACTTAATTGGAATTTTGATCCAGGTGGAATCATTTGTCGGGCCCGCGACGTTAAAACCAAGCGTTTTATGGGAGGCAACCCATAGTTATCAGTGTGCTTTGATTTAGTGTGCTTGTGAGTCATGATTTTTTATGTTTATGTTTTGTGTTTGGTTTAGTGCGGATTAGATTTGTGAGGTTATGCCTTGGTCTTGACTAAATTTGTATATGACTTATGGTGGTAGTAGACTGACGAGTCTGTTATAACTTAGTTATCAATCAGAGCTGAGCATTACCTTGAAGCATGTAGAGTTTGGACTTGGACCACTCCATGTCAACTCTGTTACTTCCTTTAACTGACTTTGTTTTCACTGAGTAAGGTCGCAAACTTATTTAGTAAACAAAATATAGATGAACTGCACTACTTTTATTAATACACCCACGTTATTAGTGTAGTTTCTTCCGTTAGAAATTGAAAGTAAGGAGGGAAAATGTGAGTAGAAAAAAAGATCAAATTAACCTCAATTGATATTTGTGTATGAATCTGCGAGTCTAGATATTTTAGTTTGTGTGTTTGTATTTGTGTTTGTGTTACAATAATTTAGAGATTTGAAGAACACTTAAATATATTTTCCCATGCCGATGTTTGTCATGCTTATTTAACCTTTCTTTAATTTAATTTTATTCTAGCATGTTAGTTTAGATTTACTTTCTGTTGCAAATTTAGTTATTAACTTGTTCTCAATTTCTATTTTCAAATTATTATAAATTGATTTTTATAGCAAAATTTTCAATTTGATATGAATTATTTTATTTAATTATTATAAAAGGTTAAATAAAATATTTCTAGTACTTTAATTAATTAAATAGAATAAAATATTTGGTTAAAGGGAATAAGAATATAGTAAACTATTTTTAGTAAGGAAAACTATATTCTAAAATTTAAATTCTTAAGTATTTAAGTGAAAAAGAAAAGATTGAAAATCAATAAAGTAAAAACTATGAAGTATATATAAGCTAAGAAATATTCCTAAGTTTCAAATTTAGGAAGATGAAAATGAAGTTTAAAATTATTAACAGGCTCTCTAGATACAGTAATCCTCATTAGAAAAAGGAAAAAAAGAAAGAAAAAGAAAAAAGAAAGAAAAAAAAAGAAAGAAAAATGAGGAGAAGCTTCAGGAGATGCCTTATCAAAAATTGACTTCATTTGATTTAACCTAAAGGGAAAAACTTAGATATTTCCAAACTTATGTTTATGGATTAGAATTTTACCTAATAGTATTTTCTTGAATTTCTTATCATATGAATATCTTAAGTAGTTATTCTTTTAAATATAGTCATTCCTGAAATGAATTGTAAGCTAGAAATCTTAGACACGATGACTAAATAATTTATTTCTATAAGATTAATTAAATTACATGAATTATTTTTGTTTTAACTTTATTATGATATTAATTAATCTAATTCATAGTTATTTAAATTGAAAAATCTTATTATAAAACTCATTATTTTTATGTAGTACTAAAATTACTTGATGACAAGTAATAAGTAAGTTTGGGGGATTTTGATCGCTGAAAAATTTATTAAGAAATTCATACCTATTTTTGATGAAATTGCACTTTAAAGAAGGGTATTTTCTTTATTTTATTGCAGGAATGAAGAATTTAGGTGATAAAAGCAAAAATCATAAAAAGGATCTAATTTGGAGCAAAATCATGCAAATTGTGCTGAGTCGCCGACGGTGAGATCGAGCCCGTCGACGGCGAGGTTACGAGAAGAAAATTCGAAGAATTTATAACCGTCTCGTCGACAGCGAGCCGAGCCCGTCGACGACGAGCTAGAGCGGTTGAAGATCTTCAGAAGCCTCGCCGCAGCAAGAGGTAGTTCGTCGCCAGACGGCGAGCTAGTTCAAATGGTGCAGATACATTGAACCTGGACACTTTTTGAAGGGATGCTTACACACCTCTTGGTTCTTTGCTCACCTCTATATATAGAAGCCGAAATTAAGTATTTTGTGTGTTACTTTTGAGTTATTTAGTGTTATTTGTGTGTTACTTTTGAGTTATTTAGTGTCATTTAGTGTGCAGTCTTTGTGTTCTAAGTGTTATAAGTGAGTTATTTTGAGTCTTTAGTGAGTATTTAGTGAGTTTTTTTAGTGAGTTTTGTTGTACTGGAAGGAAGAGTCAAAGGAACTGCGAGGAGTCTGCTTGGGGATAAATTTAGATAAGTATTTGTATTTATAGTTTTTAACTTTAAATGAAATCCATGCTTAGTTTAGTTTTCATGCATTTTGAGTAGTTTATTTAGTCTTTCTCCCTGTTTATGAAATTAAGTGACTTGATGAAAATAAAATAGAAGTACTTTTATATATATTAATAAATTGTGATAATTTTTACTTAAAACTTAATTTACTTTTCAAACTGACCATTTGATTTGTTAAAATATGTTGATTATCAACTATAATAAAAATTACATCGATATTCGGGAAATTCAAAAGCCTTGGAAGGAGGGTGCAAATAAATCGGGAAATAATATCATTGGGCGTAGAATTGAGCATTTTAGTGTGACGGACTAAAATATTCAATTCGGTCCTATTATTGAGAGCTGAAGTGTAGATGTTAGCCCTCGGGCGAGGGGAACGTGGGAGCTACGAAGTGGCGGTCGGTATCCTCCCGACCTAGCCGCGGATTCGGTAATCAAACATAGGATTAGTCGATATTCTTTACACTGGACCAAAGGGTAAAGAATAGGAATGCTCCTATTTGTCACAATACCTTAACATTATCTATTTAAATTCATCAATCACTTAAATTTCTAAACAATGGGAGAGATACTTTTTCTGAATAGGTAAGACTTATTTAGCAATTAGTTTAATTTCCTGCACTTGCAATTAGTATTAATTTTCTAGTTAGTTAAGTTACCTGATTAGAATACTTAGTTTACTTTATTGCGCTTAAATTTAGAACTCCAAATTTTTGTATACTATTTTAAAATTATTATTATTATTATTTTAAAATTAGCTGTTATTTAATTTTCTCTTTCCTCGTGGGATCGATAACTGAGACTCCACTGAGAGTCCCGTATTACTTGATACGATACGTATACTTGCGTAGCATCCACAACATAAATTACAATTCTATACATATAATATAGCGGGGTCAAGTTTTTGGCTTCGTTGCAATCAAATTAAAATATCATAATATAAATTTGTGGGTCACTAGTCTATAAGGAGACATTCTGATATGGGTCTTAAAAGCAATCATGTATGCCCATAATGCAGTATATAATCTCACAGACCAATCTAATTTGTGAAGAAACACAGTTTTCTCCAAAATTCTTTTAATTTCACGATTAGAAACCTCCGCTAAACCACTAGTATGAGGATGATAGGCAGTAGAGATTCTATAAATAATATTATATTTTTCAACCAATCTCTGAATCTTATTATTCCTAAAATGAGATCCACCATCAGTTATGATTACTCTTGACATTTCATATCTTTTAAAAATATTTCTCATTAAAAATTTTGAAACACTCCGAGCATCACATCTGGATAAAGCAATTGCTTCAATCCATTTAGAGACATAATCAACAACAACCAATATATATTTATTTCCAAATAAAGGAGTAAATGGTCCCATAAAATCCAATCCCCATACATCAAAAATTTCAACTTCTAATGTACAATTTAGAGGCATTTCATTTCTTCTAGAAATATTACCTACTCTCTGACATCAATCACATGTTTTATATATTTATATACATCCCTAAAAAGAGTAGGCCAATCAAAATCCGGATTGCAAAATCTTATAAGCAGTTTTATCAACACCAAAATGTCCTCTAAATTCAGAATAATGGCATCTTTGTATAATTGGTTCAGTTTTTTTTATACGGCACACATCTTCTAATAATAAGATTCTTACACTGTTTATATAGGTAGGGCTCATCCCAAAAATAAAATTTAGCATCATATCTAAATTTCTTTTGTTGTTACCTTTTTAAAAAGTTGTTGTGGCTAAGGTTTGAAATTTTATTTTTAAAAATATTTCAAATTTTTTGTAAATCATGCACCAAATTAATTCGAAACCCTATGATCACCATATGGATGTAATCCACATCCTTAGATGATTACATAAGTTCAAAAAGCACTCAATTCCGTTGAGAAATGAGCAAGATATTGAGCCTAAAAGATGGACGGCTCGGGAAATCATAAAAATAGCCAGATTAAATGACAGTCGTTCGTTCCCGTGTTTTGGAATGGACGACACTGATCAAAAGCCACGGGATCAGCTGTTCGGCCTCTGCAGCGGATCGTCCCGAGCTTTCAACGATACGAGGACACGTGGTGCCACATGGTTTTTTTGGATTTAATTAAATCCAAAACAACCTTTAAAAAAATCAAAAAATCATATATTTTCCCAAAAAAATTACAAAAATAAAATAAAAAAAACTTATGGAAAGAGGAAAAAGAGGAGAATAATGTGGAATAAATTTTTTTAATTTTTTAGTTATATTTGATTTTTAATTAATTAATTACTCTCTGGAGTAATTTAATTATTACAAATTAATTATAACTTCAAAAATTATAAAATTTTCACCAAATCATCCACTGATGATATTGCACATCCCTAAATTTCTAAGGATAGAGAAATTACTTAGGGTGATATTTCATAATTTCTAAACCACTTTCTAATTATGTTTAAAAATAATTATAAAAATTAGAAATTAAGAAAAATGAAATTGGAAAATGATTAGAAATTTTAGGGTGGAAGACAATAACCATAGGAAAATAATTTCTAAGGCATTAAACAATTTTAAATGACATTTTAAATTTTGGGATTGAATTTTATTAAATTAATAAATTTAAATCCTAAAAATCATCTTTTTATAACTTGGTCTATTTTCCTTAATGGTCTAAGTTTAAAATGAGTCTAGCTCACACTAGATTTATGACAAACCTTAAATAAGTCTAAGAGGACAAATTATGCTTAATTATCACCTAAATCAAACCTTAATCAAGCTTAAAGACAAATTAAGCTTAATTACCCCAACCTAGTCTATTTCATAATAAGCTAAGTCAAAGCTGATTCTAATCCAAAATAGACTTGTGATAAATCCTAATTAGGTCTAAGAGACATATTTAGACTTAATTAATCATTAAACCTTAACTAAATTAGGTTTAATATAAATCAAAACCTTAATTAGGTCTAAGAGACATAATTAGACATAATTAATCATTAAACCTTAACCAAAATTAGGTTTAATATAAATCAAAACCTTAATTAGGTCTAAGAGACATAATTAGACTTAATTAATCATTAAACCTTAACTAAAATATGTTTAATATAAATCAAAACCTTAATTAGGTCTAAGAGACATAATTAGACTTAATTAATCATTAAACCTTAACTAAATTAGGTTTAATATAAATCAAAACCTTAATTAGGTCTAAGAAACATAATTAGACTTAATTAATCATTAAACCTTAGTTAAATTAGGTTTAATCATATTCTAAACCCCAATTAGGTCTAAGACATCAATTAGACCTCATTAAACCTTGTTAAGCCTTAATCACATTAGGTTTAACACCATAAACTCTAATTAGGTTTAATCCATATTAAACCTAATTAATCAATTAAACCTTACCTACATTAGGTTTAATTAACCCTAAACCAATTAGACTTAACCCATATTAAGTCTAATTAATCAATTAAACCTTACCTAAATTAGGTTTAATTACCCATAAACCAATTAGACTTAACCCATATTTAGTCTAATTAATCAATTAAACCTTGCCCAAATTAGGTTTAATTAACCTTTAAACCAATTATACTTAACCCTAATTAAGTCTAATTGATCACTTAAACCTTACCCAAATTAGGTTTAATTAACCTTTAAACTAATTAGACTTAACCCATATTAATTCTAATTAATCATTAAACCTTAACCAAACTAGGTTTAATTAATCCCAAACCAATTAGACTTAACCCATATTAATTCTAATTAATTAATTAAACCTTACCCAAATTAGGTTTAATTAATCCCAAACCAATTAGACTTGACCCATATTAAGTTTAATTAATCAATTAAACCTACCCATATTAGGTTTAATTAATCCCAAACCAATTAGACTTAACCGATATTAAGTCTAATTAATCAATTAAACCTTATCCAAATTATGTTTAATTAATCATAAACCAATTAGACTTAACCTATATTAAGTCTAATTAATCAATTAAACCTCACCCAAACTAGGTTTAATTAATCCCAAACCAATTAGACTTAACCCATATTAAGTCTAATTAATCAATTAAACCTTACTCAAACTAGGTTTAATTAATCCCAAACCAACTAGACTTAACCCATATTAAGTATAATTAATTAATTAAATGTTACTCAAATTAGGTTTAATTAATCCCAAACCAATAAGACTTAACCCATATTAAGTTTAATTAATCAATTAAACCTTGCCCAAACTAGGTTTAATTAATCCCAAACCAATTAGACTTATCCCATATTAAGTTTAATTAATCAATTAAACCTTACCTAAATTAAGTTTAATTAATCCTAAACCACTTCGACTTAACCCGTATTAAGTCTAATTAATCAATTAAACCTTACCCAAATTAGGTTTAATTAATCCTAAACCAATTAGACTTAACCCATATTAAGTCTAATTAATTAATTAAACCTTACCCAAACTAGGTTTACTTAACCATAAACTAATTAGACTTAACCCTAATTAAGTATAATTAATCAATTAAACCTTATCCAAATTAGATTTAATTAACTATAAACCAATCCTATTTAAGAACAATCAATCTTAAAATAACTCAAACTTAAATCAAACTTGAGTTCAACCTATATTGAACTTAAGTAAGCTTTAAGTCTAGCTTGAACCTAACTTAACACAAACTTAAATCAAACTTGAGTTCAACCCACATTGAACTTAAGTTAACCTTAAGTCTAGGTTCAACCCAACTTGAACCTATCTTTCTTCAAACTTAAATCAAACTTGAGTTCAACCCACATTGAACTTATGTTAACTTTAAGTCTAGGTTCAACCTAACTTGAACCTAACATAACTCAAACTTAAATCAAACTTGAGTACAACCCATATTGAACTTAAGTTAACCTTAAGTCTAGGTTCAATCTAACTTAAACCTAACTCAATTCACACCCAAGTTTAAGTCCAACCCACTTGGATTTAAATCAAAATTTTGAACTTGACTTGAACCTAATTTAAGCCAAACCCAAACTTAAGTTCAACTCATATTGAAATTAAGAAAAACCTGAGGTTTAATCTAACCTAATTCAAAGCCAGACTTCAATTATAACCTCAGGTTCAATCCAAACTGAACCTAAATCGACATAAACCTTAGGTTCAACCTAAACTCAACCTAAATCAACATAAACCTTAGGTACAACCCAAACTGAACCTAAATCGACATAAACCTTAGGATTAACCTAAACTGAACCTAAATCAACATAATCATTAGATTCAACTCAAACTAAACCCAAACCGACATGAACTTTAAGTTCGACCAACATCGAACTTAACTCGACATAAAATTAAACATAAATAGACATAAAATCCAAAATCAAATCCAAATCGATATAAATTGACATAAACCCGACCCAAATCAACATTAAAGACATATTAAATCGACATTTCAAATCAAACTTGGACATCCGACAATTCTGAAACAATGGACATTCTTACCAAATAATCTAAATATTTTTATGACATTATTTCTGACAATATTTTCTTTGCAGGATGAAGCCAAGTTTCATTTAGATTTCCTTTGCATGTTATAAGGTGTGTTAACTCTGTTTTGCATGATGACATTCTGGAAATGAGACAAACAACAATGACATCAAAGCAACGACATTGACAAAGCAAAACACAACAAAAAAACATTAAAATGACAAAACCAAAATGAAACCAAGACTTTTAGGATAGCCACCAAACAAACTAACAAAAACAACAAAAATGACAAACAACAAAACAAAAAAAGGACAAACAACAAAACAAAATGATAAACAAAATGACATGACAATAAGATAAAACTGACACGACAAAAGGACATTTAGGATTGATAGTGGATACATCTTTTCTTAAAAAACTTTCGAGAAAACAAGTGATTAACATTAATCAGAAGTTTTCTTAAACAATTATAAATTTCCTAAGATGTAATTAATTATAGGAGCTTGCTTCTATAGGAGAATTAGAGAACTCAGAATAGATATTATATCTAAAAATCTTTGGTTACCAAAATCCTTATACAGAATCTCTAGGATAAGACAATCCTAGAATTTTTATTTCGAGGATTATCACCGACACCTCTTTTTCTACTGTTTTCTATATTATTAGCCCTTATTTTCTTCAAATTTCTTATTATCCAAAGAAATAAGATTTATTGAAGAATGGGGTAATATTATAAATAAACAGAGTGACGACTCCAAATTGACATCGGCGTGTCAGAAAATCTCCGACATGGCGACGAACCACCATCAACTTCGAGCGTCACATTTTGGTAAAGCTATAGCTTAAATCCATTTTGATACATAATTCATCTGCAATCATATATATATATATATATATATATATATATATATATATATATATATATATATATATATATATTCCAAAATGAAAGAATAAATGGTCCCATAAAATCTAATTACCATAATTTAATGATTAAGTCTTTTAGCATTTTAAATCTTAAATTTGGATTATATTCGATTATTAGAATTAAATATTATTGAGATGATTAATTTAGGATTTAAATTAAAGAACAAATCTCTTCTAATAATATCCATATTTTAATAATTCCAATTTTATTATTCTTCCAAATTTAATCGATTATTTAATTAAGGTTTATTTTAATTATTTTTAAATTATTTAGTAGGTTTTCTACCACTTTAATTATTTAAAATTTCAATCATCAAATCGATTAGGATCAAATATTTTACTCTTTAATTTTATTAAACCTAAAGTTTTAATTAAAGATTAAAAATTTTAATTATATTTATGTGAAGCTTAATAATTTCATAACTCACTAAATTGAGCTTAAATGAACTTGAAATTTTTATGTGACTTCTTTCGTATGTCGATAAAGACATGAGAGGAGAAAATGTGATTTTTAAATATTTAATTTATTTGGCAATTATTTTTGGTGGAAAATAGAGATTTCGAGAAAATTTGTAGTATGACCAAGGGAAAGTTTATTTGTCCTTAAGAAAATTATGGAATTCTTAATGACCAGGGAGGACCACTTTGACCAATTTTGGTGATTTTTTGAATTATATTCTTTTTATTATAATTATTTTTGGTTTTGGAGATTAATTAATTTAAAAATAAAATAAAGGTTAAAAAATGAATTTTATATTTTGAAAATCATTTAATATCGAAATCAAAGAATAATTTTAAATTTTCGATTTTTCTTTGATTTATTAAAATTATTTTAGTGGAAATCTTCAAAAAATACATTTTTTTAATTTTAAAATTACCTTAGGGCTTTAAAATTTAATATCTCATCATATAGACCTAAGAAAAATATGGGGGTTTGTTCTAAGTGATTAAAATTCAAATGTGACATTTTGGTGAATTTTATTATTTTTTGTGATTTTAAAATTAAAATAATACAAAAAATCGACTTTTTTTAGAAAATTGAAATTTTAATTTTCTTAAATTCTAATATCGAGAGAGGCTGCGAAACCGATTTAGTGAATTTTTGAAAAGTATTTTTTAAAGTTATGAATTTTTAAAAGTTTAAATTGGCTAAATGGCTTAATCGACCCATTTAGTACGGTTAGCAGTCGATTGACGACTTTTATAATTGGGTTAGGTGATCCTAAAGGTCGGTGGAGAATTGATTTCAAGTCGATTTGATGTATGATTAGCTACAATTAATTAGGTTTATTTTGGGTGTTTAAGCGATTAGGGTTATTCAGTGGATTAATTAGCTTATTTTCAAGGTCCTGCGATGTAGAACATCACCAATTTTTCTAAATTTATTTCACAACATGCTAATTATTGGTTAAAATATAAAATAGCGACATGAATTTGAAAAATCAATAACTTCTCGCGAGGATGGCCTACGACCTTGGAAAATTCGGGGAATATTAGAAGTTCGAGGGAGAACTGGCACTGCACATGGTGCAAATTGCAATGGTGAATTTCACATATGCATGGAGAATTAAACCAATGCGAGAGAGTAAATAAATTATTAAAAATAAAATACTTGATGTGATTAAATTATTTCTTTTCCACATTATTCTTCTCTGCATTCCTTGGCTTGAGGGTATTTTATTTTTTTTTACGATTTTCCTACACGAAGTTATGCATTTTTAAAGTTTAGGGAATTAAATAAATAAGAAAATCCTATTTTTCTATTTATCGAATCGACACCGCGTCTGACCTTAGCATCCACAGGAACAGCCACGCGGCGCTTTCCCATTCGACGCGCCATCAGGCCTGGGCGCTCGGGGCCCATTTGTATCGTTCCGTCTCCTCGTCCGGCGCGATCCCCGGCCGTCGTCCGCTCGTGTATTAAATGAACGGCATCCGTTCATCGTCCCCAAACCTCTGGCAGAAGCGAGTCCATACTAAATCCCCGAATATCTTACTCAATGCCAAGGATTTTTGTGTTCTTGTGCTCATGGATTCTTCTTGAAGAGACGAATACATCTATATGGTGATCATGCATTGAAATTAAGGTATTTGAAATGGAAAATCTCCGGAAGCTCGGGATAAAGGAGTTGGCTCATTACCTTTGCTCGGAGAAGTGTGGCTTCGATACGAGGGGTTGTGTCACCTTCGATTGGGTCCCGGCAAGGTCCATATGAAGTCTCGTGGTGGTGGGGTATGCAGGTATGATTTCGTCAGCCCGATCACAAAGCTTGGTGCGGAACGGATGGGTGGCACGGAGAGGGCTTTTGTTTGGTGGACTTCTTCCCTTGGTACGGTGAAGGTGTAGGACCAATCGGTGGGGATTGGTCCTTTGTGGAAGAAGTGTCCTGGGTTTTGTGCTGGGGTGAACTCGAAATTGAGCTCGGCTAGAGGAATTGGGGCGGAATCGAGTGGGGATCGAGTGCTCTGTCTTGTAGAGAGTGGTGCGGAATGATTTTGGCGAGAGTTTCCACAGGTTGGTTCAACACCTCTCCCATGGCGGGGGTGTTTAAATAGAGCCTATTTGGAGAGCTCTCGGGGGGAGTTAGGGCTTGGGATCGAGTTTGCTGCGGTAGGGGAGAAGAACGGCCATGGTGGCCAAAAATTTGGAGTATGGGGCGGCTGACGGAGGTAGAATTTCGAAGTTTGGCTCACATGTGAGAGGCGCTCTCGGGTGTAGTGTTTTCGGCGGCTGGTGGGCGGCCGGCCGGTGCTGGTCACCCGTCTTGTTCGGGTTGGTCGAGTACAGGGTTTAGTGTAGGCGATTGGCAAATGCCATGTCGAAAGCTTGGATTAAGATGGCATGGGGGAAGGCCATTTTTGGCTTGATTTAATTGATCCACCTTTGGAGCTTGGTTCACCTCCCCATGGGCGATTTGAGGTAGGGAGGATCGGAGTGAATCAGCGAAAAAGTGAAAGTCACCATCCATGAATATTTTGATTAATCATGGATTAAGGTGAAGCATTAAAGGGTTAAACCTTTTTAAGGGGGCTTAAAAGAGGCTCACTCTTTTTCCATTAATGGCTTGATCACTATCCAAGGCCTTCCATGGCTTCATGTGGCTTGTCCATGGCTTGCATGTGGCTTCATGACTTGTCTTTGGCTTGGGGAAAAGCTTGGTCGATTTCATGAAAATGGAATTTGGAGATTTTGGCAATTTAGTGAAAAATCTAGATGGTGCTTGATTTAGGTTGATTTGATGATTCGATTTGGGACTTAGGAATTGATCCCCGATTAAAGGGATGATGAGAAGAAGGTATGCATTGTGGGCTTTGGGCCTTTTGAAATTATTTTTGATGGGCTTTAGGAAGAAATTTGGGGATGGATCTTTAGGTTTCAAAACAAATTTTAGGATGAGGAATTTTTGAAAGGATTAGATCAATAAAGTGTTGAATTTAATTCCAGGAATGTTTCATGAATGATTTGGAATAAATTTGAAGTGGTTTAGGCTTGAATTGGGTTGGATTTGGACCTCTTTGGTAAATGGGCCAATGTAGGTCGAGTGGGCTAACTTGGGCCAATGTTGGGCTAGGGTTCAAATTGATGTAAAATTAATGTTGGGAAATGTTTATGGGAATGTTTCAAAGAGGTTTTGACTTTGGTTGGTTTTGATTTTTGGGTTTTGGGCTTATTTGGGTTAGGTTTGGGTTTAGAGTCGAAATTGGGCTTTTTGGTTAGGTTGGGTGAGTGTGGTTTGGGTCTAAATTTTGGGTAAATCATGTTAGTGTTTTGTTTGTGGGGATGTTAGGGAAGGTTTAGAAAAGGTTTAGGGGTTAGTGGAGTTGAATTGGATTGGTTGAAATTTAAGTTTGGGTCATGGGTTCAAAATTGGGCTTTAAGGTCCAAAAATGAAATTGGGTTCAAATGTCAATCAAATTGGACTTGGATTTGGTCTAGATTGGTGTTGGGAATGTTGAATTGAAGTTTAGAATGTGAATTGGACCAGAATTTGGGTCAATTGGATAGATTTGGTTTGACATTGGGTTCACTTTGGGTTAAAATGTAGATTGAGCGGGGCTTTAACAAAAGTGGGGTAAATTGACAAAATTGGCCCATGGTGTAGTTGAACAAAATGAAATTGGGAGTATTTGATTTTGGAATTTTAAAGAATTTTTTGAATTTACGGATTATTGAATTCGAGGGCGATGCAGGTATTTGGAGGGTATTGGGGGGTATTTTTGGAATTTTGGTATTTTTGGCTATGAATGATCAATTTGAGTAATGTGGGAATGTTTGTGATTGGTATTGAAATTTTGGGTGGTTTGGAATTTTTTGAAAATTTTGGGTAATTTCGAGGGTTTTGGGTAGGTTGGCGGGTGTAGGGTCCCGAGAATTCGAAAATTGAAAATTTAGAAAATTGAAGATTGGGTAAATGTAAGTGGAATGAAGTCATTTGGATTTAAAGCCATGGCTCCATATCAAGCCCACATGAGCCATCGAGGACTCATTTGAGGCATTCAACATGTTGTTCTAACCCTGCGCGAGGAGCTTGAGGTTAAGGACCATCCGTGTGAATCACACTACATGAGTCGAGGAGGATAAAGTTGGGTATGGGTGTGGTTTTAGGAGGTGTGTGAAAGTGTAGTGTATAAGTGTAGTGTGTGTGTAAGTGAGCCTCACGGACGAGGCCACAGGCCGGTCCACAAGGCCCGAAGAGTCTACGGGGAACTCATCACTAAACTTCCACATTTGATTTCAGCCTCTGGTGATTAGGGGTCTATAGTCGAGTTTGTGGAGTTTGCGGGGAATTAAGAAGTGGTTTGAATTTCTAAGTGGTGGGTCCCAATTCTAATCCTGCAAGATGAGTCGAAGGAAGAAGCACAGGCTAGATCTAGGTACTGAAGAAGAAGACCTCCATCGAAATGAGGTCAACAAATGAACCCCAATAGGTGTGGTGGTGACGGAGCACACCGCGTATTGGTGTTGACCGAAGAGATCAACAAAACCAACACGGATGTCAAGTGACAAACTTAGGACAAAGTAGAAAAGTTTTCGGCTGAGAGTGTCAAGTATATCTCTGGGCAGGAGATCCTGAACTCTCGGGGAAAGGGAAAGGAGCGAATCCCAAATCACATGATACGGGGGAATTTTGATTTAGATTTCATTTTGTTTTGGATTTAAGCATTGATGTGTGAGTTTAGATTTTAGTTTGAGTTCAAATTTAGATTGAAGTTTTGTTAAAAAAGATTAATTTGAAGGAATTTGAACTTGAAATAAAAATTGAAATTTTGTGTTTTTAGATGCAACATGCTTCAACCTCAAAAGAAAATTGAATTGATTGGATTGAATCATTACAATGAGGAGAGATCTCGGAAGCAATGCGGTATTGGATGTAAAATCTTAACCTCGAGAGTTTGATTTTGATGTATTTCATTGCGATAGGGACGAGTCTAAAAGCTGATGCGGTCTCAGTCTTAAAATCTTGACCCCGAGAATTTGATTTTTGATGTATTTTGTGCGATGGGGAAAGAATCCTAAAGCAATGCGATGCAGTGTAAAATCCTCATTGAAAAATTTGATTTTTGATGTATTTCATTGCGATAGGGAAAGAATCTGGCGATACGGCTCGGATGTAAAATCCTCAACCTCAAAAGTTTGATTTTGATGTATTTCATTGCGATAGAGAAAAGAATTAGGAAGCAATGGGTCTGGATGTAAAATCCTGTTGAAATTTGATTTTGATGTATTTCATTGCGATAGGATAGAATCTAGCTTTCAATGTGATCCTCGGATGTAAAATCCTCGACCCAAAAATTTAATTTTGATGTATTTCATTGCGATAGGGAAAGAATCCTAAAGCAATGCGGTCTCGGATGTAAAATCCTCGAAGCCCAAAGTTTGATTTTGATGTATTTCATTGCGATAGGGAAAGAATCTAAAAACGATACGGTCTCGATCACAAAATCCTTGACAAAAGTTTGATTTTGATGTATTTCATTGGGATAGGAAAGAATCCTAAAGCAATGCGATCTCGGATGTAAAATCCTCGACGAAAATTTGATTTTTGATGTATTTCATTGCGATAGGGAAAGAATCCTAAAGCAATGCGGCCTCGGATGTTAAAATCCTCGACCTCGAAAGTTTTGATTTTAGTGTATTTCATTGCGATAGGGAAAGAATCACGGGAAAGCCGTGCGGTCTCGGATGTAAAATCCTCAACTCCAAAAATTTAATTTTGTTGTGTTCATTGCGATAGGGATAGAATCCTAAAGCAAATGCGGTCTTGGATGTAAAATCCTCATGCCCAATTTGATTTTGATGTATTTCATTGCGATAGGGGAAAGAATCTGAAAGCAATGTAGTCTCGGATGTAAAATCCTTAACCCCAAAAAAGTTTTATTTTGATGTATTTTATTGCGATAGGGAAATAATCCTAAAGCGATAGATCTCGGATGTAAAATCCTCAGCCCCGAAAAGAATTTGATTTTTGATGTATTTCATTGCGATAAGGAAAGAATCCTAAAAGGGAATATAACGATCCCGAAAGAATACATGAAGGAACCCCAGAAAGGAGGTTCCGTCAATGTTATCTCGACGGATTTCATTGTTCCAATAGATCCCTATGCGACTGATGATAGATGGACTACCGCTTGGACGAAGTCTTCGAAGAAGGTTTTGGATCACATCCAAACCGCTTCGGTGCGAGCCTCAATTCAGAGTTCGAAAACTGTCAAGTTGGCGCTATCACTTGCGATACAAGAACCACCTCAACAAGAGACAATTGAAGAAAAGAAGAAAATTGACGAAGAAGAGAAGACCAAGGCTCCTAAGGCTAGACTAGGGGCCGCTTATCCTAGGATAGTTGTTTCCGATTCGGGGAGAAATCCCTCGAACCTCCGACTCGTATGATTATCCGCTCACTCCCGTGGGATCTTATAATGATAAGGGTTATGGCGTTGGCTACGTTTGATCGTTTCTAACGATTACGTAACTAGCGACAATCAACCTAATCCGGACGTCGATTCCGATACAAATGACAATTCCCAAATCATACACAAGCTCGACGATCACAATGACAAAGAAGACATCCACCAAGGAGGCTACGAGAGTTCAACAAGCAACGAGTATATTTGCGAGTTTCGAGGAGCTCCAGTCACAATAGAGTTAGAGCCTTCAGACTCCGAAGCTAGTCCTGAAGAATCTGTCATTCCGATTCAGAAGGACACATCAGCAAACTCAATACTAGATTCAGGAGAAATTACAGAAGTCAACTTAAGAAGTGGAAGAGTTCTACCTCCTAGAATGGGTCCAAAGGACAAAGGAAAGCAGGTGGTTGTTCAGGAAGAACCAACCCCGACAGAAGAAATACCCATTCGAGAAGAAAACGAGGCACATGAAAACAAAGTGGACTACAATGTGCTAGCCCATCTTAGGAAACTACCAGCCAACCGAGCATTCTACGACGCTCTCATCTTATCAAAGGAGATGAGAGAAGCTCGATCAAGGCCTTACTTGATCCGCAAATTTGCTAGCTCAAATGGCCGGAGATTTCTTAGATGAGGTTTGCTCGTTAAAGGAACAACGAGGTGTTACCTTCACGGACAATGATCTACTACTCAGGACACAAACCACAACCGACCGTTGTACATTTCAGTCACAATCGGGAAGTTTACACTCTGCAGTATTGGTGGATCCAGGAGCATCAATCAATATAATGAATCTCCGAACGCTAGCATACTTGGAAATTGATTCTTGCGAGCTCGAAGCAGACAAAATGTTATTAAGAGGATTCAACCAGAAAGGAGAAAGAGCCCTTAGATCGATAACACTGCTAATGAAGACCGGTGACTTGGCAAAGACAACCGCGAAATTTCACATAATTGATTCAAAAACGTCATTCAACGCTCTACTGGGCCGACCATGGATACATGAAAACAGGATGGTACCATCATCTCTACATCAATGCATCAAATACTACGATGGAGGGGAACGATGCATCAAAGGTGACTTACAACCATTCTCCGTACATGAAATTGGAATCCATGAAGATGCAGCTTATTACGCACCTCCGAAGAAAACAATCTTCTCCGGAGATACCATAACAAATGAAGCAAAGGAAATTTGGGACGACGAAGAACCCGAAGTTCTAGTCCAACAGCCACTCACCACTCCCTTACGGCGAGATGGTGAAGGTTTCTCCACAACTCGCATCCGAGGTCGAGGCCGGGGACGAGGTCATGGCGAGACGTTAGGACGATCGGACAGAGGAAACCAGCCATCAATGTTGATCGGGAAGATAGTTCGAAGAAGAAAAAGAAATCAAACAAGAAGCAACGACAATAAGTCGGAAGAAGCCGCAATTCGAATCCCTCTCGAAGATGAAAGAAACGAAGAATATAAATCGATGTACGAGAAGATTAACCACTATGTACATACTATGACCCCGACCCCGATCCATTCTAATAAGATCGAGGGTATGGAGGTCAAAGAGGTACGTAGCGGTGGTGCAAAGCCCATCAAATTCTACCGTGGTGCTCCTTCCTCCAAAACTGAAAATAATGTACAATTTGAAGATGCTACTTCATCAGAATTAATGGAATTGCCTTTTGAGTGGTACTCTCCCTGTGTTCAAAATTTAATTCAGCGTGGTTTCTTACCTCGACAATGGACAAAGGTGAAAAATTATGGAATAACTCCGGTCGTCCACCCAATTCAAAACATGGTCTCGGATTCGGCACAGTAGGATCAGTTGACGATACTGAATTTTGCTTGGTTGTCACCTGCGAGTCTAATGAAAACTGCATGGAAACTACGGAAGAACTCGAAGATTTACAAATTGGAGACACTCCACCGAATTCGAAGAAGAGATCAAATCTACAATAGATGAGTTAACTGAAGTTAACTTAGGTACTAGCGAAGAACCTAGACCTACCTTTGTTAGCTCCTTACTCAATAAAGAAGACTCCGAAGAAATAATCAAGTTATTAATGGAATTTAAAGACTCGTTTTGCTTGGAGCTACGATGAGATGCCGGGTTTAACTCCGCAGGTCGCAGTCCATGAGCTAGGGGTGGATCCTCGCTTCGTTCCAGTCGTACAAGGTCCCGGAAGAATGCGTCTAGAAATCGAACAACAAGTCATAGCTGAAGTTAAAAAGCTAATAGACGCTAAATTTGTCCGTGAAGAACAATACCCGACTTGGTTAGCCAACATGGTACCAGTCAGGAAGAAGAATGGTCAGATCAGAATTTGTGTGGATTTCAGAGATTTAAATAAGGCATGTCCAAAAGATGAATTTCCTCTAACGATCCCAGAATTAATGATTGACATTGCTTCAACACATGAAATATTCTCATTCATGGATGGATCTTCAGGATACAACCAGATAAAAATGGCTCCAGAAGATGAAAAACTTACAGGCATTCGAACGCCGATCGGAGTATATTGCTACACGATGACGCCATTCGGATCGAAGAACGCAGGAGCAACCTACCGCAGAGCGATGACAAGAATTTTTGATGATCTCATCCACAATCAAGTCGAATGCTACGTGGATGATGTGGTCATCAAAAGCAAAGTAAAGGAAAACCACCTGTATGATTTGAGAATTGTTTTGGACGATTAAGACAATTTAACCTTAAGATGAATCCCTTAAAATGCGCCTTCGGCGTCACCTACGGGAAATTCTTAGGATTCGTCGTCCGACATCGTGGAATTGAAATCGACCCGGAAAAGATTAAAGCCATCTTAGAAATGCCACCTCCCAGAACCTTAAAACAACTACGATCTTTTCAAGGGAAGTTGGCATATCTTCGACGCTTTATCTCAAACTTGTCGGTAGGTGTCAGCCTTTCTCGGCATTAGTTAAAAAGGACGCCAAATTTATTCGGGAAGAGAAATGCCGTAGGGCCTTCGAGGACATTAAACAATATTTAATGACACCTCCCGTCTTAGCAGCCCCGGCCTCAGTGTAGACCGCTGATACTTTATACCGCGGCTTTAGACGACTCTCTCGGAGCCCCGTTAGCCTGTGTCAATGATGAGGGTAAAGAAAATGTTCTTTACTACCTAAGCCGTCGTTCTATCGCCGACGGAAATAAGGTATCCCGCAATTGAAAAGCACTGTTTAGCCCCGATCTTCGCCGCTCAAAAGCTCGAGCACTACATGCTTTCTCATAAGGTCAACCCGATCTCGAAATTTAATCCATTGCAATACTTGATGACCCGTCCAACGCTTTCCGCGAGACTTGCCGGATGGTCAATGATATTATTGCAATTCGATATAACTTTCGTGCCTCTTCGTGCCGTAAAAGGACAAGTCCTAGCAGACTTCCTCGCAAAGACACCCTTTGCCGGCAGAATCTCCTCTCAATGACGACTTGCCAGATGAACAAATAATGAACCTAGACGACCCTTATGATCGACGTTGGGAATTGTATTTCAATGGAGCATCTTCAGCACATAAAGACGAAGAATCGCAAGTGATAGTGCCCGGTAAGGCAAGGATCGGACTAATCTTTATAACACCGGAGCAGGGGATGTTAAGATACTCCTACCACTTGACAGAGCCGTGTACAAATAACGAAGCAGAATACGAAGCCCTCGTAACAGGGCTAAAATTAACTATTCAAATGGGTATAACAGACATCAACATCTACGGGGATTCGCAGTTAATCATTCAACAGATTGCCGGACAATACAGAATTTTAAAACCAAGACTCGAGCAATACTTCCAGCATGCCATACAGCTGTTGGAACAGATTCCGAATGTGACAATCTACAAAATTCCCAAAAAAGAAAACGCTTTAGCAGATGCGTTAGCCCGTCTTGCAAAAGAATTTTCCTGTTTGCAAGATGAATCAGTAGAAGTGTCAGTTCACGGACGTCAGGTCCTATCACAGCTCGACATAGACACAATACACAAATCAGAAAAGAAAAGGATCAATTGCAGCGAAGAATGAAAACACGAAGATTGGCGACAGCCATTGATACATTACTCGCAAGCAGAAAACTACCGAGACGATAGGTCGTTAGCCCACCAGATCAAGAGAAGAACTCTGTCCTACGCATTAATAAACAACACATTATACAGAAGGTCTTTTGATCAAATGTGGCTAAGGTGCCTAAGCGGGTCCGAGGCCCGCGAAATTGTTAAAGAGGTGCATTCAGGACTCTGTGGCGCTCACCAGCCGGGTCCAAAGATGAAAATGAAAATTAAAAGACTAGGGTACTACCGGCCCTCGATGATGACCGACCGCATGAAAATCGCCAAGAGCCGTCACCAATGCCAAGTGCACGGAGTGGTTCTACACCAACCTCCAAATGTGCTACATCCGACAATTGCGTCGTGGCCATTCGAATGTTGGGGCACGGATATAGTGGGTCCAATAGAACCACCATCTTCAAAAGGACATCGCTTCATTCTTGCGGCTACAGATTACTTTTCAAAGTGGGCAGAGGCAGTTCCACTTAGAGAAGTGAAAGCACACAACGTGCTACAGTTTTTCAAGAACCAAGTAGTCTACCGTTTTGGGGTGCCGCGCAAAATCATCTCAGATAATGGGTCAGCATTCAGAAGCACACAAATCAACAATTTTGTCAGGAGACACGGAATCGACTGGCGCTATTCAACAATTTACTACCCGAGAGCAAACGGCCTGGCTGAGGCTTTTAATAAAACTCTCGTTCAAATTTTAAAGAAGACTTTGGACGATAATAAGAGAAATTGGCACGAGAAATTGTTAGAAGCCTTATGGGCCTACTCGGACAACCTTCAGAACTCCTACTCAATCTACACCTTACGCTCTGGTGTATGGGTCCGAGGCAGTGTTACCTTTAGAAGTCCAGCTTCCTTCACTCAGGATTGTAGTTGCGAACAAAATCACGACAGAAGAAAATGCCAAATTACGACTAGAAGAATTGGAAAGCCTGGAAGAAAAAAGACTCGCAGTCGCAGACAGGAATTTAGAACTATACCAAGCTAAGATGGTTCAAGCCCATGACAGACCGGTCCGCCCAAGAACCTTCAAAGTTGGTGATTTAGTTCTCGTTCTCAAAAGACCTATTCTTGCACACCGCAAGATAGGAGGAAAATTTGAACCCACTTGGGAAGGACCGTTTGTGGTCGAGGCAGTCTACTCAGGAGGTTCCTACCAGCTAGTGAATTGCCAAGGAGAACGACATATGCTTCCGATCAATGGACGATACTTGAAAAAGTACTACGCTACCTGATGTTTCGAAGGAATTAATTTTCCATCCCTAGAAGCACGGGTGAAGTAATTACTTATGACTGGGTCCGAACCCAAAATAATAAAAATGTGCTAAGATAAATAAAATCATGATAATAAAGTTTTCATTGTTTTCTTTCCCAAATCAAAATCTCTTTCCTGATCTTATCCCACTTCATTCCTGTTAAATTGAAAAATACAAAAATAATAATAAAAAAAAAACTGTCTTTAATAAACATTTTCTTAATGTTCTTGTTCTTAGTACAGCCCCTAATCCTTTTCCTTGTCTTTTCGCAGGGAAATGTCGAACGGGCTGTTGGTCCTGAACTTTAGAAATGGCGTAAGCCTTGCACTCGACGAAAAGAGGGTGAAAGATGGAGCGATAATAGAGATTGACTCAGACTTCGCACCAGCAGGCCTGCAATAGGAGGAAAGTGACTGGGTCCCAATTGACCGAGAAGAACTGCCCGGTCGGACGAGTAATGAAAGTGGGTGGCCCAAGCCACCAATCCAAGACAGAAGAAAAGAAAAATAAACACCGAAGAAGACAAGAGAATCAAATCAGTAGTCGCTACAGCAGAGGGCAGGCTTGTCAGCGCCGCGCCCACAGAAACTCAGGAAGTACGAAGAGCTACTCTCACAACAACTCAGCGAAGAAACAAAAATCGCCGTATCCGCGAGATGTTAACTAAATTAGCAGCGGACCAGCGCGACGAGGCAGTTGCTACGCCGGTACATACACTTCAAGGACACCAATTCACCGGGAACTAGAAGAAAGGAGACCGGCTCCGAGGATAACGAAGAGACCAGGGAAATCTCAAGAAGAACGAAGAAAGAAGGCTACAACGCCACCGGACAAAGCCACCGCAATGCATGACCTTGTTGCAGAGCAACCCCGGAGGATGTCCCGACGGACATCATCCCCGAGGAGCCGAGGTATGCGGGAGAACGTGAAGGGATTGAGCCATATATCCCACAAGACGTCACCGGGCCTCGCCATTTGCAAATTATTCCGAATACGAGCTAGAAAGAATACAGAATGTCCAGAAGAAAACTTTTGAATACTTCGAGAGAATCGGAGGCAGGAGGATCAATATACTAGAAGGCCTCGAGTTACATACAGACGTGTTCTCAGAATACGAACAACAACAAATCGTGGACTGCATCCGGGATTTGAAAAAGATGGGCCGAGCAGGTCGCTTAAGAGAAAACACTTACTCGAACCCCGGAGATGGATGCCGGGGAAGGGAGAATTACAATACAATGTGGATGCTCGCTACAACTTCGCGAGAAGACGGGAAGGGAAACCCACCGGGGATACTCCGTCATGGCCGAGTGGATCCAATGCCATTAGTCATTAAAAGGATGGTAAAAAGAATGATAACATGGAGGGTACGCGCCACAGATTGCATACCCAAAAGTTGCATCATTAATATTTACAAGAAGGGTGATCGCATACCCCCGCACATAGATCACCACGACTTTGTCGGACCTTTCGCACGTTTCTTTTACGAACGAGTGTAATATCATGTTCGGATCCGACCTCCGGATAGCAGGCCCGAGTGAGTTCCAAGGGCCGGTAAAGATACCATTACCGGTAGGTTCCGTCATGATACTGAAGGGCAACAGAGCAGATGTCGCTAAACATTGCATACCGGGAGTACCAGTGAAGCGGATCTCAGTTACTTTCAGAAGGATGGACGACAGGAAAGCACCTTGTCGGCATATTTTTAAGTTTTGGTGTTTTATTTGGAAAAGAGGGGTCGCCTACAGAAATTGTCGGCGAATTTTAATTTAATTTAAATAAATAATTTGAAAAGTAATATTTGATTTTGAAAATAATTTTAAATTTGAAAATTTTAAGATATGAAATCAAACTGATCTCACATCTCGAATAGTTTATATAAACGAGCACCGCATCACAAACCATGTATCTATCCCGAAGAATAGACACATTGCTTGATGATGGGGCTCGATTAAAGAAACTAGAAGATTTGTGACATCCGTCTGATCTGCGAACCAATTTTATAAGCCGACAAATTCCCCTATTTAATATGAAAACATTAAACAGGGTTTATATTATCTGGGTTCTTAAAATTCCCTATAAGGGCAAGCCCCTATAGTTAATTACATCTTAAGTGACGGGAATCACCTAAGAAAACTCTCGATAATAATCGGTAGTTCTCGCTCTCAAGAATTTCGAGGTTTAAGTTTTCAAGGGATTGAATTTTAGAATTTCAATAGGGAATGGATCAAGTTTGGAACATTTTGTCTTGGGAATTCAAAGGAAGAAAGGTAGGAGAAATCACAGATTCGAAGCGAACTTCGGTAATTCCCCGACTATCCTATTGTTTGGTTTGAATTTAGGAAAGTCCTAATGTTTATTTAGTATTTTGATCTTGCCAATTTTAATTAGTTAGGACTTATATTTGTATGATAAAATCATACAAATAGACCTCGAAGATGTGAGGGTTTATGTCGTATCGGACGACTACCTCGGAAATCCTAAGACCGGTTAGGGCTTAATTTACATGATATGATCATGCAAATGCCTAACGAACAGATTGAGGATTTATGTTGCACTAGGCAAACTACCTCGAAGTCCTATGGCTTGGTTATTTAATTCTAAGGAAGTTTCTGTGAAGTAGATTCGGGTTTTGTCGATGACGATGGCCGTGCTCGCCCACCATGCTCCGAGCTCCTTGTTGTTGCAGAGGTTTAGTTTTAGAAGTCATAAATCAGGAGATGAGAGAAGTGTTTTGGTTTAGAGAAAATCTTAAAATCCAGGTGTTTTTAATATTTTAATTAAACAAATCTTAAAGTTGATTATAATAACACCGGTTAAGATCCCACGGTTCCATCCTTCCGGCATCGTTATTTTAATCGGATTCACTTAGTCCAGATGAATTTGCTAAACTCAACTGAATGAGTTCCACACTTTCATTTAGACCGTGGGAAATCCCGTTAGCAACACGTAGGTTACATCATCCGAGGTATTCCCGATCATCCAACAAGACGTTTTAATTTAGTTGTAGTTGTAGTTTTGTTGTTCGTTTGTGATTAAATTTTGAGTTGTTTTATATTTTGAAATGTTGTGGCGGTGAATTTTATCTTGTAATGACTTTTAATTTAGTTTTGGTTTCGGTTTTAGGGACTATCCTAAAGGTGTAGGTTTTCATGCAACGGTTATTTATCATGCAAGAAAAGTAAGTGCAATGCGATTAAATAAATTGCGGTAAAGTAAATTGCAATAAAATAAAAGCGTACCTGGAGGGTCTTCCCGTCATCCCAAGCTGCACTTGAAACACAGTTAGAATATTTAAGCATTTAAAGTAAGTTCCTAGGTAAAGCTAAGGGAATGGTTATGGTTTTCTACCAAAGGTCCTAATCCTATAGCTAGTCATCTCCTATGACGTCTAGGTTCTTGTGTTTTGGTTTAAGGACGATTTTCTTCATCAAAGAACAACTAAGTTCAATTGTTCTTATAAATATCCTATCATATTGAGGAAGTGCTTAAGACGAATCTTAAACATCTTTTCAACATTTCTAGGATTATTCTAAGTCCAAATGAATTTAATTATACAAATGAATTAATCGTCCGGGAGTTTAAGTTTTGTTATCTTGCTCGGTGAACTAGGACATTTGAATATCCTATAAGTGAAGTAACGCTTCTTTTAACACTCCTTTTTAAGAGTTATGACATCACGAGCTTTCGAGGGCAAATGGATGTTCGAGTGAGTTGTGATTTAATTTTAGTTAATGGATTTAAGTTTGGAATAGTGTTCAAGTTGTTTTAGATTTATTTTGAATTTCTTTATGTCTTAAGTAATGTTATATTTAATTCAATTTAATTTAATTTAACTTAATTTAATTTAATGTGGTTTAATTTAATTTAATTTAATTAAAGTTAATTTAATATAATATGCTTTAGCTTAATTTAATTCAATTTGATTTAATTTAATTTGATTTAGTTTTAATTTAATTTAATTTAATTTAATTTAATTTAATTTAATTTAATTTAATTTAATTTAATTTAATTTAATTTAATTTAATTTAATTTAATTTAATTTAATTTAATTTAATTTAATATGTTTTAATTTAATTTAATTTAATTTAATTTAATTTAATTTAATTTGTTTTAATTTAATTTAATTTATTTTAATTTAATTTAATATTTTATTTTAAAAGGGTTTGCTTTAAATAATTTAACCTTAACTTAATTTAATGATTAAGTCTTTTAGCATTTTAAATCTTAAACTTGGATTATTATTTTAATTAGGAATTAAATATTATTGGGATGATTAATTTAGGGATTCTTAAATTAAAGAACAAATCTCTTCCTAATAATATCCCTATTTTAATAATTCCAATTTTTTTTCATTCTTCCAAATTTAATTAATTATTTTAATTAAAGTTTATTTTAATTATTTTTAAATTGTTTAATAGGTTTCTACCCTTTAATTATTTAAATTTCAATCATCCAAATCAGATTAAGATCAAATATTTTACCTTTTCATTTTATTAAGCCTAAAGTTTTAATTAAGGGTTAAAATTTTAATTACCATTTTGCCCTTCAAGCTTAATAATTTCATAACTCACTAAATTGAGCTCAAATAAATTTGAAATTTTTATGTGACTTCACTCATATGTCAATAAAGACATTAGAGGAGAAAATGTGATTTTTCTGTATTTAATTTATTTATGTAATTATTTTTGGTGGAAAATAAGGATTTCCAAGGAAAATTTAATAATATGACCAAGGGAAAGTTTCTGTCCTTAAGAAAATTATGGGACATTCCTAATGACCAGAGGACCACTTGGACCAATTTTGGTGATTTTTTAAGTTATATTCTTTTTATTATAATTATTTTAAGTTTTGGAGTATTAATTAATTTAAAAACAAAATAAAGTTTGAAAAATGAATTTTATATTTTTCAAAAATCTCTCTGATATCAAGGAAATCAGAGAATTAATTTTCATAATTTTCTGATTTTTCTTTGATTTATTAGAATTATTTTAATAGAAATGCTTGAAAATACATTTTTTTATTTTAAAAATTACCCTAGGGCTTTAAAATTTAATAACTCATCATAGAGACCTAGGAAAAATATGGGGTTTGTTTCTAAGTGACTATAATTCAAAATGTGACATTTTGGTGAATTTTATTATTTTTGTGATTTTTATTATTTTTTTAATTATTAAAATATTAAAATAATACAAAAAATCAACTTTTTTAGAAAATTGAAATTTTAATTTTCTTAAATTCTCCTAATATCAGAGAGGCTTCAAAACCAATTTGGTGAATTTTTGAAAAGTATTTTGAAAGTTATGAATTTTCAAAGTTTAAATTGGCTAAATGGCTTAATCAACCCATTTGATAGGGCTAACCAAACCCAATTGACTTCAAACTTTTATGGTGGGTTCCTCTGATCCTAAAGGTCAGTGGAGAATTGATTTCAAGTCAATTTGATGTATGATTAGCTCTAATTAATTAAGAACCTATTTAGGGTGTTTAAGCCAATTAGGGTTATTCCAAGTGAATTAATTCAAAAACTATTTTTCCTAGGGTCCTCTGGTCATAAGAAACATCACAAAATTTTCCTAGAATTTATTTCAGAACATGCTAATTATTAGATTTAAAATACTTAAAACAGTAACATGAATTTGAAAAATCAATAACTTCTCATAGGGATGGCCTTTGACTTTGGAAAATTCAGGGAATGTTCCCAAATTCAGAGGCTTCGAAAGCCCTATGGTCTCATGCCATGGTGAATTTCCTATATGCATGGAGAATTAAAACAATGCAGAGGGTAAATAAATCATTAAAAATAAAATACTGGATGAAATTAAATGATTTCTTTTCCACATTATTCTCCTCTCGTTCACTCGAGCGAGAGGGTATTTTTATTTTATTTTTATGATTTTCCTACACAAAGTTATGAATTTTTGAAGTTTAAGGAATTAAATAAATAGGAAAATAACCTATTTTTCTACTTATCCACGCGGCGCCGCGTCAACCTCGGCAGCTCCGAAGGGGGTACGTGTCGCGCTGTGATTGGGCGCCGCCATCTGAGTCAGCCGTCCCGGGACCCGCGGTTCATGCACCATTGCGCTGTCCGGCTCGATCCAGACCGTCCGCTCGATACACGCTCGATCCGACGGCTCCCAGTCATCGTCTACGACTGGTGTGCACCCGTGACCGTCAACCTTCTAACCCTAATTTCTCACTCGATGCTCAATGGATTTTTGTGTTCTTATGCTCTATGGATTCGTCTTGAGGAGACGAACACATCTATATGGTAAACATGCATTGAAATTGATTCAAATTAAATGGAGAATCTCTGTAAGCTCGGGAAGAAGAGTGAGTTCATACCTTTGCTCAGAGAAGTGAAGCTTCGATCTGAGAGTTGTGTCACCTTCGATTGGGTCCAAGCAAGCTCCAGATGAAGTCCCTTGGCCTGGTGAATTGTCTAGCTATGAAAGTGACCACAGCCGATCACAAAGCTTGGAGGCTGGAACAACTGGGTGGCCTGGGGGATGGGGCTTTCGGTGGGAAACTTCTCCTCTTGGTCCGAGTGAAGGTGTAGGACCGGTCGATTTGAAGATTGATCCACTGTGAAGAAGTGTCCTGGTTTTTGGGCTAAAGTTTGAGCTCAAAATCGAGCTCGACTGGAGAGAATTGAAGCTGGAATTCGGTGGGGATCAAGTGTTCTATGTGTGGAGAGTGATCCGGAATGATTTTGGCGAGTTTCCTTAAGGTTTGGTTCGGCACCTCCCATGGCCGAGAGGGGTGGTGTTTAAATAGGCATGGTCGGAGGCTCTCCAGGGGTGGCCAAGGGTTGGGATCGACTGCTAGGTCGAGGGCGGAACGACCATGGTGGCCATTGGGCATAGGGCGGCTCAGCAAGGTAGAATTTCAAAGTTTGGCTTCTCCCCATGTCTCGGCCGGGGAGTTTTCCGGCGGCACGGTGGTGGCCGGCCGAGCACTCGGTCACCATCTTGTTCGAGGTGGGGCGGGGCGGGGTTTAGTGCGATCAATTGGCCATGGACATGTGTAAAGGAGTTTGATTTAAATGGAATGGGAGAAGGCTCATTTTTGGCTTGGTTTGGGTCAACCCATGGAAATAGGCTTGGTGCACCTCCCCAAGACCTGATTTTGAGCTGAGGGAATCATTTAGGTCGGCTTAGAAGGAGTGGTGAAGTCTCCATCCATGGTCGAGGTGGCTAAGCATGGTTTAGTGTGTGACATGATTAAGGTAAAAAAGGGTTTAAAAGGGTTTAAGAAAGAGATCCCCTCTCTTGCCATTAATGGTTTGGTGAGGTGGAAAGTAGATTCCATGGCTCTCATGGCTCCCATGGGGCTCATGCATGGCTTCATGGCTCACCTTTGGCTTGGGGAAAAGCCAAGTCAATTTCATGGAAATGGGTTTAAGGAAATTTTGGCATGTTGATGGGAATTTGGCATATGGCTTGATTTGGAACCATTTGATGATTGATTTGAACTTAGCGATGATTTTAATTGAAGTCATGATGAAGAGAATTTGTCATATGGGCCTTCGATTGATTTTGCCCCTTTGGATTTTGGTGGAGATGGGCTTTAGGAAGGTTTAAGAAAGTGGGCTTTTGGTTTGGAAATAAATTTATGGATGGGAAATTTGTGAAGGATTGGGCCAAACAAATGTTGGTTTTAGCTCATGGATGGGTCATGAGTGATTTGGAGCAAATTTGGGGTGGTTTGGGTTTGAATTGGGTTGGATTTGGGCTTTTTGGTGAATGGGCCAATATAGGTCAAATTGGGCTAACTTGGGCCAATGTTGGGCTAGGGTTGAAATTGATGTAAAATAAATGTTGGGAAATGTTTATGGGAGTGTTTCAAAGAGGTTTTGGCTTTGGTTGGGTTTTGATTTTGAGGTTTGGGCCTATTTGGGTTAGGTTTGGGTTTAGGTCAAAATTGGGCTTTTTTGATTTTGGGTTGAATTTGAGTGGGGTTTGGGTCTAAATTTTGGGTAAATCATGTTATTGTTTTGTTTATGGGGATGTCAAGGAAGGTTTAGAAAAGATTTGGGGTTAATTGGAGTTGAATTGGATGAGTTTGGGCTAAGTTTGGGTCATGGGTCCAAATTGGGCTTTAAGGCCAAAAGTGAAATTGGATCCAAATGTCAATCAAATTGAACTTGGATTTGGTCTAGATTGGTGTTGGGGATGTTGAATTGAAGTTTAGAATTGAATTGGACCAGAATTTAGGTCAATTGGGTAGGTTTGGTTTGATATTGGGTTCATTTTTGGTTAAAATGGGTCAAATTGGGGGTTTTGATAAAAGTGGGGTAAATTGACAAAATTGGCCCATGGTGTAGTTGAACAAAATGAAATTGGGAATATTTGGGATTTTCTGGAATTTTCTAGGAATTTTCTGAATTTTTGGATTTTTGGGTAAGAGGGGTATTTTGGGTATTTAGAGGGTATTGGGAGGTATTTTTGGAATTTTTGGTGTTTTTGGGTATGGATGATCAATTGGATATGTGAGGCAATGTTTAGGATTGGTCTTGAGGATTTTTGGGTGATTTAGGTGATTTTGCAAATTTTGGGTGGTTTCAAGGGTATTGGGTAGGCTAGGCGGGTGTAGAGTCCCGGGGGTCAAAAATTGAGAATTTGGAAAATTGAAGATTGGGTGAATGTAAGTGGAATGAAATCATTTTGGTTGAGCCATGAAGCCACATCAAGCCCACATGAGCCATGAAGGGACTCATTTGAGGCATCCACTATGTTGTTCCTAACCCTCTAGCCGAGGGCTTAGGGGTTAAGGACCATCCATGTGAATCACCTTCATGAGTCGGGAGGTCAAATTGGGTATGGGTGTGTTTTTAAGAGGTGTGTGAAAGTGTAGTGTATAGGTGTAGTGTGTGTGTAAGTCAGCCCTTCACTGCGACTGGGCCACCTGGGGCAATCCTAAGGCCAAAGAGTCCTATTGGAACTCATCCTTTAAACTTCCTCATTTAATTTCAACCCTCTAGGTGATTAGGGGTCTACAATCAAGTTTGTGGAGTTTGCAGGGAGTTAGGAAGTGGTTTGAATTTCTAAGTGGTGGGTCCCAATTCTAATCCTCTAGGATAGTCAAAGGAACAGCCTAAGGCTAGATCCTAAGTACTAAAGAGAAGAAGAGAAGACCTCACCAAAATGAGGTCAACACACCTTACCACTTCCAGCCAGACCCGGAGTTAGAGAGCCTCCGACCTTACGAGCTGTGAGTTACATGGAAAATATCACACCTCCAACGTACATCCCTACGGCATCCTTGCCAAGGATGGCTTGGAAGGTGATGTTATTGACCATGTACCTCACTATTCAGACACGGATTTTTGACAGATACCCTTTTGGATGGATCGACAAAGATCATACATAGTCCGTTTTGAGTCTATATGGATTGTATGAGATGCATTCCAGATCGAGTTGTATGATGTATCTTATGCATGATTGGGATGAAAGTGATGATGTCACATTTTTGGCCTTCACCTCTTTTGTGCGAATTGACTGGGAAACGCCATTAAAGTTAAACGAACTTCGAACAAAGAACAGAAAAGAAAAAAAAATAAAAAAAAATAATAATAAAAATAAAATAAAATAAAAAATAAAAAAAGAGGAAAATAAAAATATAAATAATAAATGAGAATTATTTTTCCTTAAAAATCCAAACATAAAAATAACTTCAAAATCCACGTGAACGCTAAATAAAATTCACATGAACATTAAATACACAGCCTAAAAAAAAAATTTGGAAAGTTAAAGGACAAACAAAATGAAAATGAATCTCAAATCGGATCCCACTCAAAATTCATCTTTTCAAACATTTCAAATCAACTCCAAATCGAAATTTATCTCAAGAAGCTTTGAAATTCTCTGTCGAGACAACTCTTCCTCACAAGAGACCCACACTTCAATTTCGAACCCTAAACCTTTTTTCGTCACATCGAAATCATTTCGACTTTTGTGGCCTACCTTTCTTCCTGTATGGAGATCGACTAGGTCTATTGACACGGAGCCACGAGCTTTATCTGATTTGGTTCTGATGGCATGAGACTGGGTCCCTCTTCACACAAATAAACTTCCGAGATTGGAACCTCGTTCCAATTCTCATTAAACTTTCGAGATTGGAATCCATTTCCAATTCTCATTAAACTTTCGAGATTGGAATCCATTTCCAATTCTCATTAAACTTTCGAGATTGGAATCCATTTCCAATTCTCATTAAACTTTCGAGATTGGAACCTCGTTCCAATTCTCATTAAACTTTCGAGATTGGAATCCATTTCAATTCTCATTAAACTTTCGAGATTGGAATCCATTTCCAATTCTCATTAAACTTTCGAGATTGGAACCTCGTTCCAATTCTCATTAAACTTTCGAGATTGGAATCCATTTCCAATTCTCATTAAACTTTCGAGATTGGAATCCATTTCCAATTCTCATTAAACTTCCGAGATTGGAACCTCGTTCCAATTCTCATTAAACTTTCGAGATTGGAATCCATTTCCAATTCTCATTAAACTTTCGAGATTGGAATCCATTTCCAATTCTCATTAAACTTCCGAGATTGGAACCTCGTTCCAATTCTCATTAAACTTTCGAGATTGGAATCCATTTCCAATTCTCATTAAACTTTCGAGATTGGAATCCATTTCCAATTCTCATTAAACTTTCGAGAATGGAGTTCAATTCCAATTCTCATTAAACTTTCGAGATTGGAATCCATTTCCAATTCTCATTAAACTTTCGAGATTGGAATCCATTTCCAATTCTCATTAAACTTTCGAGATTGGAACCTCGTTCCAACTCTCATTAAACTTTCGAGATTGGAATCCATTTCCAATTCTCATTAAACTTCCGAGATTGGAACCTCATTTCCAATTCTCATTAAACTTTCGAGATTGGAATCCATTTCCAATTCTCATTAAACTTTCGAGATTGGAACCTCGTTCCAATTCTCATTAAACTTTCGAGATTGGAATCCATTTCCAATTCTCATTAAACTTCCGAGATTGGAACCTCGTTCCAATTCTCATTAAACTTTCGAGATTGGAATCCATTTCCAATTCTCATTAAACTTTCGAGATTGGAATCCATTTCCAATTCTCATTAAACTTTCGAGATTGGAATCTATTTCCAATTCTCATTAAACTTTCGAGATTGGAGTTCAATTCCAATTCTCAATAAACTTTCGAGATTGGAGTTCAATTCCAATTCTCATTAAACTTTCGAGATTGGAATCCATTTCCAATTCTCATTAAACTTTCGAGATTGGAACCTCGTTCCAATTCTCATTAAACTTTCGAGATTGGAATCCATTTCCAATTCTCATTAAACTTCCGAGATTGGAACCTCGTTCCAATTCTCATTAAACTTTCGAGATTGGAATCCATTTCCAATTCTCATTAAACTTTCGAGATTGGAATCCATTTCCAATTCTCATTAAACTTTCGAGATTGGAATCCATTTCCAATTCTCATTAAACTTTCGAGATTGGAGTTCAATTCCAATTCTCATTAAACTTTCGAGATTGGAATCCATTTCCAATTCTCATTAAACTTTCGAGATTGGAATCCATTTCCAATTCTCATTAAAATTCCGAGATTGGAACCTCGTTCCAATTCTCATTAAACTTTCGAGATTGGAATCCATTTCCAATTCTCATTAAACTTTCGAGATTGGAATCCATTTCCAATTCTCATTAAACTTTCGAGATTGGAGTTCAATTCCAATTCTCATTAAACTTTCGAGATTGGAGTTCAATTCCAATTCTCATTAAACTTTCGAGATTGGAACTCCGTTTCAATTCTCATTAAATTTTCGAGAATGGTACCTAAATTCCAGTCCTCATTCCAAGATTAATACTTAAACTTTGACTCTCTTCCAGGATTGATACTTAAATTTCAATCCTCACCTCTTTTCGAGATCAGTACCTAAATCCTGATTCTAACCCCTTCAATCAACACTTAAACTCCAATTCTCATTTTGCGGCTGGTACCCCGATTCCAGTTTTCTTCACAATCCCGGGATTGGAACCTCGTTTCGAATCCAAACTTCAAATCCAAATTTCCTCAAATTGATTTTTTTTTATCAAACTTCAATCTAAATGAAAACTCAAAATCTAAACTTACACATCAAAACTTAAACTAAAACAAAACGAAAATCTAAATCGAAATTCCCCCAGATCATGTGATTTGGGACTCACCTCCTTTTCCTTTCCCCAGCGAGAGTTCAGGAATCTCCAGTCTCAGAGATATACTTGACACTCCCTAGCGGAAATTCTTCTACTTCGTCCTAAGTTTGTCACTTGGACATCTGTGTTGGTTTTGTTGATCTTTTCGGTCAACGCCAATACGCGCGGTGTGCTTGGTTAGCACACCACACCTATTGGGGGTCCATTTGTTGACCTCATTCTTGATGAGGTCTTCTCTCCTTCTTTTTAGTACTTAGGATCTAGCCTTAGGCTTTTCCTTTGACTATCCTAGAGGATTAGAATCGGGACCCACCACTTAGAAATTCAAACCACTTCTTAACTCCCTGCAAACTCCACAAACTTGATTGTAGACCCCTAATCACCTAGAGGGTTGAAATCAAATGTGGAAGTTTATAGGATGAGTTCCCATAGGACTCTTTGGCCTTAGGACCGCCTCGGGTGGCCCGGTCCAGTGAAGGGGCTGACTTACACACACACTACACCTATACACTACACTTTCACACACCTCCTAAAAACACACCCATACCCAATTTGACCTCCCGACTCATGAAGGTGATTCACATGGATGGTCCTTAACCCCTAAGCCCTCGCGCAGAGGGTTAGGAACAACATAGTGGATGCCTCAAATGAGTCCCTTCATGGCTCATGTGGGCTTGATGTGGCTTCATGGCTCAACCAAAATGATTTCATTCCACTTACATTCACCCAATCTTCAATTTTCCAAATTTTCAATTTTTGACCCCTAGGACCCTACACCCGCTTAGCCTACCCAAAACCCTTGAAACCCCCCAAAATTCACAAAATCACCTAAATTACCCAAAATTCTCCAAAATCAATCCTAAACATTGCCTCACCAATCAAATTGATCATCCATACCCAAAAACACCAAAAATTCCAAAAATACCTCCCAATACCCCCCAAATACCCAAAATACCCCTCTTAGCCAAAAAATCCAAAAATTCAGAAAATTCCCAGAAAATTCCAGAAAATCCAAAATATTCCCAATTTCATTTTGTTCAACTACACCATGGGCTAATTTTGTCAATTTACCCCACTTTTATCAAAACCCCCAATTTGACCCATTTTAACCAAAAATGAACCCAATATCAAACCAAACCTACCCAATTGACCTAAATTCTGGTCCAATTCAATTCTAAACTTCTATTCAACATCCCCAACACCAATCTAGACCAAATTCAAGTTCAATTTGATTGACATTTGGATCCAATTTCACTTTTGGCCTTAAAGCCCAATTTGGACCCATGACCCAAACTTAGCCCAAACTCATCCAATTCAACTCCAATTAACCCCAAATCTTTTCTAAACCTTCCTTGACATCCCCATAAACAAAACACTAACATGATTTACCCAAAATTTAGACCCAAACCCCACTCAAATTCAACCCAAAATCAAAAAAGCCCAATTTTGACCTAAACCCAAACCTAACCCAAATAGGCCCAAACCTCAAAATCAAAACCCAACCAAAGCCAAAACCTCTTTGAAACACTCCCATAAACATTTCCCAACATTTATTTTACATCAATTTCAACCCTAGCCCAACATTGGCCCAAGTTAGCCCAATTTGACCTATATTGGCCCATTCACCAAAAAGCCCAAATCCAACCCAATTCAAACCCAAACCACCCCAAATTTGCTCCAAATCACTCATGACCCATCCATGAGCTAAAACCAACATTTGTTTGGCCCAATCATTCACAAATTTCCCATCCATAAATTTATTTCCAAACCAAAAGCCCACTTTCTTAAACCTTCCTAAAGCCCATCTCCACCAAAATCCAAAGGGGCAAAATCAATCGAAGGCCCATATGACAAATTCTCTTCATCATGACTTCAATTAAAATCATCGCTAAGTTCAAATCAATCATCAAATGGTTCCAAATCAAGCCATATGCCAAATTCCCATCAACATGCCAAAATTTCCTTAAACCCATTTCCATGAAATTGACTTGGCTTTTCCCCAAGCCAAAGGTGATCCATGAAGCCATGCATGAGCCCCATGGGAGCCATGAGAGCTATGGAATCTACTTTCCACCTCACCAAACCATTAATGGCAAGAGAGGGGATCTCTTTCTTAAACCCTTTTAAACCCTTTTTTACCTTAATCATGTCACACACTAAACCATGCTTAGCCACCTCACCATGGATGGAGACTTCACCACTCCTTCTAAGCTGACCTAAATGATTCCCTCAGCTCAAAATCAGGTCTTGGGGAGGTGCACAAAGTCTATTTCCATGGGTTTACCCAAACCAAGCCAAAAATGAGCCTTCTCCCATTCCATTTAAATCAAACTCCTTTACACATGTCCATGGCCAATTGATTGCACTAAACCCCAGCCCTGACCCACCTGAACAAGATGGTGACCAGTGCTTGGCCGGCCAGCCACCAGGCCGCCGGAAAACACCATGGCCGAGACCTTGGGAGGAGCCAAAAAATTTAATTCTTCCTTGTTGAGCTGTCCCATGGCCAATGGTCACTGGAGCTCTTCTTCTCCTCCCCTAAGCAGCTGATCCCAAGCCCTAACTCCCCTTGGGAGAGCCTCCAGCCATGCCTATTTAAACACCACCCCCTCTCGGCCATGGGAGGTGCTGAACCAAACCTTAAGGAAACTCTGCCAAAATCATTCCAGATCACTCTCCACACATAGAGCACTTGATCCCCACTGAATTTCAACCCCAATTCCCTCCAGCTGAGCTTAATTTTGAGCTCAAACTTTAGCCCAAAAACCAGGACACTTCTTCACAGTGGATCAATCTTCAAATTGACTGGTCCTACACCTTCACCAGACCAATAGGAGAAGTTTCCCACCGAAAGCCCCATCCCCGAGCCACCCAGCTTGTTCCAGCCCTCCAAGCTTTGTGATCGGCCGTGGTCACTTTCATAGCTAGACAATTCACTAGTGCCAAGGGACTTCATCCGGAGCTTACTTGGACCCAATCGAAGGTGACACAACTCTCGCATCGAAGCTTCACTTCTCCGAGCAAAGGTATGAACTCACTCTTCTTCCTGAGCTTACAGAGATTCTCCATTTAATTTGAATCAATTTCAATGCATGTTTACCGTATGGATGTATTCGTCTCTTCAAGACGAATTCATAGAGCATAAGAACACGAAAATCCGTTGAGAATCAAGTGAGAAATTAGGGTTAGAAGGTCGACGGTCACGGGTTCGCACCAGTCGTAGACGATGACTGGGAACCGTTGGATCGCGCGTGTATCGGATGGACGGCTCGGATCGCGTCGGACCAGAAGATGTTACGTGAAAGGCGGGTCCCGGGACGGCCGAGTCGGATGGCGGCGCCGAATCGAAGACGACACGCGGCGCTTCGGAGATGCTAAGGTTGACGCGGCGCCGACTCGGATAAGTAGAAAAATAGGGATTTTCTGATTTATTTAATTCCCTAAACTTCAAAAATTTATAACTTTGTGTAGAAAAATCAGAAAAATAAAATAAAAATACCCTCTTGCTCAGTGAACAGAGGAGAATAATGTGGAGAAGAAATCATTTAATTTCATTCAGTATTTTATTTTTAATGATTTATTTACCCTCTGCATTGTTTTAATTCTCCATGCATATAGGAAATTCACCATGGCATGAGACCATAGGGCTTTTGAAGCCTCGGAATTTGGGAACATTCCCTGAATTTTCCAAAGTCAGAGGCCATCCCTATGAGAAGTTATTGATTTTTCAAATTCATGTTGCTGTTTTGAGTATTTTAAATCCAATAATTAGCATGTTGTGAAATAAATTCTAGGAAAATTTGGTGATGTTTCTTATGACTAGAGGACCCTAAGAAAAATAGGTTTTGAATTAATTCACTTGGAATAACCCTAATTGGCTTAAACACCCTAAATAGGTTCTTAATTAATTAGAGCTAATCATACATCAAATTGACTTGAAATCAATTCTCCACTGACCTTTAGGATTAGGGGAGCCCACTATAAAAGTTTGAAGTCAATTGGACTTGGTTAGCCCTATCAAATGGGTTGATTAAGCCATTTAGCCAAATTTAAACTTTGAAAATTCATAACTTTCAAAATACTTTTCAAAAATTCACCAAATTGGTTTTGGAGCCTCTCTGATATCAGAGGAATTTAAGAAAATTAAAATTACAATTTTCTAAAAAAGTTGATTTTTTGCATTATTTTAATATTTTTAATAATTAAAAAATAATAAAAATCACAAAAATAATAGAATTCACCAAAATGTCACATTTTGAATTTTAGTCACTTAGGAACAAACCCCATATTTTTCCTAGGTCTCTATGATGAGTTATTAAATTTTAAAGCCCTAGGGTAATTTTAAAATAAAAAAATGTATTTTCTAGCATTTCTATTAAAATAATTCTAATAAATCAAAGAAAGATCAAAAAATTATGAAAATTGATTCTCTGATTTCCTTGATATCAGAGAGATTTTTGAAAAATATAAAATTCATTTTTCAAATTTTATTTTATTTTTAAATTAATTAATACTCCAAAACTCAAAATAATTATAATAAAAATAATATAGTTCAAAAAATCACCAAACTTGGTCCAAGTGGTCCTCTGGTCATTAGGAATGTCCCATAATTTTATTAAGGACAGAAATTCTTCCTTGGTCATATTATTAAATTTTCCTTGGAAATCCTTATTTTCCACCAAAAATAATTACATAAATAAATTAAATACAGAAAAATCACATTTTCTCCTCTAATGTCTTTATTGACATATGAGTGAAGTCACATAAAAATTTCAAATTCATTTGAGCTCAATTTAGTGAGTTATGAAATTATTAAGCTTGAAGGGCAAAATGGTAATTAAAATTTTAACCCTTAATTAAAACTTTAGGCTTAATAAAATGAAAAAGTAAAATATTTGATCTTAATCTGATTTGGATGATTGAAATTTAAATAATTAAAGGGTAGAAACCTATTAAACAATTCAAAAATAATTAAAATAAACCTTAATAAAATAATTACTTAAATTTGGGAAGAATAATAAATTTTGAATTATTAAAATAGGGATATTATTAGAAAAAGATTTGTTCTTTAATTTAAGAATCCCTAAATTAATCATCCCAATATTATTTAATTCCTAATTAAAATGATAATCCAAGTTTAAGATTTAAAATGCTAAAAGACTTAATCATTAAATTAAGTTAAGGTTAAATTATTTAAAGCAAACCCTTTTAAAATAAAATATTAAATTAAATTAAATTAAATTAAATTAAATTAAATTAAATTAAATTAAAACAAATTAAATTAAATTAAATTAAATTAAATTTAATTAAATTAAAACATATTAAATTAAATCAAATTAAATTAAATTAAATTAAATTAAATTAAATTAAATTAAATTAAATTAAATTAAATTAAATTAAATTAAATTAAATTAAATTAAATTAAATTAAAACTAAATCGAATTAAATTAAATCAAATTGAATTAAATTAAGCTGAAGCATATTATATTAAATTAACTTAAATTAAATTAAATTAAATTAAACCACATTGAGTTAGATCAAATTAAATTAAATTAAATTGAATTAAATATAACATCACTTAAGACATAAAGAAATTCAAAATAAATCTGAAACAACTTGAACACTATTCCAAACTTAAATCCATTAACTAAAATTAAATCATGAACCACTTGAACATCCATTCGCCCTCGAAAGCTAGTGATGTCATAACTCTTAAGAGGAGTGTTAAATGAAATGTTACTTCACTTATAGGATATTCAAATGTCCTAGTTCACCGAGCAAGATAACAAAACTTGAACTCCTGGACGATTAATTCATTTGTATAATTAAATTCAGTTGGACTTAAAACAATCCTCGAAATATTGAAAAGATGTTTAAGATTCGTCTTAAGCACTTCCTCAATATGATAGGATATTTATAAGAACAATTGAACTTAGTTGTTCTTTGATGAAGAAAATCATCCTCAAACTAAAATACAAGAACCTAGATGTCATAGGAAATGACTAGTTATAGGATTAGGAACTTGGTAGAAAACCATAACCCTTCCCTTAGCTTTACCTAGAAACTTACTTTAAATGCTTAAATATTCTAACTGTGTTTTAAGTGCGACTTGGGATGACGGGAAGACCCTCCAGTACGCTTTTATTTCATTGCAATTTACTTTACCGCAATTTATTTAATCGCATCGCACTTACTTTTCTTGCATGATAAACAACCGTTGCATGAAAACCTACACCTTTAGAATAGTCCCTAAAACCGAAACCAAAACTAAATTAAAAGTCATTACAAGATAAAGTTCACTCGCCACAACATTTCAAAATATAAGACAACTCAAAATTTAATCACAAACGAACAACAAAACTACAACTACAACTAAATTAAAACGTCTTGTTGGATGATCGGGAATACCTCGGATGATGTAACCTACGTGTTGCTAACGGGATTTCCCACGGTCTAAATGAAAGTGTGGAACTCATTCAGTTGAGTTTAGCAAATTCATTTGGACTAAGTGAATCCGATAAAAATAACGATGCCGGAAGGATGGAACCGTGGGATCTTAACCGGTGTTGTTATAATCAACTTTAAGATTTGTTTAATTAAAATATTAAAAACACATGGATTTTAAGATTTTCTCTAAACCCGAACACTTTTCTCACCTCTTGATTTATGATTTCTAAAATTAAACCACTACAACAACAAGGAGCTCGGAGCATGGTGGGCAAGCACGGCCATCGTCATTAGCAAAACCCGAGTCTACTTCAAGAAAACTTTCCTTAGAACTAAATAACCAAGCCATAGGACTTCGAGGTAGTTTGCCTAGTGCAACATAAATCCTCAACTCTTCGTTAGGCATTTGCATGATCATGTCATGTAAATTAAGCCCTAACCGGTCTTAGGACTCCGAGGTAGTCGTTTGGTACGACATAAACCCTCATATCTTCAAGGCTATTTGTATGATTTTATCATACAAATATAAGTCCTAATTAATTAAAATTGGCAAGATCAAAACATTAAATAAACATTAGGACCTTCCTAAATTCAAGCCAAACAAATAGGATAGTCGGGAAATTACCGAAGTTCGCTTCGAATCTGTGATTTCTCCTACCTTTCTTCCTTCGGATTCCCAAAATATAATGCTCTAAATTTGATCCATTCCCTATTGAAATTCCAAAACTCAATCCATTGAAAACTTAAACCTTGAAATTCTTGAGAGCAGAACTACTGATTATTATCGAGAGTTTTCTTAGGTGATTCCCGTCACTTAAGATGTAATTAACTATAGGGGCTTGCCCTTATAGGGAATTTTAAGAACCCAGGTAATATAAACCCTGTTTAATGTTTTCATATTAAACACGGGAATTTGTCGGCTTATAAAATTGGTTCGCAGACCAAACGGATGTCACAAATCTTCTAGTTTATTTAATCGAGCCCCATCATCAAGCAATGTGTCTATTCTTCGGGATAGATACATGGTTTGTGATGCGGTGCTCGTTTATATAAACTATTCGGGATGTGAGATCAGTTTGATTTCATATCTTAAAATTTTCAAATTTAAAATTATTTTCAAAATCAAATATTACTTTTCAAATTATTTATTTAAATTAAATTAAAATTCGCCGACAATTTCTGTAGGCGACCCCCCTTTTCCAAATAAAACACCAAAACCTAAAAATATGCCGACAGTAACCTCGCCGTCGGCGGGCTCGATCTCCCCGTCGGTGACTCATCACAAATTGCATTATTTTCTTCCTTTTTGCTCCAAATCCGCTCCTTTTTATGATTTTTGCTTTTATCTCCTAAATTCTCCATTCCTGCAATAAAATAAAGAAAATACCCTTCTTTAAAGTGCAATTTCATCAAAAATAGGTATGAATTTCTTAATAAATTTTTCAGTGATCAGCAACCGTTTTATTTAACATGCAAGAAAAGTAAAGTACAGTGCATGTAAGTAAATTGCAATAAAGTAAATTGCAATTAAATAAATGCGTACCTGGAGGGTCTTCCCGTCATCCCAAGCTGCACTTAAAACACATGTTAATGCATTTAAATATATTTTTGCAAGAAATAACTAGGTAAAGTTAAGGGAAAGGATTTTGGTTGTCTACCAGATTCCTAATCCTATAACTAGTCATTTCCTATGACGTCTAGGTTCTTGGTTTGGTTTAAGGATGATTTTCTTCATCAAAGAACAATTAAATTCAGTTGTTCTTCCAAAACATCCCGTCATATTGAGGAAGTGTTTAGGACGAGTCCTAAACATCTTTTCAATACTTCTGGATTGTTTTAAGTCCAAGTAAATTTAGTTGCACGGTGTGAATTAATCATCCAGGAGTTTAGTTAAACTTTGTTTCTTGCTCGATGAACTTAGGTATTTGATTACTCGATGAATGAAGTGACATCTCACTTAATACTCTATTTAAGAGTTATAATAATTAAAGCCTTTAAGGGCAAGTTGGTTTATCGAGAATTTTAATCATTTTTAATTTAGTTTAATTATGAGGTTTTAATTGATAATCTTAAGTTTGGAATATTGTTCAAATTATTTTAGATTTAATTCTTAATGATCTCATTTAGGTTTGTTGTTAAATGATTTTAATTCAATTTGATTTTAATTTAATTTAATTTAATTTAATTTTAATTTAATTTTTAATTTAATTTAATTTAATTTTAATTTTAATTTTTAATTCAATTTATTTTTAATTCAATTTAATTTTAATTTAATTTAATTTTTATTTAATTTAATTTAATTTAATTTAATTTAATTTAATTTTTGATTTAATTTAATTTAATTTTAATTTTAATTTAATTTAATTTGAATTTTAATTTAATTTAATTTTAATTGAATTTAATTTTAATTTAATTGGATTTAATTTAATTTAAATTTTGATTTTAATTTTAATTTTAATTGTTAGCTTTAGTTTAACTTTAATTTTAATTTGATTTTAATTTAATTTGTTTTAATTTTAGTTTTAATTATTAATTTAGATTATTATTTTAATTTTTTAATTAAGAATTAAATATTATTAAAAAGACTCATTTAGGGATTTTTAAATTAAAGAATAAATGTCCTCTTAATAATATCCCTGTTTTAATGATCCAAATTTAAATATATTCTTTCCAAAATTTAAATTATTTAATTAATTAAAGTTTCATTTTTTATATTTTCAAAGTGTTTAATGGGATCCTACCCTTTAATTTCCCTAAGTTTCAATCATCTAAGAGAAAATTAAAATCAAATATTTTATCCCCCATTTTGATTAAACCTAAAGTTTTTTTATTAAGGGTTAAAATTTTTAATTACCTTTATGCCCTTTTTAGCTTATTTATTTCATAACTCACTAAATTGAGCTCAAATGAATTTGAAATTTTTTTGTCACTTCACTCACATGTCAATTAATACAATAGAGGAGAAAATGTAATTTTTCTGAATTTAATTTATTTATGTAATTATTTTTAGTAGAAAATAAAGGTTTTTAAAGAAAATTCAACAACATGACCAAGGTAAAGTTTTTGTCCTTAAGAAAATTATGAAATATTCATAATGACTAGAGGACCACTTGGACCAATTTTGGTGATTTTTTAAATTATATTTTATTTATTATAATTATTTTCAGTTTTAGAGTATTAATTAATTATAAAATAAAATTAAAGTTGAAAAAATGATTTTTTATTTTTCTTAAATTTGTCTGACCTCAGGGAGTTCAGAGGGACAAATTTTATAATTTTTTTATTTTTATTTGATTTATTAGAATTAATTTAGTGAAAATGTTTGGAAATTCAATTTTTTATTCAAAAATTGTTTTAGGCTTTTAAAATTCAATATCTTATCCTAGAGACTTAGGAAAAATATTTGGTTTGTTCCTAAGTGATTAGGAGTTAAAATGTGACATTTTTAAGAATTTTAATATTTTTGTGATTTTTATTATTTTTTTAATTATTAAAATATTAAAATATTGTGAAAAATCAACTTTTTTAGAAAATTCTAATTTTAATTTTCCTAAACTCCCCTAATATCAGAGAAGCTCCAAAACTATTTTTGTGAATTTTTGAAAAGTATTTTTGAAGTTATGAATTTTTAAAGTTTAATTTTACATATGAGGCTTAATCAACCCATTTGGTGGGGTTAATCAAGTCCGATTGATTTCAAATTTTTATTTGAGGTTCCTCTGATCCTAAACATCAGTGCATGTTTTCAAGTCATTTCTATGTGTGGTCAGCCCTAATTAATTAAAATCCAGTTTTGAGTAATTAGGCCAATTAGGATCATTTTTAATGAATTAACTCAAACCATAATTATCTTAGGGTCCTCCGATCCTAAGAAACATCTCCAAATTTTCCTAGAATTTTCTAAGTAATATGCTAATTTATGGAATTAAAATATCACAAACAGTGACATAAACTTGGAAAATACATAACTCTTTATAGAGATGGCCTATGATCTTAAAAAATTCAGGGAATGTTCCCAAGATCAGAGGCTTCAAAAGCCCTATGGTCTCATGCCATGGTGAGTTGTATACATGCATGGAGAATTGAATGATTGAAAACACTATTTAATTAATTAAAAATAAAATATACATCAAATAAATATAAAATCACTTCCATATTATTCTCCTTGTTTCAGTGAGCAAGGGGGTATTTTTATTTTATTTTTTCGAGTTTTCTATGAAAAGTTATGAGTTTTTGAAGTTTAGGTTCAAAAATAAATCAAGAAAAATCCATTTCCCGCTCAAACGACACGTGTCGCACTGCTACTGGCTGGCGTGGTTGCCTGTTTACAGATGAAGCTGCCGTCCAACTCCATCAGCGCCGTCCGTTGGATACATGCCTGATCAGACGGCTGCTGCTCCTCTTTCCTTGTTCTATTCACTTAAAACCGTCCAACTTCAAACCTTGATATCTCCCTCGATTCTAAACAAAATTGAATGAATTTTTTTTTAAATGATCGTCTAATCGAGTAGCACACATCTATATGGAGATGATATACTTAAAGCATGTGAATAATAACAGAAAATTAAAACATGCTCGGTTGGAGGAGAAAAAATTTGATACCTTTGTCCAAGAGGTGAGGCCTCAATTGGAAATCATTGGATTGAGCTTAGGAGTGCTTGGAGAAGCTTTGGGAACAATTTGACAGAGTTTCCCCAAGGTAATATTTGCATCTCCTCCTCTTGGCCATGGAGGTGGGGTTTAAATAAGGAAGGTTATGGTTGAGCTTTGGGTGGCCATGGGGGTTGATTAGTGGGTTCAAAATATGTGTTTAGGTGGAGGGGAGGTCAGAGTTTGATTTTGGTGCAATCAATTTTGGATTGTCATGTGTAAAGTCAAGGATTTAAATGGCATGGGTGTAAGGAGCATTTTTGGTCCAATTTGGGTCAATTCATGGTTTTGGCTTGGTTCACTCACCAAGGCTTGATTTGGGCTGATGTGAGATAATTTGGGTCAGCCTCACATGTGTGGTGAAGTCCCCATCCAAGGTGAGGTGGCCAATTTTGGTTAAAGTGTATCATTGATGGGGTTAAAAAAGGTTTAGTGAAGGCTTAGGAAAGGCTCCCCTCTTCTTGCCATAAGTGGCATGGTGAGGTGGAAAGGGCTCCCCATGGCTTGCATATGGCTTATGCATGGCTCCATGGCTTCATTTAGCTTGCTCATGGCTTGGGAAAAGGTTGGCTCACTTGCATGGAAAAGGGTTATTTGGAATTTTGAAAACTTTGGATTCCTTTGATGGGATTTGTCATGATGCTACAAATGGGTTGATTTCATGATGGTTTAAGACTTTGGTAAAATAGGATTATCAAAGGAATGATGAAGAAAAGGGTTCATGTGGGCTTGTGGATGGATTTTGGGCTTTTCAACTTGATGGAAAGTGGGCTTTTAAAGGCTTTATGGAAGTGGGCTTTTAAGTTTGAAAACAAATAAGTGGATGGAGATTTTGTGAAAGATTGGCCTAAACAAATGTTGGGTTTAGTTTAGGAGTGTGGCATGAGTGATTTGGAGAAGGTTTGGTGTCATTTGGAATTGAAATAGGTTTAATTTGGGCCTTTTTGGTAATGGGGCCCAAAATGGGTCAAATTGGGCTAACTTTGGCTATCTTTGGTTAATGTTGGTTTAAGGTTGGATTTGATGTAAAATTAATGTTGAGAATTGTTTAGGGGAGTGTTATAAAGAGTTTTCAACTTGGTTGGGCGTTGATTTTGGGATTTGGGCCTATTTGGGTTAGGTTTGGGTTTAGGCCAATTTAGGGGATTTAGGCTTCAAATTGAAATTGGATCCAAATGTTAATCAAGTTGGACTTGGATTTGGTCTAAATTGACATTGGGGATATTGAATTGAAGTTTAGAATTGAATTGGACCAAAATTGAGGTCAATTGGGTTGGTTTAGTGGGACATTGGGTCTACTTGGGTTAAGAATGGGTCAAATTGGGGGTTTTTGGTAAAAGTGGGTTACATTGACAAAATTGGCCCATGGTGTAGTTGAATAAAATGAAATTGGGAATATTTGGGATTTTCTGGAATTTTTTGGGAATTTTGGGAATTTATGGAATTTTTGGCTAAGAATGGCATTTTGGGTATTTGGAGGGTATTGGGGGTATTTTTGGAAATTTTGGTATATTTGGATATGGATGATCAATTTGAGTGGGGGGGAATGTTTGGTATTGATTTTGAGTAATATGGGGTAATTTAGGTGATTTTGCAAATTTTGGGTAGTTCCAAGGGCATTTGGTAGGTTTGGTGGGTCCGGGCCCCGGGGGTCAAAAATTGAAATTTTGGAAAATGAAGATTGATCAAATTTGAGTAGAATGGAATCACTTTGGTTGAACCATGAAGCCATATCAAGCTTGTAAGAGCCATGAGAGGACTCATTTTAGGCATTCGCTATGTTGTTCCTAACCCTCTTAGCCAAGGGCCTAGGGGTTAAGGTCCATCCATATGAATTACCTACATGAGTCAGGAAGTCAAGCTAGGCATGAATAGTTTTAGGATTTGGAATGTGTGTGAAAGTGTAATGTGTGCAGGTGAACCCTCACTGGACCAGGCCACCTAGGGTAGTCCTAAGGCCAAAGAGTCCTATAGGGAACTCATCCTTTAAACCTCCACATTTGATCTTAACCCTCCAAGTGAATTAGGGGTTTACAATCAGGCATGTGGGGTTTGTAGGGAGTTAAGAGGTGTTTAAATTTCTAAATGGTGGGTGCCATCTCTAATCCCCTAAGATAGTCAAAGGGAAAGTCTAAGGCTAGATCCTAAGTACTAAGGAGAGAAAAGACCTCATCAAAAATGAGGTCAATAGGGGAATCAGGTAAGTCAGCTGGTTTTGAGTGGAGAAGTCACCATCCAAACATATTTAGATTAATTTTGGGTTAAGGGTAATCATGGTTAAGGTTAATGACCTTAAGGGAATCTAGAAAGAGCTTCCTCCATTTGCCCAATGTGGTATGGTCACATGTCAAACCTTTCATGGCTCCACATGGGGCTTAAGGATGGCTTCATGGCTCTTATATGGCTTGGGAAAAGTTGGCTTGGTTTCATGGAAGTAGGTTTTAGGAATTTTGGTATTTTGGTGTGAAATTTGGATGGTTTGTCATATGGCTTAGTTTAGAAAAGTTTGATTATTGATTTAGAACTTAGGGATGATTTTAATTGAGTAAGGATGAGATGAGATTGTAATGTGGGCCTTAGGATGGGTTTGGGCTTTTAAAATTTGGTAAAGGTGGGCTTTTAAAATGGATTAAGGGAATAAGCTTTTATGTTTCAAAATGAGCTTTTAGATAAAAGAATTTTGCAAAGGGCCATGCTAAATAAATGTTGGGTTTGGTTTAGGGTTGTGTCATGAGTGATTTGAGACAAATTTGAGGTGATTTGGAATTGAATTGAGTCTAATTTGGGTCCCCTTGGTGATAGGGTCAAAATAGATCAAAATGGACTAACTTGGGCTAAGCTTGGGCTAATGTTGAAATTGATGTAAATTCAATGTTGAGAAATGTTTATGGGAGTGTAACAAAGAGTTTTCAACCTTGGTTGGGCTTTAATTTTGGGATTTGGGCCTATTTGGCTTCATGGTGGATTTAGGCCTATTTAGGGAATTTTGGGTTTGGGTTGAATTTGAGTAAGGTTTGGGTCCAAATTTTGGGCAAACTATGTTAGTGTTTTGTTTGTGGAGATGTTAGGGAAGATTTAGAAAAGGTTTGGGGTTAATTGGAGTTGAATTGGGTTGGTTTGGGCTAAGTTTGGGTTATGGGTCAAAATTGGGCTTTAAGCTTAAAAATGAAATTGGATTCAAATGTCAATCAAATTGGCTTGGATTTGGTCTAGATTGATATTAGGGATTTTGAATTGAAGTTTAGAAATGAATTGGACCAAAATTGAGGTCAATCGGAAAGGTTTGGTTTGACATTAGGTTCATTTAGGTTTGACTTTTGGGCAAATTGGGGGTTTTGGCCCAAAGTGTAGTTGAACAAAATGAAATTGAGAATATTTTGGATTTTCTGGAATTTTCTGGAATTTTTTGGAATTTTTGAATTTTTGGGTCAAGAGGGGCATTTTGGTAATTTGGAGGGTATTTGGGATATTTTTGGAAATTTTGGTATTTTTGGTTATGGATGATCAATTTGAATGGTTGGGAATGTTCAAGGTTAATTTTGGGGATTTTTGGGTGGTTTGGAAATTTTGGAGGTTTTGGGTAATTTCAAGAGTTTTTTGGTAGGCTAGGTGGGTCCGGGGCCCCGGGGGTCAAAATTTAAAATTTTGGAAAGATGAAGATTGATCAAATTTGAGTAGAATGGAATCACTCTGGTTGAGCCATGAAGCCATATCAAGCCCATAAGAGCCATGAGAGGACTCATTTGAGGCATTCACTATGTTGTTCCTAACCCTCTTAGCCAAGTGCCTAGGGGTTAAGGTCCATCCATATGAATTACCTACATGAGTCAGGAAGTCAAGCTAGGCATGAATAGTTTAGGATTTTGAATGTGTGTGAAAGTGTAATGTGTGCAGGTCAACCCTCACCAGACCAGGCCACCCAGGGTAGTCCTAAGGCCAAAGAGTCCTATAGGAAACTCATCCTTTAAACCTCCACATATTGGCCTTAACCCTCCAAGTGGCCTGGGGGTTTACAATCAAACATGTGGGGTTTGAAGGGAGTTAAGAAGTGTTTTGAATTTCTAAGTGGTGGGTTCCATTTCTAGTCCTCTAAGATTAGTCAATGGAAAAGCTTAAGGCTAGATCCTAAGTACTAAGGAGAGAAAAGACCTCACCAAAAATGAGGTCAACAAATGGACCCCCAATAGGTGTGGTGTGCTGAAGGAGCACACCGCGCGTATTGGCGTTGACCAAAGCAATCAACTGAACCAACACATACATCAAAAACAACTCTCTCAGAATAAACGGAGGGAGCGAAGAAAGTTTTCGCTCGGGAGTATTTGGTGGATTTTCACTATGGAAGAATATCGGGCTCTCGCTGGGGATTAAATGTGAAATCCTTCAAAATGAAGCAAAAGAATTTAAAATTCCACATTACAAAGGGGGACACAATCGGATTTGATTTAGAGCTTAAGATTGAAAATTTCAAGATTTGAGTTGAAGATTTGGAGTTTGAAATTTGAAGTTTAGAATTTTAGTTTGAATTTGAAGTTTGGAATTTTAGTTTAGTTTATGTGTGATTTCATTTAAGTTGAAAATGTTGATTTTGAATCTGAATTTGATGTTTTCAAATAATTCCATTCTTGCGAAAGTTCGCGAGAAAAGTTTCAATTTGGTAAGATGAATTGATCGAATTTGAATGAGAGATGGAAGCTCGGCTCTAGCCTCCGAATTGAAATGAGAACTGGAAGTTCAACTCCAGCCTTGAGAATTGATGTTCTACGATGAGAACTTTGACTTGAACCATTGCGATAGGAAAGGATCTTAAAGCAATGCGGTGTCGGATGCTGTGATCCTCAACCTCTAAAATTTAACAGGAACCATTGCAAAGCAATGCGGTATCGGATGCTGGGATCTTCAACCTCTGAAATTTGAAATTTTGAAATTGAACCATTGCGATAGGGAAAGAACCTAAAGCAATGCGGTATCGGATGCTGTGATCCTCAACCTCTAAAATTTAACAGGAACCATTGCAAAGCAATGCGGTATCGGATGCTGGGATCTTCAACCTTTGAAATTTGAAATTTTGAATTTGAACCATTGCGATAGGGAAGGAACCTAAAGCAATGCGGTATCGGATGTAAAATCCTCAACCTCTAAAATTTGATATTTAAATTGAACCATTGCGATAGGGAAGGATCTTAAAGCAATGCGGTATCGGATGTAAAATCCTCAACCTCTAAAATTTAATTTTTAATTTGAACCATTGCAATAGGGAAAGAACCTAAAGCAATGCGGTATCGGATGTAAAATCCTCAACCTCTAAAATTTGATTTTTGATTTAAACCATTGCGATAGGGAAAGATCCTAAAGCAATGCGGTATCGGATGTAAAATCCTCAACCTCTAAACTTTGATTTTTGATTTGAACCATTGCGATAGGGAAAGAACCTAAAGCAATGCGGTATCGGATGTAAAATCCTCAACCTCTAAAATTTGATTTTTGACTTGAACCATTGCAATAGGGAAGGATCCTAAAGCAATGCGGTATCGGATGTAAAATCCTCAACCTCTAAACTTTGATTTTGTGATTTGAACCATTGCGATAGGGAAAGAACCTAAAGCAATGCGGTATCGGATGTAAAATCCTCAACCTCTAAAATTTAATTTTTGATTTGAACCATTGCGATAGGGAAAGAACCTAAAGCAATGCGGTATCGGATGTAAAATCCTCAACCTCTAAAATTTGATTTTTGATTTGAACCATTGCGATAGGGAAAGATCCTAAAGCAATGCGGTATCGGATGTAAAATTCTCAACCTCTAAACTTTGATTTTTGATTTGAACCATTGCGATAGGGAAAGAACCTAAAGCAATGTGGTATCGGATGTAAAATCCTCAACCTCTAAAACTTGATTTTTGACTTGAACCATTGCGATAGGGAAAGATCCTAAAGCAATGCGGTATCGGATGTAAAATCCTCAACCTCTAAACTTTGATTTTGTGATTTGAACCATTGCGATAGGGAAAGAACCTAAAGCAATGCGGTATCGGATGTAAAACCCTCAACCTCTAAAATTGATTTCGATTTGAACCATTGCTATAGGGAAAGATCCTAAAGCAATGCGGTATCGGATGAAAAATCCTTAACCTCTAAAATTTGATTTTGATTTGAAGCATTGTGATAGGGAAAAAAACCTAAAGTAATGTGGTGTCGGATGTAAAATCCTCAATCTCTAATATTTTATTTTTGACTTGAACCATTGCGATAGGGAAAGAACCTAAAGCAATGCGGTATCGAATGTTGGGATCCTCAACCTCTAAAATTTGATTTTTGATTTGAACCATTGCGATAGGGAAAGATCCTAAAGCAATGCGGTATCGGATGTAAAATCCTCATCCTCTAAAATTTGATTTTGATTTCATGATTGATTTGCAAAGATTTGTAGTGTTGATTTGCAAAGTGTAGAATTTTGGTGTTTTGAGAATTTCATGAAAGTTGTAAAAGATTTTTGTGGAAAGAAACATATTAGGAGGGAATATGAGGATGTCACATATCCCATTCAAAAGAGTTGATCGAAAAGTTACTGGTTTGGATTGGATACGATTCCTCGCCATCAGAACCAAATCGAAAACCTCGTTGCTCCGTGTCAATGGAATCGACTGCTCCTATCTCAGACAAGGGAGAGAATTGAAGGGATTGGATTTTAGATTTAGAAGTTTTGAATTTGAATTTTATTGGGATTTGATTTGAGATTCAAATTGAGATTGGATTTGAAAGTACAGATTGGAGATTCAGATTTGAGGTTTATTTTTAATATTGAGATTCTTCTTTTTTTTCGATGATTCGAGTTCGTTTTGATTTAGATTCAATTTAATTTCGGATTTCATTTTGATTTGAAGTTTTGTTTTGACTTGAAGTTTGTTTCATTATCTTATTTGATTTTTTTTTTAAAGAAAAGTTTTCATTTTTCATTTTTTATTTATTTGTTGTCATTCGTTAAGGGATTTATTGTTGGTTTTTTTTTGAAGTTTTATTTTATTCATTTATGTTTCATAAATTTTTATTTTTTTATTTTTATTTATTTTTTAGTTAAGGTTTGGACCCAGTCATAAGCAAGTGCGGCATCTGTGCTTCGTAGAACGAGGCTGTCTTTGAAATATCACGATGCTCAGACTTCTTGAGGTCTGACCGAAGACATTTGTATAAAATGACCTATTCTTCGAGGTACTATTGAAATTATATCCTTTCAAGTACCTACAAAGATATGTTATTTCTACAGACACCAAAACTGAAGGGACAGGAACTTCGTAGCTTTGTCTGTAACAGTCGTCACTCTTTACTGTTGATTTAGGAGGATTGTTTAGGCTGTCTTTGCGAAGTTGCCCTGACGCCCTTTGAATTGATGTTGGAGTTGTATCTGCTAGGTACAATTGATGCTCTTTGATCTGACATTGGATAAGTATTTGTCGGGCACTGAAGACATGACTTCAGGTTCGAATTTCTATTAATTTTTAATAACTGGGCCCTTTACTTCAATTCTTTTTTTCTGGGCCTAAGTAGATTCAAAATTTATGCTCATATGATAGAAATATTTATCATTGGTCAAAGATATTTCTGAGTCAATTAATGACCGACCAAAAGACATAAAATCACTTGACTCTTTTCAAAGCATAATATCATAGGAAACTTCTTAAGGTAGTCTTTCAAGTTTCATTAATCGGGGGAGGATTAAGACACCAATTTTTGATTATATGCTTGCCTCAAGCTTCTTCTCTGGGAGCCTTTTTGTTTCCTTCTTTTTTTTCTTCTTTTTTTTTTAGCTTTTCTCTTTTTTCTCTTTTTTTTTCTTTTTTTTTTTCTATTCAGGATTACTATATCCAGTGGAGCACATGTTAAAGATTTTGAATGTTTAGATTGTGACACCAATTTTTGATTTTGTGCTCACCTCAAGCTTCTCCTCAGGAATACTTCTCTTTTTTTTCTTTCTTTTTTTTTCGCTCCTTTTGTTGCCTGAGAATTACTGTATCTGGTAAGACATATTTCTGTTAAAGATTTTGAATGTCGAAACTCCCCTAATTAATAAATCTGAAATGTTTCTTAACAAGAATCCTGGGATATTATAACTCATCCAAAAGTTTGGACCCAGTCACATGGCAGAAAATTAAAAGACCCTTGATATCCCGGATAAACTACTCGTATTTCAACCACACTGCTTCATTCCAAAATTTACTTAGGATTCAGTCTGAATTTCTTAAAGTGAATGACCCAGTTATTAGGGCATAAATTTCATTCTTTCCTGAAGTTACTATCTTATCAAAATACTCAACTTTGAGCTTTCCAAATATCAAACAATTCTGGACAAAAACGAACTTCTTGTCCTTCATTCATTGCAGTAAGAGAGATGGTACATACCAATACTGATCATACTAATATCTTCTTTTAGCAACAAAAGTAGTACAATAGTAGCCAAGAGGCATTTCATTCATTAGCAGTTGCTAGGAATAGGTTAGAACAAACAAATCGACCAAAATCATATTGATAGAACCTTTTTCAGGTTCCTTTCAAATATTCTTCCGGGATTGTTACGTTCCCATTCTTGAAATTCTCTTCAAGCCAGTCTTTAAAATTGCAACACTCTTCTATGGTGTGTCCAACGAACCTGTGGTACGGACAGTATCTTGGATGTCCTTTCTTATTGAGTTCATCCGGTCTTTTTGGCTCAGGTAACCGGAATTCAGGGTTCTTGATTAGATTGCGGAACATCTTTCTTGCTGCTTCGTCTTTAAAAGAGTACACCTTGTTTGTTTGAGCAACCATTGTTGGAACTTGTCTTTCATTTGTCTGGTAGAGTCTTTGCTGAAAGGATTGCTGAGCATTCTGCCTGGGATGTTGGAAGGTCCGCTGGTGTTGTTCGGCCTGTACTTGCAATTGTCGCTTTCCCCTGTTAACCACAGCAACTGTCTCAGATTCCTTCTCGAATATCTTCGTTGGCTCTAGCTCGTTGGCTTTTCCAAGAAAACCAAGTTGTTTAGCTTCTTCCTAAAGTCTTCCGGCTTTATTAAGTAACTTCTCGAATGTTTTGATGGTGAATCCCTTGAGCAAGAGGCCAACTGGACCGTGAATGCTCTTTAGAAGAATTTCAACTGCTTGTTGCTCTTGCAACTGTGGCTTGCATCTCATGTTGAGATTCCTCCAACGCATGATGTATTCCATCAAGGTTTCATCTGGTTTATGTTTCTCTACCACAAGATCACCGATTGTGATGTGGTGCTGACAGTAAACCGTTTGACAAACAGATTTTCCATTTCTGTAAATGTCCTTAGCGAACCATTTGGTAACTCTGCATACCAATCAAAGGCAGCTCCAGTGAGGCTGTTCACAAATTGGCGGAACAAAAGTGCTTCGCTACCCCCCGCGTTGCAGCAGCTTGCTCGGAAGTGTACAAGATGCTGTCGTGGATTTCCAGTTCCATCAAAAGTTTTGAACAACGGTGATACGAAACCTCTGGAGTGCCGAACGGTATCAAACTTTCTGGGTAAGGTCTACCCTTTGAAACTGATTCCTCCATTTCTGATTGGACAAGGGCTTCTCTCACTTGTTGTTCTACTATCTGTTTAATGTCACTCTCCAGCATCGGACCCAGAATTATATCCTTCTTCGGTTGTTTGTCGGAGGTGAACTCTTTTCTTTCATCTGTAACGTGAACAATTTCTGGTTGGTTTGCCTCCAAAGTTGCTATTGGTAACGACTACAACTGCCCTTGAATTGTATCCATGACGATCAATATTTCCTCCAGTTGTTTCTTCATTTGACCTATCTGCTCATCCCGCAGTTGAAAGGCCATTTGAAACTCTTCCGCGGTGTTCTCCTTAGTGGGTAAAGGAGCGTCGCACGAGGATGATGTGGCCTCCGTCTCGATGACGTTGATTTCTGCAAAACCACCTTCCATGTAATCTAGTAGGCTGTGATTTCCATTTTCGACATCTTCTTTCTGGTTTATGGCGTACTCAATCAAACTTTCTTTGAGAATTTTTAGGTCAACCGGGGACTTTTGAGGAACATCACTTATCCCCTCGAGCACTGGCGTCATTGTATAGAAGCCAAGCGAAACATCCGAAATCATATTCACTGAACCTTTTTCAGGTTCTTTTAAATATTCCTTCGGGATTGTTATGTTCCCACTTTCAAAATTCTTTTCGAGCCAATCCTTGAAAGTGAAGCAGTCTTCTATCTTGTGTCCAATCATCTGGTGGTAAGGGCAGTACATCGGGTGATCTTTTTTGCCGATCTCTTCTGGCTTTTTTGGTTCTGGCAGTTGAAAATCAACCATCTTACTCAAGCTGCAGAACATTTTGGCCACTGCTCCATCCTTAAAGGGATATTCCTTACTCAAAAGCTCCTTCAGGCCGCGTGTCGATCTGTGTGGTTTCTACTGAGATGGCTGCTGACTCGGTTGGCGGCATTGCGACAGGTGGGGCTTTCGTGGCTGGTCGACGTTTAGACTTTTCTGGTTGTGCTTCCTTTTTTGTGCTTTCATTAGTTACGCGGTCTTTGAATTGCACCCAATTTCGAGTCCGAAAAAAGGTAGGGTGTAAGCGTCGACTAACTCTTCCTTATGTAAAATCTCTTTTCCTTTGTCTAACAAAACAGTTGGTGTGGTGACAGTGGCTCTAATAGTAGGAGCTGAAGCAGTTCTCAGAGAAGTCCCAGCACTTCTAGCGGCATACGTCACAATAATAGAAGAGTCTTTTTCAATCCACTCATTCTTTGGCATAGGGGGCTCCTCAAAAATTTTTAAGTTGAACTCTACAATAGGCTCAACAGACTTTCTCATTTTGGGTTTTATCATTTCAACAGACAAATTCCCAAACTTAGTTTCAACACTATCGAATCCTTGTTCAAACTTGATGACTGCCAGGTCAGGCAGTTCCTCCCTATTGACGGGAAACTTCACTCCAGAGGCGAAAGAAAAGACCAGCTTGGGTGAAGACATTGTCTCCTGTCATTGGAAGAATTTCTGGAAGTCAGTGACGTCTTTTACTTAGCAGTTTCAACGAAAGTACTCAAGTTAACTTGCTTTTTACTGGGCATCCTTTAAGCATGTGAATTTTTTTGTGTTTCTTTTTTTTTATTATTATTGTTGTATACTTGTTGTGTCTTGAGAAGCTTTATTTTGGTTTGAAATTTTGACAAATTTTATTATATTTATGGTTTATTGAAAGGTTGTTAGAGTGAAGTTTCAGTTTGACCTGTTTGCAACAAGTCAAACCTAAAGAGGAATGAAGAATCAGATCCAATCCGAGATTTAGAAGAGGTTGAATTCACCTTGAAATCATATCAATAGATCCCTCCTATTCTAACACACCTATTGGGGGTCCACCTCGCCTCTTTGGAGAGGTGGGAGGATTCCAGAACCTCTCTGTTTAGGGGTGTCTAAACAGTGGCTCCAGAATCCAAAGGAGTTGACCACACTCACGCAAGACAAAAATGAGCGAGGTATGCCAACAGAAAGAATGGTAATTTGGTCCACTAGGGGTATGGACTCACTACCGATTTATGAAACCAAAACCATCTGATCAAAATGGAGAGAGGAACTGTTCCCCAGCGGAGTCGCCAGAATTTGTCGGCATATTTTTAGGTTAAGTGTGTTGTATTTTGAAAAGGGGTCGCCTACAGAAATTGTCGGCAGATTTTTTTAGATTTTAATTTTAATTTAAATATATATATAATTTGGAAAGTAGTATTTGATTTTGAAAATAGTTTTAAATTTGAAAGTTTTAAGATATGAAATCAAACCGATCTCACATCCCAAATAGTTTATATAAACGTGCACCGCACCACAAACCGTGTATCTATCCCGAAGAATAGACACACTGCTTGATGATGGGCCTCGATTAAATAAACTAGGAGATTTGTGACATATGTTTGGTCTGCTAACCAATTTTATAAGCCGACAAGTTCACCTGCTTAATGTAAATGAATTAAGCAGGGTTTATATTACCTGGGTTCTTAAAGTTCCCTATAAGGGCAAGCCCCTATAGTTAATTACATCTTAAATGACGGGAATCATTTAAGAAAACTCTCGATAATGATCAGTGGTTTTGCTCTCAAGAATTTCAAAGTTTAAGGTTGTCAAAGGATTGGATTTTGGAAATTTCAAAAGGGAATGGATCAAATTTGGAACAGTTTATTTTCTGGAGTCCAAAGAAAGAGAAGTAGAAGCTGAGGATCCAAGAAGAAATCCTTGCAACTTCCCAAACTATCCTATTGTTTAGCTTCAATTTAGGAATTTATTTAATATTTCAATCATGCCAATTTTAATTAATTAGGACTTATATTTGTATGACATGATCATACAAATAGCCTGGAAGATGTGAGGGTTTATGTCATACCGAACGACTACCTCGGAATCCTAAGACTGGTTAGTGCTTAATTTACATGATATGATCATGCAAATGCCTAACAAAAGGGTTGAGGATTTATGTTGCACTAGGCAAACTACCTCGAATTCCTACGGTTTGGTTGTTTAATTCTAGGAATGTTTAGCTGATGTAGAGTTGTTTTGCTGACGACGATGACCGTGCTGCCCACCATGCTCCGAGCTCCTTGTTGTTGCAGAGGTTTAGTTTTAGAAGGTGACAATCAAGAGGTGAGAGAAGTGTTTTGGTTTAGAGAAAATCTTAAAATCCAAGTGTTTTTAATATTTAATTAAAACAAATCTTAAAGTTCTTTAAACAGAACCGATTAAGATCCCACGGTTCCGTCATCCCGGCACCGTTATTTTCATTGAATTCACTTAGTCCAGATGAATTTGCTAAACTCAACTGAATGAGTTCCACACTTTCATTTACACCGTGAGAAATCCCGTTAGCAACACGTGGGTTACATCATCCGAGGTAGTCCCGATCATTCAAGGAGACGTTTTAATTTAGTTACAATTGTAATTTTGTTGTTTTGTTTGTGATTAAATCTTGAGTTATTTTATATTTTGGAATGTTGTGGCGGTGAATTTTATCTTGCAATGACTTTTAATTTAGTTCTGGTTTCAGTTCAGGGACTATCCTAAAGGTTTTGGTTTTCAAGCAACAGTCTTGTTTATTGTGCAAGAAAAAGTAAAGTACAGTGCATGTAAGTAAATTGCAATAAAATAAAAGTGTACCTGGAGGGTCTTCCCGTCATCCCAAGCTGCACTTGAAACACATGTTAAGGCATTCAAATATTTTGCAATAAATACCTAGGTAAAGCTAAGGGAAAGGGTTTTGGTTGTCTACCAAGCTCCTAATCCTATAACTAGTCATCTTCTATGACGTCTAGGTTCTTGGTTTGGTTTAAGGATGATTTTCTTCATCAAAGAACAACTAGATTCAATTGTTCTTCTAAAACATCCCGTCATATTGAGGAAGTGCTTAGGACGAGTCCTAAACATCTTTTCAATATTTATGGGATTGTTTTGAGTCCAAGTAAATTTAGTTGCACGGGTGAATTAATCATCCAGGGGTTTAAGTTTTGTTCTCTTGCTCAGTGAACTAGGACATTTGAATATCCTATAAGTGAAGTAACACTTCACTTGATACTTCATTTAAGAGTTATAATAATAAGAGCTTTAAAAGGGCAAATCAACTTATTAAGTATTTTAATGATTTAAACTTAATGATTTAATTTCAATTTTGTCTTAATTATAAAAAATTAGTTTAAGTTTGGAATAGTGTTCAAGTCATCATTTTTTTTTAGATTTAATTTAAATCTTTACGTTTTAAGTGATGTTATATCTTAGATTTAACCTTTATGTTTTAAGTTTACTTTAAGTGTTTGGTTTAACTCTTAATGATTTCATTTAGGTGTGTTGTTAAATGATTTTAATTCAATTTAATTTTAATTTAATTTAAGTTTAATTTAATTTAATTTAATTTAATTTAATTTAATTTAATTTGATTTAATTTAATTTGGTTTAATTTAATTTAATTTAAATTTTAATTTAATTTAATTTTAAATTTTAATTTAATTTAATTTTAATTCAACTTAATTTGATTTAATTTATTTTGATTTAATTTTAATTTTTATCTTAATATATTAAATATGATTTAATTTAATTGTTAAGGTGTTAACTTGATTTAGATTTTGATTTAATTTAATCTCAACGTCTTAAATTTTAATTTAATTTAATTGTTAAATTGTTTAGCATTTTAAATTTTAAGTTAGGATTATCCTTTTAGTTAAGAATTAAATATTATTGAAGTGATTAATTTTGGGATTCATAAATTAAAGAATAAATATCCTCTTAATAATATCCCTACTTTAATAATTCCAATTTCTATTATTCTTCCAAATTTTCAATTAATTAATTAATTAAAGTTTTATTTTAATTATATTTGAAATGGTTAGTAGCTTTCTACCCTCAATCATTTAAGTTTCAATCATCTAAAATCAGTTTAAAATCAAATATTTTACCCTCCCCTTTTTGATTAATCCTAAAATTTTAATTAAGGGTTGAAATTTTTAATTACCCTTTTGCCCTTCAAGCTTAATAATTCTATAACTCACTAAACTAAGCTCAAATGAACTTGAAATTTTTATGTAACCTCACTCACATGTCAATTAAGACATTAGAGGAGAAAATATGATTTTTCTGTATTTAATTTATTTATGTAATTATCTTTAATGGAAAATAGGGGTTTTCAAGGAAAATTCAATAACATGACCAAGGAAATATTTTTGTCCTTAATAAAATTATGGGATATTCCTAATGACTAGAGGACCATTTGGACCAATTTTGGTGATTTTTTGAATTATATTTTATTTATTATAATTATTTTGACTTTTGGAGTATTAATTAATTTAAAAAAGAAATAAAAGTTGAAAAATGGATTTTATATTTTTTTAAAATCTCTCTGACCTCAGGAAAATTATAGAACCAAATATTATATTTTTCTGATTTTTCTTTGATTTATTAGAATTATTTTAGTGGAAATGTTAAAGAAAATCATTTTTTTAATTCAAAAATTGTTTTAAGCCTTTAAAATTCAATACCTTACCCTACAGACTTGGGAAAAATATTTGGTTTGTTCTTAGGTGATTAGAATTCAAAATGTGACATTTTGGTGATTTTTATTATTTTTATGATTTTATTATTTTTTAATTATTAAAAATATTAAAATAATGATAAAAATCAACTTTTTTAGAAAATTACAATTTTAATTTTCCTAAATTTCTATGATATCAGAGAAGCCCCAAAACCATTTTTGTGAATTTTTGAAAAGTATTTTGTGAGTTATGAATTTTTAAAGTTTAATTTTGGTTATGTGACTTAATTAATCCATTTAGTGTGGTTAAACATTTCCAGTTGATTTCAAATTTTTATGTGAAGTTCCTCTGATCCTAAAGATCAGTTGAGAATTGTTTTCAAGTTAATTTGATGTGTAGTTAACCCTAATTAATTAAAGTTCAATTTTGGGTGTTTAGGCCAATTAGGGTTGTTCCATGTGAATTAACTCAAAACCTATTTTTTCTAGGTTCCTCTGGTCATAAGAAACATCACCAAATTTTTCTAGAATTTATTTCTCAATACGATAATTATTGGAATTAAAATACTCAAAACAGTAGCATGAACTTGGAAAATCAATAACTTCTCATAGGGATGGCCTCTGACCTTGGAAAATTCAGGGAATGTTCCCAAGTTCAGAGGCTTCAAAAGCCCTATGGTCTCATGCCATGGTGAATTTCCTATGCAAATGAAGAATTAAAACAATGCAGAGAGTAAATAAATCATTAAAAACGAAATACTTGATTAAATGACTTTATTTCTTTTCCACATTATTCTCCTCTGTTCACTGAGTAGGAGGGTATTTTTATTTTATTTTTGTGATTTTTCTATGCAAAGATATGGATTTTTGAAATTCTGGTAATTAAATAAATAGAAAATAGCCCTAATTTCCTACTTATCCACACGGTGCCACGCCATCCTCGGCAGCTCCGAAAGGCCACGCGGCGCGCTCTGATTCGGCGCCGCCATCTGAGTCAGCGCTGCGGGGGCCCGCCATTCATGTATCATCTCCCGGTCCGACGCCATCTAAGCCGTCCGTCCAATACACGCGCGAATGGACGACATCCGTTCATCGTCCCCTATCGACTTCACCCTCGAGCCGTCCATCTTCCAGGCTTGATATCTCTCTCGATTCTTAACTGATTTCTACGTTCTTATACTCTATGGTTTCGTCTTGAAGAGACGAACGCATCCATACGGTTTATGTGGCATGAAATTAACCCAATCAAAATAGAGAATGTTCAGAAGCTCGGAAAGAAGAGAGAGCTCATACCTTTGCTCAGAGAAGTGTGTCTTCGATATGAGAGTTGTGTCACCTTTGATTGAACCTAAACAAGCTCCAGATGAAGTCTCTGGCCCTGGGGAATTGCTCAGACTCGATTTCCACCGGACCCGATTTCAACCTTTGGAGGCTAGAACAAATGGGTGGCCCGGAGAGGGGGCTTTCACTCTGGGGAACTCCTTCTCTTGGTCTTGTGCAGGTGTGGGTGAGTTTAATTTGATTTTGGTGGAGGATTTGAGAGTATCATGTTCTGGCCTGAGAATTGAGCTCCAAAATTGAGCTCAATCAGTGGGAGTTAGGGTAGGAGAACAGTGGGGATGGATTGCTCTTGGCTAGGGGAAGCTTTGTGAGGAGTTTGGAGGGATTCTGTGAAGGTTTGGTTCAGCCAACCTTTTGGCCGAGAGGGGTTGGCTAGCATAAATAGCCATGGTCATGGCTTCCCAGGGGGAGTTAGGGGCTTGGATCAACTGCTCAGGACAAGGGAAGAACAGCTACAATGGCCATTGGGCATGGGGCATCTCAGCAGGTGGGATTTCCAAACTTTGGCTCATCCCAAGGTTTCGGCCATGGCATTTTCCGGCGACTCAGGCGGCTGGCCGGCAGGGTCAGGTCATTGTTGTCATCAGGGAGGTCAGTGTTTGAGGTTTGTGAGTTCAATTAGCAAGTGCCAAGTGTAAAGGAGTTGAATCAAAGTAGAAGGGGGGAGGGATCATTTTGGGTTTCATTTGGTCAACCCATTGTTTAGGGCTTGGTGCACCCTCCAAGGGACTTTGGGTGCTGTGGGGAATCAGGTTAGTCAGCTGGTTTTAAGCGGAGAAGTCCCCATCCAAACATAATTGGATTAATTTTGGGTTACGGGTAATCATGGTTAAGGTTAATGACCTTAAGGGAATCTAGAAAGAGCTTCCTCCATTTGCCCAATGTGGTATGGTCACATGTCAAACCTTTCATGGCTCCACATGTGGCTTAAGGATGGCTTCATGGCTCTTATATGGCTTGGGAAAAGTTGGCTTGATTCATGGAAGTAGGTTTTAGAAATTTTGGTATTTTGGTGTGAAATTTGGATGGTTTGCCATATGGCTTAGTTTAGAAAAGTTTGATTGTTGATTTAGAACTTAGGGATGATTTTAATTGAGTAAGGATGAGATGAGATTGTAATGTGGGCCTTAGGATGGGTTTGGGCTTTTAAAATTTGGTAAAGGTGGGCTTTTAAAATGGCTTAAGGGAATGGGCTTTTATGTTTCAAAATGGGCTTTTAGATAAAAAAATTTTGCAAAGGGCTGTTGACCTCATTTTTGATGAGGTCTTCTCTTCTTCTCTTCAGTACTTAGGATCTAGCCTTAGGCTTTTCCTTTGACTATCTTAGAGGACTAGAATTGGGATCCACCATCTAGAATTTCAAACCACTTCTTAACTCCCTGCAAACTCCACAAACTTGATTGTAGACCCCTAATCACCTGGAGGGTTGAAATCAAGTGTGGAAGTTTAAAGGATGAGTTCTTATAGGACTCTTTGGCCTTAGGACCGCCTACAGGTGGCTCGGTCCGATGAAGGGGCTGACTTACACACACACTACACTCATACACTACACTTCCATACACCTCCTAAAACCACACCTATACCTAACTTGACCTCCTGACTCATGTAAGTGATTCACATGGATGGTCCTTAACCCCTAAGCCCTTGGTCAAGAGGGTTAGGAACAACATAGTGAATGCCTCAAATGAGTCCCTTCATGGCTCATATAGGCTTATCATGGCTTCATGGCTCAACCAAAATGATTTCATTCCACTTACATTTACCCAATCTTCAATTTTCCAAATTTTTAATTTTTGACCCCGGGGACCCTACACCCGCCTAACCTACCAAATGCCCTTGAAACTACCCAAAATTTCCAAAATCACCTAAATTACCCAAAATTCCTCAAGACCAATCCTAAACATTTTCTCCCCACTCAAATTGATCATCCATAACCAAAAATACCAAAAATTCCAAAAATACCTCCCAATACCCTCCAAATACCCAAAATACCCCTCTTAGCCAAAAAATCCAAAAAATTCAGAAAATTCCCAGAAAATTCCAGAAAATCCCAAATATTCCCAATTTCATTTTGTTCAACTATACCATGTGCCAATTTTTCCAATTTACCCCACTTTTATCAAAATCCCCAATTTGACCCATTTTAACCCAAAGTAAACCCAATGTCAAACCTAACCTACCCAATTGACCTAAATTCTGGTCCAATTCAATTCTAAACTTCAATTCAACATCCCCAACACCAATCTAGACCAAATCCAAGCCCAATTTGATTGGTATTGGGATCCAATTTCACTTTTGGCCTTAAAGCCCAATTTGGACCCATGACCCAAACTTAGCCCAAACTCACCCAATTCAACTCCAATTAACCCCAAATCTTTTCTAAATCTTCCTTAACATTCCCACAAGCAAAACACTAACATGATTTGCCCAAAATTTAGACCCAAACCCCACTCAAATTCAACCCAAAGCTAAAAGGCCCAATTTTGACCTAAACCCAAACTTAACCCAAATGAGCCCAAATCCCAAAATCAAAACCTAACCAAAGCCAAAACCTCTTTGAAACACTCCCATAAACATTTCCCAACATTAATTTTACATCAATTTCAACTCTAGCCCAACTTTGGCCCATGGTAGCCCATTTTGGCCCACCTTAGCCTCTTTACCAAAAAGGCCCATATCCAACCCAATTCAAACCCAAATCACCTCAAATTTGTTTCAAACCACTCATGACACATCCCTAAACCAAACTCAACAATTATTTGGCCCAAGCCTTTACCAAAATTTCATCCCAAAATCCATTTTAAAATTCAAAAGCCCACTTTCCTAAACCATTTTAAAAGCCCATCTAAAACCATTTCAATGAGCCCAAAATCTACCCTAAAGCCCACATGACATTTCCATTTGCCATCCACTTAATCAAAGCCATTCCCTAAGTTCTAATCACATCATCAAATAATTCCAAATTAAGCCTCATGCCAAATCACCCCTAAAATACCAAAATTTTTCTTAAATCCATTTCCATGAAATTGACTCAACTTTCCCCAAGCCAAAGGTGAGCCATGAAGCCATGCATGAGCCACATGGAAGCCATGAGAGCCTCTTTACATGTCACCATGCCATTTTGGGCAAAAGGGGGAGACTCTTTCCTTAATTCCTAAAGGTGATTAACCACTCCCATGATTCCCCTTAACCATGCTTATGCCTAATTGTACTTGGATGGTGACCTTTCCCCACTAATCAAGCTGACCTAAACCACCTTCTCTTCAGCCCAAACTAGCCATGGGGAGGTGCACCAAGCCCAAAAGGATGGTTTGACCCATTTGGAGCCAAAATGGCCTCTTCCCCATTCCATTCCAAGCCATCCCCTTTACACATGGCAAGACCCAATTGAATTCACTAACTTCAATCCCTGACCTCCCTGGCCTTGAGGGTGACCCTTGTCTGCCGGCCAGCCACCTGGGCCGCCGAAAAACGCCATGGCCGAGACATGGGGAGGAGCCAAACCTTAGAATTCCACCTTGCTGAGCTGCCCCATGCCCAATGGCCACCATAGCTGTTCTTCCCATGCCCAGAGCAGTCGATCCCAACCCTCGGCCATCCCTGTGAGGCTCTCCAGCCACCTCTATTTAAACCCGACCCCCTCACGGCCATGGAGGAGAGTTGCATAAACCTTGCCGAAACTCTGCCAAAATTGTTCCAAACCCTACTCCACACTTAGAGCAGTTGATCCCCAGTGTCAATTTGCCCTAATCCCCACTGACGAATCCGATTTCTCAACCGAAATTTCACCCAAAACCAGGACATCTCCTCACAGTGAGCCAATTCCCAAATTGATTGGTCCTACACCTTCACTCGGACCAAGGGAAGAAGTTTCCCACCGAAAGCCCCATCTCCGAGCCACCCGAGTTGCTCCGACCTCCAAGCTTTGTGATCGGCCGTGGTCACTTTCATAGCTAGACAATTCACTCAGGCCAAGGGACTTCATCTGGAGCTTACTTGGACCCAATCGAAGGTGACACAACTCTCAGATCGAAGCTTCACTTCTCTTAGCAAAGGTATGGACTCCCTCTTCTTCCCGAGCTTCCAGAGATTCTCATTTTAATTTGAGTCAATTTAAATGCATGTTTACCGTATGGATGTGTTCGTCTCTTCAAGACGAATCCATAGAGCATAAGAACACGAAAATCCATTGAGAATCGAGTGAGTTCTTAGGGTTAGAGTGTGGACGGTCACGGGATCGCACCAGTCATAGACGATGACCAGGAACCGTCGGATCGCGCGTGTATCGGATGGACGGCTTGGATTGCGTCGGACCAGCAGATGGTGTGTGAACCGCGGGGCCCCGGGCAGCCGAGTCAGATGGCAGCGTCGAATGGGAGCGCGCCGCGTGGTCGTTCGGAGATGCCGAGGATGACAGGGCGCCGCGTGGATAAGTAGGAAATTAGGATTTTTCGATTTATTTAAATACCGAACTTTAAAAATCCATATCTTTGTGTAGAAAAATCACAAAAATAAAATAAAAATACCCTCTTGCTCGGTGAACGAGAGGAGAATAATGTGGAAAAGAAATTAATTAATTTTGTTTAGTATTTTATTTTTAATTAATTATTTACTCCCTGCATTGTTTTAATTCTCCATGCATTCATACAATTCACCATGGCATGAGACCATAGGGCTTTTGAAGCCTCTGAACTTGGGAACATTCCCTGAATTTTCCAAGGTCAGAGGCCACCCCTGTGAAAAGTTATTGATTTTTCAAATGCATGTTGCTGTTTTGAGTATTTTTATTCCAAAAATTAGCATGTTGTGAAATAAATTCTAGGAAAATTTGGTGATGTTCCTTATGACCAGAGAACCCTCGGAAAAATAGGACTTGAGTTAATTCACTTAAGATAACCCTAATTGGCTTAAACATCCAAAATAGACCCCTAATTAATTAGAGCTAACCATACATCAAATTGACTTGAAATCAATTTTCCACTGACCTTTATGATCAGAGGAACCCACCATAAAAATTTCAAGTCAATTGGACTTGGTTAGCCCTACTAAATGGGTTGATTAAGCCATTTAGTCATTTTAAACTTTAAAAATTCATAACTTTCAAAATACCTTTCAAAAATTCACCAAATTGGTTTTGGAGCCTCTCTGATATCAGGAAAATTTAAGAAAATTAAAATTTCAATTTTCTAAAAAAGTTGATTTTTCATCATTATTTTAATATTTTAATAATTAAAAATAATAAAAATCACAAAAATAATAAAATTCACCAAAATGTCATATTTTGAAATTTAATCACTTAGGAACAAACCCCATATTTTTCTTAGGTCTATTTAATGAGATATTAAATTTTAAAGCCCTAGGGTAATTTTAAAATTAAAAAATGTATTTTCTAGCATTTTCACTAAAATAATTATAATAAATCAAAGAAAAATCAGAAAATTGTAAAATTTGGTTCTCTAGAATCCTTGATATCAGAGAGAATTTTAAAAATTATAAAATTCATTTTTCAACTTATATTTTATTTTTAAATTAATTAATACTCCAGAACTTAAAATAATTCTAATAAATAAAATATAATTCAAAAAATCACAAAAATTGGTCCAAGTGGTCCTCTGGTCATTAGGAATGTCCCATAATTTTCTTAAGGACAGAAATTTTCCCTTGGTCATATTATTAAATTTTCCTTGGAAATCCTTATTTTCCACCAAAAATAATTATATAAATAAATTAAATGCAGAAAAATCACATTTTCTCCTCTAAAGTCTTTATTGACATATGAGTGAAGTAACATAAAAATTTCAAGTTCATTTGAGCTCAATTTAGTGAGTTATGAAATTATTAGGCTTGAAGGGCAAAATGGTAATTAAAATCTTAACCTTTTAATTAAGACTTTAGGCTTAATGAAATTAATAGGCAAAATATTTGATTTTAACTTGATTTGGATGATTGAAATTTATATAATTAAAGGGTAGGAACCTACTAAACAATTTAAAATAATTGAAATAAACCTTAATTAAATAATTATTTAAATTTGGAAGAATAATAAAATTGGAATTATTAAAATAGGGATATTATTAGGAGGAGATTTATTCTTTAATTTAAAAATCCCTAAATTGATCATCCCAATAATATTTAATTCCTAATTAAAATGATAATTCAAGTTTAAGATTTAAAATGCTAAAAGACTTAATCATTAAATTAAATTAAAGTTAAATTATTTAAAACAAATTCCTTTAAAATTAAAAATTAAATTAAAAATTAAGAATTAAATTAAACTAAATTAAACTAAATTAAATTAAATTAAATTAAATTAAATTAAATTAAATTATATTATATTAAATTAAATTAAATTAAATTAAATTAAATTAAATTAAATTAAATTAAATTAAAAGTAAATTAAATTAAATTAAATTAAATTAAATTAAATTAAACTAAATCATATTACATTAAATTAACTTAAGTTAAATTAATTTAAATTAAACCACATTAAATTAAATTAAGTTAAATTAAATTAAATTAAGTTAAATCTAAAGACATGAAGAATTCAAAAATAAATCTAAAATAACTTGAACACTATTCCAAACTTAAATCATTAATTTGAACTTAAATTTGAATCACAAATCATTAAATATCATTTTGCCCTTAGGAGTTTTTACTATTATAACTCCTAAATGGAGTATCAAGTGAAATGACACTTCACTCATAAGGATATTCAAACATCCTAATTTACTAAGCAAGAAATAAAACATAACTCGAACACCCTGGATGATTAATTCACTTGAACAATAGAATTCATTTGGACTTAGGACAATTCCCGAAATATTGAAAAGATGTTTAAGATTCGTCTTAAACACTTCCTCAATATGATGGAATGTCCTTAAGAACAAATTGAGCTTAGTTGTTCTTTGGTGAAGAAAATCATCCTTAAAACCAAAATCGAAGACCTGAGACGTCATAGGAGATGACTAGCTATAGGATTAGGAACTTGGTAGAAAACCATAACCTTTCCCTTAGCTTTACCTAGGAACTTACTTTAAATGCTTAAATATTCTAACCGTGTTTTAAGTGCAGCTTGGGATGACGGGAAGGCCCTCCAGGTACGCTTTTATTTTATTGCGATTTACTCTATTGCAACTTATTTAATCACATCACACTTATTTTTCTTGCATGATAAACAACAGTTGCGTGAAAACCTACACCTTTAGGACAGAAACCAAAACTGGAACCCATAACTAAATTAAAAGACACTACAAGATAAAATTCACCGCCACAACATTCAAAATATAAAACAACTCAAAATTTAATCACAAACGAACAACAAAACTACAAATACAACTAAATTAAAACGTCTCATTGAATGATCGGGAATACCTCGGATGATGTAACCCACGTGTTGCTAACGGGATTTCCCACGGTCTAAATGAAAGTGCGGAACTCATTTAGTTGAGTTTAGCAAATTCATCCGGACTAAGTGAATTCGATGAAAATAACGGTGCGGGATGACGGAACCGTGGGATCTTAATCGGCTCCGTTTAATCAACTTTAAGATTTGTTTTAATTAAAACATAAAAAACACTTGGAAATTAAGACTTTCTTTAAACCGAACACTTCTCTCATCTCCCGATTTATGATTTCTAAAACTAAACCTCTGCAACAACAAGGAGCTCGGAGCATGGTGGGCAAGCACGGCCATCGTCGTCAAGCAAACCGAAATCTACATCAGCAAAACTTTCTTAGAATTAAATAACCAAGCCATAGGACTTCGAGGTAGTTTGCCTAGGGCAACATAAATCCTCAACTCTTCGTTAGGCATTTGCATGATCATATCATGTAAATTAAGCCCTAACCGGTCTTAGGATTTCCGAGGTAGTCGTCCGATACGATATAAACCCTCACATCTTCGAGGCTATTTGTATGATTTTATCATACGAATATAAGTCCTAACTAATTAAAATTGGCGGGATCAAAATACTAAATAAACATTAGGACCTTCCTAAATTCAAGCCAAACAATAGGATAGTCGGGAAATTACCAAAGTTCGCTTTGGATCTGTGATTTCTCCTACCCTTCTTCCTTTGGACTCCTAAAATAAAATGTTCCAAATTTGATCCATTCCCTATTGAAATTCAAAGATTCAATCCCTTGAAAACTTAAACTTTGAAATTCTTAAGAGCAGAACTACTGATTATTATCGAGAGTTTTCTTAGGTGATTTCCGTCACTTAAGATGTAATTAACTATAGGGGCTTGCCCTTATAGGGAACTTTAAGAACCCAGGTAATATAAACCCTGTTTAATGTTTTCATATTAAACAGGGGAACTTGTCGGCTTATAAAATTGGTTCGCAGACCAAACGGATGTCACAAATCTCATAGTTTATTTAATCGAGCCCCATCATCAAGCAGTGTGTCTATTCTTCGGGATAGATACACGGTTTGTGGTGCGGTGCTTGTTTATATAAACTATTTGGGATGTGAGATCGGTTTGATTTCATATCTTAAAACTTTTAAACTTAAAATTATTTTCAAAATCAAATGTTATCTTTTAAACTATATATTTAAATTAAATTTAAAATATAAAAAAAAATTCGCCGACAATTTCTGTAGGCGACCCCCTTTTCAAAATAAAACACATAACCTAAAAATATGCCGACAAGGGCCATGCTAAATAAATGTTGGGTTTGGTTTAGGGATGTGTCATGAGTGATTTGAGACAAATTTGAGTTGATTTGGAATTGAATTGAGTCTAATTTGGGTCCCTCAGTGATAGGGTCAAAATAGATCAAAATGGACTAACTTGGGCTAAGGTTGGGCTAATGTTGAAATTGATGTAAATTAAATGTTGAGAAATGTTTATGGGAGTGTAACAAAGAGTTTTCAACCTTGGTTGGGCTTTAATTTTGGGATTTGGGCCTATTTGGGTTCATGATGGATTTAGGCTTATTTAGGGAATTTTGAGTTTGGGTTGAATTTGAGTAAGGTTTGGGTCTAATTTTTGGGCAAACTATGTTAGTGTTTTGTTTGTGGAGATGTTAGGGAAGATTTAGAAAATGTTTTGGGTTAATTGGAGTTGAATTGGGTTGGTTTGGGCTAAGTTTGGGTTATGGTTCAAAATTGGGCTTTAAGCTTAAAAATGAAATTGGATTCAAATGTCAATCAAATTGGGCTTGGATTTGGTCTTGATTGATATTGGGGATATTAAATTGAAGTTTATAATTGAATTGAACCAAAATTTAGGTCAATCGGAAAGGTTTGGTTTGACATTGGGTTCATTTGGGTTTGACTTTTCGGCAAATTGGGGGTTTTGGCAAAAGTGGGGTAAATTGACAAAATTGGCCCATATTGTAGTTGAACAAAATGAAATTCAGAATATTTGGGATTTTTTGGAATTTTCTGGGAATTTTTGGAATTTTTGAATTTTAGGGTCAAGAGGGGCATTTTGGTAATTTGGAGGGTATTTGGGGTATTTTTGGAAATTTTGGTATTTTTGGTTATGGATGGTCAATTTGAATGGTTGGGAATGTTCAAGGTTAATTTTGGGGATTTTTGGGTGGTTTGGAAATTTTGGAGGTTTTGGGTAATTTCAAGGGTTTTTTGGTAGGCTAGGTGGGTCTGGGGCCCCGGGGGTCAAAAATTGAAATTTTGGAAAGATGAAGATTGATCAAATTTGAGTAGAATGGAATCACTTTGGTTGAGCCATGAAGCCATATCAAGCCCGTAAGAGCCATGAGAGGACTCATTTGAGGCATTCACTATGATGTTCCTAACCCTCTTAGCCAAGGGCCTAAGGGTTAAGGTCCATCCATATGAATTACCTACATGAGTCAGGAAGTCAAACTAGGCATGAATAGTTTTAGGATTTGGAATGTATGTGAAAGTGTAATGTGTGCAGGTCAACCCTCACCAGACCAGGCCACCCAGGGTAGTCCTATGGCCAAAAAGTCCTATAGGAAACTCATCCTTTAAACCTCCACATATTGGCCTTAACCCTCCAAGTGGCCTGGGGGTTTACAATCAAACATGTGGGGTTTGAAGGGAGTTAAGAAGTGTTTTGAATTTCTATGTGGTGGGTTCCATTTCTATTCCTCTATGATTAGTCAAAGGAAAAGCCTAAGGCTAGATCCTAAGTACTAAGGAGAGAAAAGACCTCACCAAAAATGAGGTCAACACTTAACAGCGTCTGTATCGAACTGGCGCTTAGGCACCGGACTCTGGCGCCTAGGCGCCAGGCCAATAATTCCAAAATTTGCTCCAAAAGCTCCATTTTTGCTCCGTTTTCCTTCTTTTTCTTTCTTAGACTCTTTTTAATCATCTACATCCAAAAACATGAAAATACCTTTCATTAAAGCATAATATCCTTGAGAATTGAATCATAAATAAGGCATAAAAATGGGTATTTTTTAGGTAGATCACTTTCCTATAGACCGTAGGGACCACCAATCACACTTAAATTTACGTAGAAAGTGTGACTACCCAATTTGATCCCTAGCCTCATCTAAGGCCTCGCCAAAACCTAATAAACCCTAAATATCAATAAAATTTAACATACATTTCTTCCCGAGACTTGTGTCATCATGGGTGGTCAAATACAATATGGCCTAGCCTGATTGTAGCCAATTTTTGACCGATTGTCTACATTGTCATGCAATTGAACCGCACAAAATGGTCATGACATCACAACATGTGGGGAACCAACTTGACTCCTTGGAGCTAACCTTCATGGTTCACCTAATTATTTAATTGTGTGGATTATGAAATTTCTTTAAGGCCTAAACCTTCTATTTAGCTCGACCCAACTAGGCTATCCTTAAACCATAAAAATCCAAATCCAAGCTCATGGCCCAAATTTCTAGGCCCATTACACAAGTGTTAGCCATGACCCACCATGACACACTAGGACATATGTGTGACACAAAAAGCCAAACCAAGCTAACTATAACCACTAAATGTCAAATTTGGCACCACTCACCATGGGGGAAGACATTGGCACTTTGGTCTTGATCTCTTTGACCAGGTTTTGGGTGAGCCATGACCAAACCAAATCTAGTCATAGCCACCAGCCAAAAGGTCTCCAAATCACTTTCGGCTCCCTTATGCCTCCCTCTCCACCATGGGAACCACCATGGCCAAGACAAGAAGATATGAGAAAGTTCTCCCCCCACCTCTAAAAGCTTCCCAAATCTCCCTGAAAATTTCTCTGAGGAGCTGCTTGACCTTCCCCGTGCACAACAATGCTCACCCCCAATCTCTCATGACTATAAATAGCCTATACCTGAGAGCCTTCACATACAACCAAACTCTAAAAAATGATGCGACCAATTAATAGAGAAAAACATAAACTGTAAGAAATAAAAAAAATAAAATAACCCTTGGTGCTGACAATAGATATTTTTATCTCTCAACTTCATGCATCCATTATTTCTCACAACAGCAAATACATCAGAATAGCGGTTGACAGTTGCAGCTAGATAAGGCTTACCATATTATTTAGATAATCCTCTAAAGTTGATAAGATTGTGATAGAGATTGAGGGAAATTATGTGAAGAGTAAAGATAGGTTGGAGATGGGGAAGGAGATTTTTGGCCATAAAAAGTAAGAATATATGATGAGGGTGGGGGTGGGACGTAATGGTGTTTAGGAGGAGAGGTCATGGTGGTGAATTAGGTTTGTAGTGGTTGGTTGTGGGTGCTAGTAATGGTGGTGGGTTGGGGGAGAGTTTTCATAGTTTGAAGGAGGTGGCGCTTGGGTTGGGGGATGGGAATTATAATAATATGTTTGTGAGGGAGATGAAAATGATTGGGTATAGAGTTTGAATAGCTACAGAAGGCGGTGATGGAGGTGGTGAGTTGTACTAGTAGGGTGGTGTTGTAGATAGTGAGGGTGGTGGTGAAGAATTGTAATAATAATTGGACGGTGGATAAACAGATGGTTGGGATGGAGATTTATAATAATGAGGGGGAGAAGTTGGTGATGGAGTTTGTGATGAGCCATAGTAGTATGGAGGAGGAGATGATGGTGAGGTTTGGGGTGAAGAAACATAGTAGTAAGGGCGTGATGGAGATAGAGATGGTGGTGGTGAAGTTATGTCGTAATAAGGGGGTGGTAGAGATGGTGATGAAGTTGGAGGGATGTTATTGTATGTAGGAGATGATGACGGGGGAGGAGATTGATAATAATAGGTCAGGGGGGTTGGAGGTGAGGGAGAACTTGAATGGTATGGAGAATATCTAGGCTTGTCACAATCTTCATAGGGAGTCTTAGGAGAAAATGCAAGAGACTCAGCCTTAAGCACAACGAGCTCATGCGATTTGACTTTGACTTTGAGTGGGGTTCCCTTATTGAGTTCAGTGGGAAACTTGCACTTTGAGCCCTTTGGTGCTGCGTATAGCTCGACCCTACAAGCCCTTTCTCTATGCTTCCAGAAAGGGAATCCTTTGACAGTAACGCTATATTTTTTGAAGTCTTTGGTCTTCCCATAAGCAACATAAGTTTTGTCTCCAGCTTCACAAGTCACCTTGACAATGGCGTCTACTCACAATAGTAAGAAATATTACATGTTAATCTTTTAGAAAATGTCGATGGAGAAAAAAAATATGAATACTTATGAGATATTTTCCCTACTTGCACAAATCAATATATTTTTAGTATTTTTTTATTATGAAAACAAGTGATGTTTAATTCATTGCTTTTTATGTTAAATTCCTCTTTTATATAATATGCCACATAAAATGATAAAAAAAATATTAGATTTATGAACATTAAAAATAATTAATAGTTTTATGCACCGCTCATTCGTCCAGCGCAATTAGAGCCGTCCACTGAACACACGCACGATCCTGCGTCATCCATTCATCATCCCCAACTAGTTCATCTCGAGAGTCGTCCACCTTCTAACCCTAAGAACTCGAGCAAGACTCAACCAAAATGTCTCGAGTTTGTTTCTATAGATTCATCTGACCTAGAAGAAACTATCTATACGGCTTAAACAGTATGAAATACATTCTACATGCATGGAGAATAAAGGTGAGAGCTCAATACCTTTGTCTGAGTGGGGAGGCCTCAATCAGATTGGTTCTACACATTCGTTGAGAACTCCTGAAGCTCCTTCAAGCACCAATCTGAGCTCTTGTTGGTTATGCACCATAACTCGATCAGATGGTGATTTTGGGTCTGAGGGAAGTCTGGGTTGGAGAGGGGCTCTGTGATGGGGTTTCTGTGGGGGATCTTCTTTATTTGGTCTTGTGATGGTGAGGAGCAAGCCATTTTGGAGTTTGATGCAGTGTGGAGGTGTGGTGGAGTTTGTCTTGGTTTTGGCTATGAATTAGACTAGGAAATTAGCTCTGGACAGTGGGAGTTAAGGCTGAAGAATGGTTGGGAAGAACTCAGGAAGTCTTGAGGATGCTCAGGAAGCAATTGGATAGAGTCTCCCCAGGAAATTTCAACAACACCCCTTTGGCCGTAGAGAGCACCATTTTATATCCATGGCTGGTAGGCTGAGCTCAGGGGTGGCTGGTGGATGCACTGAGTTGCTGAGGTGGAGGGCTGAGCGGCGCCGATGACGAATTAGGGTTGGACAGCTTGGATGAGTGAGTTTGGGTTTGATTTAGTGTGGGGTGGTTCTCGATTTGAGCTCCTCCGGTGATTCGGCCTGCTAGCCAGGGTGGTGCTCAGGCTAGGGTTGTTAGGTGAGTCCGTGAGTAGATCTTAATGGTGATTAATGCATTTGGGGAAAGCTTAGCCTAAGGCAATATATGGTTTGACCATAAATGGGAGGAGTTCCCCTAAATTATAGGAACCTTGGTCCATGACCCATGTAGGTTGGGCTAAGTGGATCTAGGTTGGTTCCTAGGGTCCACTTGATGGTTGTAGGAGACTTGGCTTGGTCAATTTGGCTAGGCTTGGGTGACATTTGGGTCTTGGTTCAGTTTTCAGGACATTGGGTTCAAGTTGGGCTAGGTTAGGTTTGAGTTTTTGTTGGGTCCAATTGATTGTTCAAATTCGTGTGTAAGATTATCGTGAAGGGTTTTGGATAGAAATTGGGTGGACATTTTGGGGTTAGGGCATTCAATTTAGTGACATTTGGGCATGTGACATATTTGTGGAAAATTTAGGGATTTTAGATTAGGTTGGATTTGAAGGAGATTTGGGCTCAAATTAAGGTCAATTAGTGGATTAATTTGGTTTATAGGAATGTTAGGAATAGTTTAGAATTTAGTTTTGGGGAAATGGACTTGGCTTGGGGGTTCAAATTAGGGGATTTCGAGTACATGGTCAAAATTGGGGCTTTTTGATTTGGGTTGAATTTGAGCTTGAAATTGAGTAAAATTGTGCTTAGATTTGATTTTAATTGGGTTTAGACATGGTGAATTTGAGTTTATGATTGAAATTGGGGAAGAATGGGGTCAATTGGGTGGACATTGGAGGTGATTTGGGCATTTTGGGCCTTAAGGGGAAATTTGAGGCTTTTGGTTAATTTGGTCATATTAGGTTCATGGGAGTGGGCCAAATGGATCTAGGAATATTTAGGAGGATTTTGGAAATTTTTGAGAATTTTTAAATTTTGAGGGACATTTTGATCATTTTTGCAATTTTGGGGGTATTTTGAGAATTTTGATTAATTTGGAGTATTTTGGGGTATTTGAGTGGTGAGGGACATTTTGAAATGATTTTTGGAAGGAATTGGGTAATTTGGATTATTTTGGAGATTTAATCAAAATTAGGGTTGTTGGGGCAATTTGGTAATTTGGGGGAAATTTAAGGGAGAGTCAAAGTTGGGATTTTTTGGTAAAATTAGGGTAAACTGGGAATTTCAACATCTTTGAGTCATGGACCAAGAGAAACCCACTTTGGACCTCCATGTGTTGGTTCTAGCCAAACTTTAGCATAGGGCCCAAGAGCTTGGGGAACCACGCACATGAGTTTCCAAAAGAGTAGGGGATCAAGTATAGGCATGTTTGGTTTAGGATTGTGAGTGTAAATGTAGTGTAGGTGTGAGTGTGTGTGTGAGTGATCCCCAAATATTTACCCTTACGTTTTAGATATGAAATTTTACTTTAATTAGTTATAATATGAGATACTACAGAAGTATACATATGGTTTATCAAGTAATATAGGACTTTTTGATTAAGCCCCACATGGAAATGTCTAAAATTTTAAAGTAATAATAAAAATAACTTTTTACTTTTTAAAATGATTTTGTAAACTATGTTTTAAGATATAAAGTTTTTCATTTTTTTTGGTATTTTTTGAATAAAAGTAAATCAAATAACACAACTTTAAAATACTATGAAAGCGAACGAGAAATAAATTATCTTTTTTCTCTTTCAATAAATCAGTAATAATTATAGAATTTTTTTGTGGAAGTATCTAAAATATGTTGTGCCAAATAGAAGCAATTATATCATTTACCCTTACTTGGCTCTATAAAGAACATTGGTTAATTTGATGATTTGAAATCTTGTAGATGGGTTAGGCAGGGAAGATACTAGCTCTCACTCTAGAGTTCCCTCGATTCCCTCCACCTAGGGGCTAACATCTCATAACAAAATTTTTTACATCAAACCAAATTAGGGGGCTTTAGCCTGTCACTCTAAAGTCCTCTAATTTTACTCCCCATTATAAGCATATCTTCTTATTTATTTGCACCCAACCATATGGACTATGATTCTCATCCATATAATTGTATATGATTCTTTCCAATTATTGATTGAGACAATATCGCAATGGATCTTACATAATCTCCCAATAAATTTTAACATCTTAATTGACCAAATCAAGAAGTAAATGAAGTGCAAGGTAGTGAATCACACAACTTCTTCCAACATTGAAATCCTATACTTCACACAACTTCCTTCCATAATTTAATTACTTCATCATTTAAAAGGAAAGAGATAAAGAAAACTACTCATAATCCATGGAGAAAACACAATCACAACTTGATTTGAAAGTAGAAATCATAGTGAAAAAACAACAAGTCTTGCTTTATAACCAAATGTAAAACAAAGTTAAACACTTATCTAAAAATCCTCTCCACAAGACTCTTGAAGTTCCTTTGAAACTTTGCTTTCCCTTTACAAGACACAATCGAGGTTGGCGCCCAACTCTGTTGACTCCAAATCTCTATTCTACTCTTAATAAAGACTAGTTATAATTGATAATAAAAGTGGTGAAGTGGAAAGGTGTGCTCTCAATAACTCTCTAAAATAAACTTGACTCTTAACTCTAATCGCACCCTCCAACAACCCTTTTTCTGATCTTCAAGTCTTCTTTTTAAAATTTTCAAAAGGTGCCTTGGTGTCTCTTCAAAATATGTCCAGATTAAATGTTTCCACCAAGAATGCATCCATCCGTTCAAATTTTAAATGATTTTTGCGCTGATGGGAAGTTAGTGAAGTTTAAGCCAAATGATGCTTCAAAAACCCCTTCAAATTTGAACCAAAATCAAATAAAATTCGTCACTTTAGCTGTGGCGCCTATGCGCGATGGGTCCGTTGCTTGGCCGCCAAAGGCCAAATTTGCACACCTTTCAATTTTTGCTCCAAATTTGATCATTTATTGCTCCTTTCATCATAGTCACTCATTTTAATCACACTAGCAAGAAAAATACAAAAATACCTTCCATTAAAGTGCAATATCATCAAAAATAGGTATAAAAATGTGCTTAAAAACACTATATATTTTAGGTATATCAAAATCTCCCAAACATAAAATGTTACTTGTCCTCAAGTGACACTTAATCATATAGAAAATCTTAACATGCAATTTATGTAAATGAGTTTCTTTAGTAAGGTTTCAAAATTTTGTTCTAGAAATGAAGTAGTCCAATTTAGAAAAAAATTTAGTAAATGAGATTAACTTAAAGTTTTGAAGGTTCTTAAGTAAATGATATAGAAAATTATCAGTTCCTATCTATTTCAGAAATACTTGTAGATTTTTCAAAATATAGGATTCAAACATTTCACCTTTCTCACTTAAAAATTTTCATTTGGAAATAATTTTACTTACTATATTGTAACTTTAAGCTTTAGATTTTCTCATAACTTATATTTTAAAGTTTAGGTATGGAACCAATTTTTGATTAGGCCCTTAAATCATCAAACTTCTCCTTCCTTTTTACGTACTATTTTTCTCCTTTTTTCTTTTTTATTTCGCTCTTTTTTTTCTTTTTTTTATAACGCAAGGATTACTGTATCTAGATAGGCCTTTAATGATTTTAAATTCCATCCTTTCATTTCACTTAAAAATCATAATAAAAGTGTTGAAAATTATTTCTCAATAAAAGAAATTTAAGCTTTAAAAAAATGAAAAGTCATATCTTCTATTTATCCAAAAATACAACACTTCTTATTAAAGATAGTTTAACTATATTTAACATTCTTTAGTAAGAAAATTTTAACTTTAAATTTTTCATCATTACTAAAAATTTTAACTAAATTCTCGTACTCATTTCTATATTCAAAATTTTGCTTCCCTAATATAACTTCATATACATAATTATTTTCAATCAAAAATAAAATTTTATTTAAGCATTCTTGAGAAAAAAAAATTTAGTTTTTTTTTTAAGTTTGTTTTTAGATTCTCCCCAAACTTTAATTTTTAGTTAGGATAAAACATTTAAGCATAAAAATGATACATGGGTAAGAATTAAAAACTAGAATAACATTCTTGCAGGAATCTTAATATTCTAAATATGCAAGTATAATAGTTTAAAAACAAGGAGTAAAAGAAATCAAATTCAGTTTTTCAGTTTTTCATAAAATAGAAATTTTAAAATTTCAAAGGATTTCTACAATAGTGAAGGTTTTCAAAGCAAATACACACCAACACAAAACACAACATACGAGAAAATAAATGGTAGCAAATTTTGAAAAGTTTAAACATGATATATAAATAGTGGTTTCTAATAGTGTTCTAAATTTTTCTAATATTTATAGGAATTAAATTAGACACTACTAAAAACTTAAACACTAGAAACACATAAAAACATCTACTACCACAAACACATCACATACTACATCATAAAACCTCAATCCAACACATAAACATCTGAATGTGCATAATAGAAATAGTCCAACTATAATCTACACAACATTAGAGTCCATCACATATGAAAATATTAAATAAAAGCATCATAACACATAAGAGAATCACATAACAACACCAACTTAACACAACAATCCTAATCATCATCCTCACCATCATCTTCTTCATTCCAGTCTCTGAATGGCACATAAGGTATATAAAAAGGATGAGGAGGCATCTCAGCACTGTGATCTCCTCTAATCACTCTGTCCATGTATTGCTGATGATTCTCCTCATATTCATCATGTTTTACAATATACCTTTCAAAATTTTCAATCTTATCATCCATATCTCTAACATGTTCTCTGGTAAGACTCACCTTCTTTAAAATCTTCTGTAATAATCCAGTTTGTGAATCTCTAGAGGATAATGCATGTGCAGTAGAAGCACGAGAAGTAGAAGCAGCAGAAGCAGAAGCTCTGGAAGCTCTAACAGATCCTCCATTCTAGCCAAATACTGAATGTACAGTGTAAGTGCACACATTTACACTAGTAATAGGTCTAAGTGGCTGAAGAAACTCTTTTTATGTTTCAGACTTAGCACCAAACTCCTCACAAAGTGAATAAATCAGAGATGGAAATCTCATACCTGCAGTAGTAGCAGCTCAGGCACAATTCAGAATATAATAAAAAATAATAGCTAGAATATCTAAAGGCTTCCCCTGCTGAATACAATGGTTCAGAACAGCTCTCTCCCTTGTAACTTCACTGACATGACTTGAAGGTAGAAGCTTAGATGAGATAAAATAATGTCATGCCTTTGAAGTGGCATTCAATTGAGAGGCTTGAAAAGGTCACTCTTCTTTCATTTGTAATCTTCCACAAACCTCTTCCATCAGTAAGAAAGGCCATAATCTCATCTAACTCTCCCTCAGAAGGATGATAATTCGCATAAAAACAAAACATCACAGGAGGTAATCAGTAAAAAATATTAATTACTGCAGATGAAAAATCCACTCATTGCCCCCTAACCATCACCAAATTGTCATCTGCTGCTGGCAAGTTAGCATAGAAGTCTCTCACCACATAAACAACTACAACAGCTGAGAAGCAACAGTATCTTACCCAATTCCTTCTAGTAATCATCTCCTTAATCTCTCCTCCTGGTTTACTAAAAATTCGCTTTGGAAACAATTCTGCGATGCAAGTGCATCGACGTAACGATTCTCAGCTTTAGAACTGACAAATTTTTCAGAATCAAATTTTTCTTTTCCTTTCGAGCATTTTGACTTTGGAGCCATCTCTAAAAATTGACAAAAAATTCACCATAAGTTCCAAATTTAAACTAAACTTGCTAACTCAACTTCCAAAGGCAAACTCCGCTAAATTCAAGCAATTTTGCATGTTTTTCTCAAATTTTCACCATGAATAGTGATTTTTGGAGTTTTCAATAATGAACTCAAAATACATGGTGAAAAACAAAAAATATTACTTTGGAGTAGTGATCATATCTTAAGGAACTCAAATCCAACAAATTTCGACGAAATTGGCTCTAAAATGATCCAAATAATGATGCTCTAGGCTCCTATTTCACGAAATTGAGAGGTTAAAGGTGATGGGGGTGTTAACAATGGCAAATTTTGGGTTTTTAACTGCAGAAAATCAATTTTCACGAACCGGTGCCTTTGCGCGAGGCATATGACGCTTAGCCGTTAAATCTGGTGCTTTTGCGCAGTCAGTTTGGAGCTTAAGTGCCAGTGCCTAAATTTTAACAATTAAGTTAATTCCATCAAAAATCCGAGTTAATCACCTTTAATCACTTCAAATAATTATTTCTCCCCATAGACTCTTCTAATACTCCAAAAGTACTCTTTCATTTCTAATGAATCCACACAAATTTCACACATACACAAACTTATATTTCATTAAATATTAAAACACACTAATACAAACTACAAATTTCTATCCAAACACCTTGGATGAAATTCTCCAAATACATAAGTTCAAACACATGTAATTAAGCACAAATTTACATCATTAAGATGTACCAAACATATGTAAAGTGCAACAAACACAAACTTTAACAAAAATCACACTTAAAACACTAAACACACATAGTCAAACCACAAGACCACACATAATTTAATTCTATTCTCCATTAGGTGGAATATATCCAGAACCACCATTAGTTCCATTTGAACCATCTAAAATGTAAATCTGATAAAACGCGCGATGATTAAAAGCTCTTACATATTCTTCTTCTATCCATTTTTTCTTCAGATACATCGCTCTATTTGCTTCTTCCACGTGGCTTGTATGACTGGACTGCATTTTGAGTTTCCATCCACTGTGCGCTAAATGAGCATTAATTTCATTTACCTTTACTTCAATAGACCCCACATCGCTTCAATCTTCATATTCCTTTCTGCTATTCCTTGGACACTCACAGCCAGAAATCCATTATATAACTCTTGGATCACAAATAAACTTCTTCTTGTTGGAATCCTCTTTCTTCTTAACTTCACTCTCCCAAGAAGAAATTTTGGACTCAAAATACTCTTTCAAAAGACTCAGAAATGAAAATTAGAACTGGGGCAAGCATTTCAAAAATTTAGGGCATTTTATAGACTTGGGAAGGCACAAAACTGACCTTAGACGTGTTAAAACTCTTTAGTAACTCAAAAAACTACTCACCCACGATTTTGGCTTCTAGAAACTTATTTTTCACATTTTTTATAACTGTGGCGTTATGCGCCAACCAGCGGCGCATAGCCGCCAGTGCACATTTTTGCACAGTTCTGCCAAACATCAAAATCTTCATTCTGACTCCTCTAAGTCATTAAATAAGGTCAAATAAACACCACTATAATATAAAACATTTAAAAATGCTACCACATTTCTCAAATCAAATCAAATAAAAGCACACAAAGCAAACATAAAATAAAGCACACCGATAAAAATGGGTTGCCTCCCACAAAGCGCTTGGTTTAACGTCATCAGCCTGACATATACAGAGCTTATTCTGAGTGACCAACATCAGATTCTCATCAGTTTTAGATTGATCGACTGAAAAGTAAGGTTTAATTCTATGACTATTCACTTTATATATTTTTTCAGTGTTAGGATCTTTAATATCTACAGCTCCATATGAATAAACTTTCATCACAATAAATGGGCCTGTCCACCTAGACTTAAATTTTCCAGCAAAAATTCTCAGTCTAGCATTATATAGTAAAACTTTTAGCCTTGGCTCAAGAATTTTAGTAAGAATCTTCTGATGATGCCATAACTTCATCTTTTCTTTGTAAATCTTAGCATTTTCATAAGATTCATTTCTTATCTCTTCAAGCTAATTTAATTGCAATAATCTCTTTTCTCCAGCATCTTTCAAATTAAAATTGAACTCTTAAATAGCCCAATATGCTTTATGCTCAAGTTCAACTGGTAAATGGCAAGCTTTTCCAAAAATTAGCCTATATGGGGATATTCCTATAGAAGTTATGTAAGCAGTCCTATAGGCCCACAAAACATAACCTAATTTGATTGACCAATCCTTTCTATTTGGATTAACAGTCTTTTCTAATATTCGTTTAATTTCATGATTGGATAATTCAACCAAACCACTTGTGTGCGGATGATAAGCAGTAGCAATGCGATGGTTAATATGATATTTCTTTACTGAATTCTCCATAATCACATTTCCAAAAAGACTTCCCCCATAAAGAAGCAATTATATCCTTTACCCTTACTTGGTTCTATAAAGAACATTAGTTAATTTGATGATTTGAAATCTTGTAGATGCGTTAGGCAGGGAAAATACTAGCTCTCACTCTATAGTTCCCTCGATTCCCTCCAACTGGGGGCTAACATCTCATAACAAAACTTTTCACATCAAACCAAATTAGGGGGCTTTAGTCTGTTACTCTAAAGTCCTCTAATTTTACTCCCCATTATAAGCATATCTTCCTATTTATTTGCACCCAACCATATGGACAACAATTCTCATCTATACAATTGCATGTGATTCTTTCCAATTGTTGATTGAGATAATACCGCAATGGATCTTACATAATCTCCCAAAAAATTTTAACATCTTAATTGGCCAAATCAAGAAGTAAATGAAGTGCAAGGTAGTGAATCATCACAACTTCTTCCAACAATGAAATCCTATACTTCACACAACATCCTTCCATAATTTAATTAATTCATCATTTAAAAGGAAAAAAAATAAAGAAAACTATTCATAATCCATAGAGAAAACATAATCACAACTTGATTTGAAAGTAGAAATCATAGTGAAAACACAACAAGTCTCACTTTATAACCAAATGTAAAACAAATTTAACACTTATCAAAAAATGCTCTCCACAAGACTCTTGAAATTCTTTTGAAACTTTGCTTTCCCTTTACAAGACACAATCGAGGTTGGCGCCCAACTTTGTTGACTTCAAATCTCTATCTACTCTTAATAAAAACTAGATACAATTGATAATAAAAGTGGTGAAGTGGAAAGGTGTGCTCTCAATAACTCTCTAACATAAACTTGACTCTTAACCCTAATCACACCCTCCAACAACAACCCTTTTTCTGATCTTCAAGTCTTCTTTTTAAAATTTTCCAATAGTTATTTTGGTGACTCTTCAAAATATGTCCAGATTCAATGTATCTATCAAGAATGCATCCATTTGTTCAAATTTTAAATGAGTTTTGGCACTGATGGGAAGTTAGTGAAGTTTAAACCAAAGGATGCTTCAAAAACCCCCTTCAAATTTGTTCTAAAATCAAATAAAATTCATCACTTTAACTGTGTCGCCTATGCGCCAAATGTCCGACGCTTTGTCGCTAAAGGCCAATTTTGCACACCTTTCAATTTTTGCTCCAAATTTGATCCTTTATTGCTCATTTCATCATAGTCACTCATTTTAATCATACATGTAAGATAAACACATAAATATCTTCCATTAAAGTGCAATATCATCAAAGATAGGTATAAAAAATGCTTAAAAACACTATATATTTTAGGTATATCTGTGAGCCTGACCTAGAATAGACCACCGAGGGTGAGTTCTATGGCTTGACTATCCTATAGGGAACTCCTCTTGAGCTTCCTTATACTTGGCCCCATCCTCCTAAGTGCTTGGAGGATAGACATTAAGCATTTGAAACTTTATGTGAAGCAAAGAAGCATTTTGAATTTCTATGGGGTTAGGGTTCCATCACTAGTCTTCTAAGATAGTCACCAGGAAAGTTCTACGACTAGATCCTAGGTTGCCTTAAGAAAGACTAGACCTCAACAAAAGTGAGGTCAACACATGCACGCAATGAAGAAATCAGAACAAGCGGCAAAAGATAACTGAAGGAAAAAGGGAGCAAGAGCTCTCGCCACAGCCCATTAAAATTTAAGATTCCAGAATACACTCCTGGGGAAGCATATCCTATTCTTGGGATAGAGAACTTTGATCTTGAGGATAAAAATTTGGAGAGGCGCATCTTCACGTCAAGTCCGTACACGAAACAATTTGTTGATCCCTAGCATCGGAGGAACCCATCACCAGACACATTACCTCAAAGGAAGAGCTAGAGAAACTTCAAGCCTTTAGGCAAGAATTTGTCTGGAATTCGCAGAAAGTCAATGGTGAGAAGATTAGCATACTAGAAGGGTTACAGCTATTCACCAAATTCTTTAATAAAGAAGAATAGAACATCATTATTGAACATGTGATGGAGGCTCGCAACAGGAGGCGAGCTTGAACTTCACCTTGGAAAGGAATGAAAATCCCCTGGGCATCCTAAGATATGATTGAGCGGATCTGATGCCTTTGATAATAATTGAATTAATCAAAAGATTGGTAGCATGGAGCATACTACCTCCAGCCTGCATCCTCTTCAGGTGCATAATCAAAATCTATGAAGAGGGAGTCTGCATATTGCCCCACATTGACCAGCGTGATTATGAAAGGCCATTTTGCATGATTTTCACTGCTAAGTGAATGTGCTATAATGTTTGGAACTGTGTTACAAATTAGAGAGCCTGGAGAATTCATGGGTCCAGTTCGTATACTCCTCCCACTTACATCTATCCTAATCTTAAAGTGAAATGGGGGTGATGTGGTGGAACATTGTATCCTGGGCTGGACCAACGAAGAATTTCTATTACACTCTGAAGAATATGCCCTGACAAGCGCCTAGTCCATTACTAGCCCGAGCCAGAGCATCAAAGATTATTATCCCTAGAGCTACTGTGACTCTATAGGTGCTAAATCACCTGAAACATGCTTGAAAGAGCTTACCTCATAGTGCTAGGTGCCCACAGTAGGCCCAGTAGTGAGAGGGAATTAATATGTGATAGAGAACTTGAGGAATTGATATGACACGCCTGAGATGCAAACATGATATGAGTACTATTTGACATTGATTGGACATCTTTGATATTATGACATTATCGTTGACTTTGGACATCTCTGTTTTATGAAGGAGGAGGGTCAAATGCGCTTTTGCTTCATCTGGTGTTCTCCTACTACTAACGACTTCTTTTGCAGGTTCAAAAAGGTTGAAGCATGCACCTGATCACTAGAAAATATATTAAGAATTTCATACCAATTTTATATGAAATTGCACTTTAAAGAAAGATATTTTCTTTGTTTTATTGTAGGAATGAAGATTTATAAGTACTGAAAGCAAAAAAAGCACAAAAGAAGCGGATTTGGAGCAAAAAGGACTCAATTTGATGAAAATTGAAATGTCCTGCCGACGACGAGATTTAGGCCGCCGACGGTGAGTTTTTCCCGAAAGATTTTTAATATATTATAAGGAGCCCGCTGACAGCGAGATCGGCGCAGTTAGCCCATCTTCTAGAAGCCCGCCGACGGGGAGATCAAGCCGCCGACGGTGAGACCATTGAAAAGAGCCAAAATACAATGAACCTGGACGCTTTTTGAAGAGATGCTTAAGTACCCTTTGGAGATTTGACCCCTTCTATAAATAGAGACGAATTCTAGTCAGTTGTGTGTCATTGGTGTGTCAGTTTTTGTCATTTGTGTGAAAATTAAGTGTAATTTAAGAGTCTTTGAGTGAGTGTTTAGCGTTTTGGTGTGCTGTACTGGAAGGAAGAGTCAAAGGAACTTCAAGAATCTGCTTCGGGAGAAGAATTGAGATAAGTACATTTGTTATTTGTTAACTTTAATGAAATCCATGCTTTGTGTTATTTTTCCCATGCATTCTGAGTAGTTTCCTTAGTCTTTCTCCTTGTTATTGAGATTACGTGAAATGATAAATTAAGGTAATTGTGCCTAAAATATGAAAATAGAAATTGTGCTAATCTTTAACTTAAATCTTAATTTACTTTCAATCTGGCCAATCGATTTGTTAACATATGTTGAAATATTAAATATAGTAAAGATTACATCCAAGATTCAGGGAAGTCAAAAGCCTTGGAAGGAGGGTGCAAATAAATAGGGAAATATTAACCATTGGGCGTAGAATTGGACATTTTAGTGTGACAGACTAAAATATTCAATTCGGTCTTATTGTTTGAGAGATGAAGTGTAGATGTTAGCCCTCAGGCGAGGGGAACGTGGGAGCTCTGAAGTGGCAGTCGGTATCCTCCCAGCCTAGCCGCAGATTCAGTAATCAAACATAAGACTAGTCAATGTTCTTTGCATCTGGACCAAAAGGTAAAGAATAAGAATGCTCCTATTTAGCACAATACAATTAAAAACTTATTTAATTCTTCATTCACTTAATTCTCTAAAACAAGGAGAAAGATACTTTTCTGAAATCTTATATTCAACTTTAAGCTTTAGTTTATTTTAGATTAAGTATTCTTAATTTCCGTATACTAGATTAGTAAGTAAGTTTAATTTAATTTGTCTTTGAAATTTTCTAACTTCCCTATGGGATCGATATCTAGGACTCCATTAGAGCCTTATATTACTTGATAACGATACGTATACTTGCGTAGTATCCACAATATAAATCATAAAATCCATAATAAAATCATCAGTATATATATTTAGTGCGGATCAAGTTTTTGGTGTCGTTGCTAACTTTTATATCACAATTGTAAGTATAAATATCAAAAAGTGGATCAAGTTTTTGGCGCCGTTGTCGGGGAAGTGAAGTAAAGTAATTATTAAGGTAATTAATAGAATTATTAAAATAATTACTAAAGTAACGACTATTTTAAATATTACTTAAAAAATCATATTCGTAAATTTGGAAACGAAAATTTAATACCTTACGATTCAGAATTAGAGCGTACAATTAAATGAATTAGAAAACAAAAGAGAGAAATTATAAATTTAACACAAATGGCAAATAATCCAGAAATTGAAAATATAAACCAACAAAGACCATTAAGTGATTATGCCAACCCTACATTAGATGAAATTCACCTAACTATTCAAAACCCTGATGTAGCTGCTAACTCATTTGAACTTAAACTTGCAATTATCCAAATGGTACAGAATAATCAATTTAGTGGTTCACCTAACGAAGATCCTAATTTACATCTTGCTAGTTTTTTGGAACTATGTGCTACTTTTAAATATAAAGGAGTATCTAATGATGCTATTAGACTTAGGCTTTTTTCTTTTTCTTTAAGGGATAAGGCTAAGATATGGCTAAATTCATTAGCACATGGATCTATTAAAACTTGGGAAGCACTATCACAAAAATTTCTATCCAAATATTTTCCTCCTTCGAAAACTGCAAAACTTAGAAATGATATAACATCTTTTAGTCAGTTTGATGGAGAATCCATATATGAAGCGTTGGAGAGATTTAAAGAACTTCTTAAGAAATGCCCACATCATGCATGTTGACCTCATTTTGATGAGGTCTTCTCTTCTTCTCTTTAGTACTTAGGATCTAGCCTTAAGCTTTCCCTTTGACTGTCCTAGAGGATTAGAATTGGGACCCACCCTTTAGAAATTTCAAACCACTTCTTAACTCCCTGCAAACCCCACAAACTTGATTGTAGACCCCTAATCACCTAGAGGGTTGAAATCAAATGTGGAAGTTTAAAGGATGAGTTCCTATAGGACTCTTTGGCCTTAGGACTGCCCTGGGTGGCCTGGTCTGGTAAAGGGGCTGACTTACACACACACTACACCTATACACTACATTTTCACACAAACCTCCTAAAACCACACCCATAGCCAATTTGACCTCCTAACTCATGCAGGTGATTCACATGGATGGTCTTTAACCCCTAAGCCCTTGGCTAAGAGGGTTAGGAACAACATAGTGAATGCCTCAAATGAGTCCTCTCATGGCTCATGTGGGCTTGATATGGCTTCGTGGCTCAACCAAAATGATTTCATTCCACTTACATTTACCCAATCTTCAATTTTCTAAATTTTCAATTTTTGACCCCCGGGACCCTACACCCACCAAACCTACCAAATGTCCTTAAAGCTACCCAAAATTTGCAAAATCACCTAAATTACCCAAAATTCCTCAAAATCAATCCCCAAACATTCCCACATTACTCAAATTGACCATTTTACCCAAAATACCCAAAATTCCAAAAAATACCCCCAATACCCTCCAAATTACCAAAATGCCCCTCTTGACCCAAAAATCCAAAAAATTCCAAAAATTCCCAGAAAATTCCAGAAAATCCCAAATATTCCCAATTTCATTTTGTTGAACTATACCATGGGCCAATTTTGTCAATTTACCCCACTTTTGTCAAAATCCCCAATTTGACCCATTTTAACCCAAAGTGAACCCAATGTCAAACCAAACCTACCCAATTGACCCAAATTCTGGTCCAATTCAATTCTAAACTTCAATTCAACATTCCCAACACCAATCTAGGCCAAATCCAAGTCCAATTTGATTGACATTTGGATCCAATTTCACTTTTGGCCTTAAAGCCCAATTTGGACCCATGACCCAAACCTAACCCAAACTAACCCAATTCAACTCCAATTAACCCCAAATCTTTTCTAAACCTTCCTTAACATTCCCACAAACAAAACACTAACATGATTTGCCCAAAATTTAGACCCAAACCCCACTCAAATTCAACCCAAAGCTAAAAGGCCCAATTTTGACCTAAACCTAAACCTAGCCCAAATAGGCCCAAACCCCAAAATCAAGACCCAATCAAAGTTGAAAACTCTTTAAGACAGCCCCATAAACATTTCCCAACATTTATTTTACATCAATTTCAACCCTAGCCCAACATTGGCCCAAGTTAGCCCAATTTGACCTATATTGGCCAATTTACCAAAGAAACCCAATTCAAACCCAAACCACCCCAAATTTGCTTTAAATCACTCATGATACACTCTTAAATCAAACCCAACATTTATTTGGCATGGCCCTTTGCAAAAATCTCCACCCAAAAGCCCATTTTGAAACTTAAAAGCCCACTTACATGAAACCTTCCTAAAGCCCATCTCCACCAAAATCCAAAGGGCCAAAATCAATCCAAAACCCATATGACAATTGCTCTACACCATATTTTCAATTAAATCAATCCCTAAGTTTCAAAACTCATCATGAAGCCATTCCAAATTAAGCCCCATACAAATTCCCATCAAAATGCCAAAATTTTCGTAAACCCATTTCCATGAAATTGACTTGGCTTTTCCCCAAGCCAAAGGTGAGCCATGGAGCCACTCTTAAGCCACATGCAAGCCATGTGAGTTGTTTGACATGTGACCATACCACATTGGGTAAGAGGAGGGGGAGCTTTCCTTAATCCCTAAAAGTCTTTAACCTCACCCATGATACCCCTTAACCAAGATTTAATCCAAATATTCTTGGATAAGGACATCACCACCTTTTGACCAGCTAGCCTAACTGATTTTCTCAGCCCAAGGCCAGCCATGGGGAGGTGAACCCAGCCCAAACAAATGGGTTGACCAAACCTAGCCAAGATTAGCCATGTCCCCATGCCATTTTGATCCAAGCACTTTACACATGTCCATGGCCAATTGATTGCACTAAACCCCAGCCCTGACCTCCCTGACCTTGAAGGTGACCTGACCCTGGCCGGCCGACCACCACGACCGCCGGAAACCACTGGGCCGAGAGCTCACATGTGAGCCCAAACTTGGAATTCTCACCCGCCGAGCCGCCCCATCCCCAGGTGGCCATTGTAGCTGTTCTTCTCTTGCCAAGAGCAGCTCGATCCCAAGCCCTAACTCCCCCGGGAGGCCCTCCACCCTCTCCTATTTAAACACCACCCCCTCTCGGCCATGAGAGGTGCTCGAACCGGACCTTACCGAAACTCGCCAAAATTGCTCCAGATCATTCTCCATACTTAGAGCAGTTGATCCCCAGTGCCAATTTGCCCTAATCCCCACCAACAGAGCCCAATTTCTCAGCTAAAATTCCATCCAAAACCAGGACACTTCTCCACAGTGGATCAATCCTCAAATTGATTGGTCCTACACCTTCACCAGACCAAGGGAAGAAGTCCACCGAGCAAAAGCCCCTCTCCGGGCCACCCATCCGTTCCGGACTCCAAGCTTTGTGATCGGGCTTGGTCGAAATCATACTTAGGCAATTCACCGGACCGGGAGACTTCATCCGGAGCTTGCGGGATCCAATCGAAGGTGACACAACCCTCGGATTGAAGCCACACTTCTCCGAGCAAAGGTATGAGCTAACTCTTTATCCCGAGCTTCCGGAGATTCTCCATTTCAAATGCCTTAATTTCAATGCATGATCACCGTATAGATGTATTCGTCTCTTCAAGACGAATCCATAGAAGCATAAGAACACGAAAATCCGTTGAGAAATGAGTGAGTTCTTAGGGTTTTAGTGTGGACGGCTCTCGGGTGAGGACGCTTGGGGACGATGAACGGATGCCGTTCATTCCATACACGGGCGGACGGACGGCCAGGATCGCGCCGGATGAGGAGACGAACGATACGGCGGGCCCCGGAGCGCTGAGTCGGATGGCGGCGTCGAATCAGAAAGCGCCACGCGGCGTTTCGGAGCTGCCTAGGATGAGTCAGCGCCGCCGTTTTAAATAGAAAATTAGGGTATTTTTATATTTATTTAATTCCCTAAACTTCAAAAATGCATAACTTTGTGTAGAAAAATCAGAAAAATAAAATAAAAATACCCTCTTGCTCAGTGAACAGAGGAGAATAATGTGGAAGAGAAATCATTTAATTTCATCAAGTATTTTATTTTTAATAATTTATTTACTGTCTGCATTGTTTTAATTCTCCATGCATATAGGAAATTCACCATGGCATGAGACCATAGGGCTTTTGAAGCCTCTGAATTTGGGAACATTCCCTGAATTTCCAAAGTCAGAGGCCATCCCTATGAAAAGTTATTGATTTTTCAAATTCATGTTACTGTTTTGAGTATTTTAAATCCAATAATTAGCATGTTGTGAAATAAATTCTAGGAAAATTTGGTGATGTTTAGTATGACCAGAGGAACCTAGGAAAAATAGTTTTTGAATTAATCCACTTGGAATAACCCTAATTGGCTTAAACACCCAAAATAGGTCCTTAATTAATTAGAGCTAATCATGCATCAAATTGACTTGAAATCAATTCTCCATTGACCTTTAGGATCAGAGGAACCCACCATAAAAATTTGAAGTCAATTGGACTTGGTTAGTCCTACTAAATGGGTTGATTAAGCCATTTTGCCAATTTAAACTTTAAAAATTCATAACTTTCAAAATACTTTTCAAAATTCACCAAATTGGTTTTGGAGCCTCTCTGATATTAGGGGAATTTAAGAAAATTAAAATTTCAATTTTCTAAAAAAGTTGATTTTTTGTATTATTTTAATATTTTAATAATTAAAAAATAATAAAAATTACAAAAATAATAAAATTCACCAAAATGTCACACTTTGAATTCTAATCACTTAGGAACAAACCCCATATTTTTCTTAAGTCTATATGATGAAATATTAAATTTTAAAGCCTTAAGGTAATTTAAAAATTAAAAAATGTATTTTTTAGCATTTCCACTAAAATAATTCTAATAGATCAACAAAAAATCAGAAAATTACAAAAATTGATTCTCTGATTTCCTTGATATCAGAGAGATTTTTGAAAAATATAAAATTCATTTTTCAACCTTTATTTTATTTTTAAATTAATTAATACTCCAAAACTCAAAATAATTATAATAAAAATAATATAATTCAAAAAATCACCAAAATTGGTCCAAGTGGTCCTCTGGTCATTAGGAATGTTCCAAAATTTTCTTAAGGATAGAAACTTTCCCTTGGTCATATTATTAAATTTTCCTTGGAAATCCCTATTTTCCACCAAAAATAATTACATAAATAAATTAAATACAGAAAAATCACATTTTCTCCTCTCATGTCTTTATTGACATATGAGTGAAGTCACATAAAAATTTCAAGTTCATTTAAGCTCAATTTAGTGAGTTATGAAATTATTAAGCTTGAAGGGCAAAATGGTAATTAAAATTTTAACCCTTAATTAAAACTTTAGGTTTAATAAAATTAAAGAGTAAAATATTTGATCTTAATCTGATTTGGATGATTGAAATTTAAATAATTAAAGGGTAGAAACCTACTAAACAATTTAAAAATAATTAAAATAAATCTTAATAAAATAATTAATTAAATTTGGAAGAATAATAAAATTGGAATTATTAAAATAGGGATGTTATTAGGAAGAAATTTGTTCTTTAATTTAAGAATCCCTAAATTAATTATCTCAATAATATTTAATTCCTAATTAAAATGATAATTCAAATTTAAGATTTAAAATGCTAAAAGACTTAATCATTAAATTAAATTAAAGTTAAATTATCTAAATTAAATCCTTTTAAAATTTCAATTAAATTAATACTTTATCAATTAAAATTAAATCATCTTTAAAACATAAAAAATAAAATATTAAATTAAAATTAAAAATAAAATTAAATTAAAATTTAAATTAAAAAATTAAATAAAATTAAATTAAATTAAATTAAATCAAATTAAATTGAATCAAATTAAATTAAATTAAATCAAATTAAATTAAATTAAATTAAATTAAATTAAATTAAATCAAATTAAATTAAATTAAATTAAATCATATTATATTAAATTAACTTAAATTAAATTAAATTAAATTAAACCACATTAAATTAAAATCAAATTAAATTAAATTAAAATTAAAACTAAACCAAATCAAATTAAAGTTAAATTAAATTAAGTTAAAAAATAACATCACCTAAGACATAAAGAATTCAAAGATAAATCTAAAACAACTTGAACACTATTCCAAACTTAAACCCATTAATTGAAATTAAGTTAAATCATAAATCATTTGAACATTCATTTGCCCTCGAAAACTCTTGTTGTCATAACTCCTAAATGGAGTGTTAAGTGAAGTGTTACTTCATTCATAAGATATTCAAATGTCCTAGTTCACTGAGCAAGATAACAAACTTGAACTCCCGGACGATTAATTCATTTGTATAATTAAACTCTCTTGGACTTAAAATAATCCTAGAAATATTGAAAAGATGTTTAAGACTCGTCTTAAGCACTTCCTCGATATGATAGGATATTTATAAGAACAATTGAACTTAATTGTTCTTTGATGAAGAAAATCGTCCTCAAACCAAAATACAAGAACCTAGACGTCATAGGAGATGACTAGCTATAGGATTAGGAACTTGGTAGAAAACCATAACCCTTCCCTTAGCTTTACCTAGGAACTTGCTTTAAATGCTTAAATATTCTAATTGTGTTTTAAGTGCAGCTTGGGATGACGGGAAGACCCTCCGAGTACGCTTTTATTTTATTGCAATTTACCTTATTACAATTTATTTAATCGCATCGCACTTACTTTTCTTGCATGATAAACAACTGTTGCATGAAAACCCACACCTTTAGGATAGTCCCTAAAACTGAAACCAAAACTAAATTAAAAGTCATTACAAGTTAAAATTCACCGCCACAACATTTCAAAATATAAAAAAACTCAAAATTTAATCACAAACAGAACAACAAAACTACAACTACAACTAAATTAAAACGTCTTGTTGGATGATCGGGAATACCTCGAATGATGTAACCTACGTGTTGCTAATGGGATTTCCACGATCTAAGTGAAAATGTGGAACTCATTCGGTTGAGTTTAGCAAATTCATCTGGACTAAGTGAATCCGATAAAAATAACGATGCCGGAAGGATGGAACCGTGGGATCTTAACCGGTGTTGTTATAATCAACTTTAAGATTTGTTTTAATTAAAACATAAAAAAACTTGGAAATTAAGACTTTCTCTAAACCAGAACACTTCTCTCATCTCCTGATTTATGACTTCTAAAACTAAACCTCTACAACAAGGAGCTTGGAGCACGGTGGGCAGCACGGCCATCTTCTTCAGCAAAACAACTCTACATCAGCTAAACATTCATAGAATTAAATAACCAAGCCATAGGACTTCGAGGTAGTTTGCCTGGTGCAACATAAATCCTCAACTCTTCGTTAGGCATTTGCATGATCATATCATGTAAATTAAGCCCTAACCGGTCTTAGGACTCTGAGGTAGTCGTCCGATACGACATAAACCCTCACATCTTTGAGGCTATTTGTATGATTTTTTCATACAAATATAAGTCCTAATTAATTAAAATTGGCAAGATCAAAACATTAAATAAACATTAGGACTTTCCTAAATTCAAGCCAAACAATAGGATAGTCGGGAAATTACCGAAGTTCGCTTCGAATTTGTAATTTCTCCTACCTTTCTTCCTTCGAATCCCCAAAATAAAAATGTTCTAAATTTGATCCAGTCCCTATTGAAATTCCAATATTCAATCCCTTGAAAAGTTAAACTTTGAAATTCTTGAGAGCAGAACTACTGATTATTATCGTGAGTTTTCTTAGGTGATTCCCCTCACTTAAGATGTAATTAACTATAGGGGCTTGCCCTTATAGGGAATTTTAAGAACCCAGGTAATATAAACCCTGCTTAATCCATTTATATTAAGCAGGGGAATTTGTCGGCTTATAAAATTGGTTCGCAGACCAAACGGATGTCACAAATCTCCTAGTTTATTTAATCGAGCCCCATCATCAAGCAGTGTGTCTATTCTTCGGGATAGATACACGGTTTGTGGTGCGGTGCTCGTTTATATAAACTATTCGGGATGTGACATTAGTTTGATTTCATATCTTAAAATCTTCAAAAATTATTTTTCAAAATCAAATACTACTTTTCAAATTATTTATTTAAATTAAATATGAAAATTCACCGACAATTTCTATAGGCGACCCCTTTTCAAAACACATAACCTAAAAATATGCCGACAACTTCTGGCGACTCCTCTGGGGAAAATTCCTCTCTCCATTTTTAATCAGATAGTTTTGCTTTCAAAAATCGGTAGTGTATCCATGTCCCTAGTGGATCAAAATACCCTTCCTTCCGTTGGAATACTATGTTCATTTCTACCTTGAACGAGTATAGCCAACATTCTCTCGGATTTAGGAGCCACTGTTTAGACACTCCCAAACAGAGAGGTTCCGAGATCCTTTTACCTCATTTCTGAGGTGGGGTAGACCCCTAATAGGTGCTAGTTTAGGAGTGATCCTTCGAGTCGAGAAGTCTTGCATAAGACTTTCTTTTCCTTTCCAACTCTGAATCGATTCATTACCTTCTCTACACCTTTCGAACATTCCGTTCTAAATAAACAAACCCTCTAATAAGTGACTCTTTTAACAAATATACATGAACAAGAATGTGTTCGGACTCTTTTCGATTCCTTTCTTTTCGTCCCGATGAGAAGAAGCATAACTTGGGACCGACAATCGAATCTACCCTGCGAAATGGAAGCCCCAAAGCCGATTTTCTCCTTCACCAATGGACTGGACTTCGCCGTTTACAAGGATGAGCTGCCCGACGATGGGATCATCTGGTTTGGACAAGGATTCGAGAACACAAATGTCAAGATCGCTGACGTTACCCTCTTCGCGCTGACAAACAAAGTATCTGCAACTGAGAGACCTTTGATCGAGTTCAACCTTAAGTCAACTCAAGAGTTTCCTCCCCTACAAAGGGTTCCAGCTGAGTGGAATGCTACTGTCCAAAGGAGGACTGTTATCTCTACCCCCACTTGTCTAGTCGTCTCTGCACCTACCCCGGCTTCCGCCAAACTGAAGGGGAAGGAAGTTCAAATTTGTAACGAGCATGTTACCGTGGAGGGTACAGATTTCCGTGCAAGACCTTCTGTTTTTGAAATTGGGTCCAGCTCAAGGGTTCCCCCCTAACACGGACTCAGAGAAGAAACAGAGGTAGGAAGATTGCCAGGAAGGCCAGAGCTGCTGAAGTCGCTTTCTTAGAAGAAATCCCTGAGTACACACCACTACCTGAATACATACCATTGCCTGAATATACACCCCTATTGGAAGGGAGTAGATTCCATCCCCTTTCCGCCGCAGAGGATGAAGAAAATGTTCGCAAGATTGCTGCCGCATTGCCTCAACCCCTATATTACAACGATAGCCGTAAGAAAAGGGCCAGAACTACGTCATTTGCTCGACTGCAAACTTTGATAGAGAAGTTAGCAAAGAAGGAAAGGTGCCCTGTATCAGAAATTTTAAGAAGGATAGGGCGGGTGCCGGCCAAATCTCGTCTTGGGCCGCGAGTAGAGCCTGCTATCGTTGCAGAAAAGCCAAATAAGAGAATGAAGGCTAGTCCACCTGTCGTTGTTGACCTCATTTTTGATGAGGTCTTCTCTTCTTCTCTTTAGTACTTAGGATCTAGCCTTAGGCTTTTCCTTTGACTATCCTAGAGGATTAGAATTGGGACCCACCACTTAGAAATTCAAACCACTTCTTAACTCCCCGCAAACTCCACAAACTTGATTGTAGACCCCTAATCACCTAGAGGGTTGAGATCAAATGTGGAAGTTTAAAGGATGAGTTCCTATAGGACTCTTTGGCCTTAGGACTGCCCTGGGTGGCCTAGTCTAGTGGAGGGGCTGACTTACACACACACTACACTCATACACTACACTTCCATACACCTCCTAAAACCCCACCTATACCTAACTCGACCTCCCGACTCATGCAGGTGATTCACATGGATGGTCTTTAACCCCTAAGCCCTCGGCTAAGAGGGTTAGGAACAACATAGTGGGTGCCTCAAATGAGTCCCTTCATGGCTCATATGGGCTTGATATGGCCACCATGGCTGTTCTTCCCATGCCCAGAGCAGGTGATCCAAAGCCCTAACTCTCCCCGGGAGGCCCTCCACCCTCTCCTATTTAAACACCACCCCCTCACGGCCATGAGAAGAGAGTTGCACAAACCTTGCCGAAACTCTGCCAAAATTATTCCAAACCCTTCTCCATCCTTAGAGCAGTTGATCCCCAGTGTCAATTTGCCCTAATCCCCACCAACAGAATCCAATTTCTCAACTGAAATTTCACCCAAAACCAGGACACTTCTCCACAGTGGATCAATCCTCAAATTGATTGGTCCTACACCTTCACCAGACCAAGAGAAGGTGTCCACCAGCAAAAGCCCCATCTCCAGGCCACCCAGTTGTTCCAGACTCCAAAGGTGGAAATCACACCTAGGGAATTCACCACATCCCCAGGCTTCATCCCTAGCCTCCTGCAGCTCCAACGAATGTGCCGAGCATCTCTGATCGAGGCTTCACCTCTCAGAGCTAAGGTATGGATCAATTCTTCATCCCGAGCTTCTAAACATTCTCCATTTCAAATGAGTCAATTTCAATAAACATTAGCCGTATAGATGTGTTCGTCTCTTTAAGACGAATCCATAGAGTATAAGAACATAAAAATCCATGGAGAATTGAGTGAGATCTTAGGGCTAGAAGGTGGACGGTTCTCGGGTTAGGAGGCTTGGGGACGATGAACGGATGCCGTTCATTTAATACACGCGCGGATGGACGGCTCAGATGGCGTCGGACGAGGAGATGGTACATGAACCGCGGGCCGCGTGGCGCTGAGTCAGAAGGCGGCGTCAAATGGGAGCGCGCCGCGTGTGCCTTCGGAGATGCTAAGGTTGACGCGGCGCCGACTCAGATAAGTAGAAAAATAGGGTATTTTCTGATTTATTTAATTCCCTAAACTTCAAAAATCCATATCTTTGTGTAGAAAAATCACAAAAATAAAATAAAAATACCCTCTTGCTCAGTGAACAGAGGAGAATAATGTGGAAAAGAAATTAATTAATTTTGTCCAGTATTTTATTTTTAATTAATTATTTACTCCCTGCATTGTTTTAATTCTCCATGCATTCATACAATTCACCATGGCATGAGACCATAGGGCTTTTGAAGCCTCCGAACTTGGGAACATTCCCTAAATTTTCCAAGGTCGGAGGCCACCTCTGTGAAAAGTTATTTATTTTTCAAATGCATGTTGCTCGTTTTGAGTATTTTAATTCCAAAAATTAGCATGTTGTGAAATAAATTCTAGGAAAATTTGGTGATGTTCCTTATGACCAGAGAACCCTAGGAAAAATAGGACTTGAGTTAGTTCACTCAAAATAACCCTAATTGGCTTAAATACCCAAAATTGAACTTTAATTAATTAGAGTTAACCATAGATCAAATTGACTTGAAATCAATTCTCCACTGACCTTTAGGATCAGAGGAACCCACCATAAAAGTTTGAAGTCAATTGGACTTGGTTAGCCCTACTAAATGGGTTGATTAAGCCATTTAGTCATTTTAAACTTTAAAAATTCATAACTTTCAAAATACCTTTCAAAAATTCACCAAATTGGTTTTGGAGCCTCTCTGATATCAGAGAAATTTAAAAAAATTAAAATTTCAATTTTCTAAAAAAGTTGATTTTTCATCATTATTTTAATATTTTAATAATTAAAAATAATAAAAATCACAAAAATAATAAAATTCACCAAAATGTCATATTTTGAAATATAATCACTTAGGAACAAACCTCATATTTTTCTTAGGTCTATTTAATGAGATATTAAATTTTAAAGCCCTAGGGTAATTTTAAAATTAAAAAAAATGTATTTTCTAGCATTTTCACTAAAATAATTATAATAAATCAAAGAAAAATCAGAAAATTGCAAAATTTGGTTCTCTGAAATCCTTGATATCAGAGAGAATTTTAAAAATTATAAAATTCATTTTTCAACTTATATTTTATTTTTAAATTAATTAATACTCCATAGCTTAAAATAATTCTAATAAATAAAATATAATTCAAAAAATCACAAAATTTGGTCCAAGTGGTCCTCTAGTCATTAGGAATGTCCCATAATTTTCTTAAGGACAGAAACTTTCCCTTGGTCATATTATTAAATTTTCCTTGGAAATCCTTATTTTCCACCAAAAATAATTATATAAATAAATTAAATACAGAAAAATCACATTTTCTCCTCTAATGTCTTTATTGACATATGAGTGAAGTAACATAAAAATTTCAAGTTCATTTGAGCTCAATTTAGTGAGTTATGAAATTATTAGGCTTGAAGGGCAAAATGGTAATTAAAATCTTAACCCTTTAATTAAGACTTTAGGCTTAATGAAATTAATAGGCAAAATATTTGATTTTAATTTGATTTGGATGATTGAAATTTAGATAATTAAGGGGTAGAAACCTACTAAACAATTTAAAACAATTTCAATAAACCTTAATTAAATAATTAGTTAAATTTGGAAGAATAATAAAATTGGAATTATTAAAATAGGGATATTATTAGGAGGAGATTTATTCTTTAATTTAAAAATCCCTAAATTAATCATCCCAATAATATTTAATTCCTAATTAAAATGATAATCCAAGTTTAAGATTTAAAATGCTAAAAGACTTAATCATTAAATTAAATTAAAGTTAAATTATTTAAAACAAATTCCTCTAAAAATTAAAAATTAAATTAAAAATTAAGAATTAAATTAAACTAAATTAAATTAAATTAAATTAAATTAAATTAAATTAAATTAAATTATGTTATATTATATTATATTAAATTAAATTAAATTAAATTAAATTAAATTAAATTAAAAGTAAATTAAATTAAATTAAATTAAATTAAATTAAATTAAACTAAATCATATTACATTAAATTAACTTAAGTTAAATTAAATTAAATTAAACCACATTAAATTAAATTAAGTTAAATTAAATTAAATTAAATTAAATATAAAGAGCTGAAGACTTCAAAAATAAATCTAAGATAACTTGAACACTATTCCAAACTTAAATCATTAATTTGAACTTAAATTTGAATCACAAATCATTAAATATCATTTTGCCCTTAGGAGCTTTTACTATTGTAACTCCTAAATGGAGTATCAAGTGAAATGACACTTCACTCATAAGGATATTCAAACATCCTAATTCACTGAGCAAGAAATAAAACTTAACTCAAACACCCCGGATGATTAATTCACTTGAACAATGAATTCATTTGGACTTAGGACAATTCCCGAAATATTGAAAAGATGTTTAAGATTCGTCTTAAACACTTCCTCAATATGATGGAATGTCCTTAAGAACAAATTGAGCTTAGTTGTTCTTTGGTGAAGAAAATCATCCTTAAAACCAAAATCGAAGACCTAGACGTCATAGGAGATGACTAGCTATAGGATTAGGAATTTGGTAGAAAACCATAACCTTTCCCTTAGCTTTACCTAGGAACTTACTTTAAATGCTTAAATATTCTAACTGTGTTTTAAGTGCAGCTTGGGATGACGGGAAGACCCTCCAGGTACGCTTTTATTTTATTGCGATTTACTCTATTGCAACTTATTTAATCGCATCGCACTTACTTTTCTTGCATGATAAACAACAGTTGCATGAAAACCTACACCTTTAGGACAGAAACCAAAACTAAAACCCATAACTAAATTAAAAGACACTACAAGATAAAATTCATCGCCACAACATTCAAAATATAAATTAACTCAAAATTTAATCACAAACAAAACAACAAAACTACAACTACAACTAAATTAAAACGTCTCATTGAATGATCGGGAATACCTCGGATGATGTAACCCACGTGTTGCTAACGGGATTTCCCACGGTCCAAATGAAAGTGCGGAACTCATTTAGTCGAGTTTAGTAAATTCATCTGGACTAAGTGAATTCGATGAAAATAACGGTGCGGGATGACGGAACCGTGGGATCTTAATCGGTTCGTTTAATCAATTTTAAGACCTGTTTTAATTAAAATATTAAAGACACATGGAAATTAAGACTTTCTCTAAAACCAAACACTTCTCTCATCTCCTGATTTATGACTTCTACAACTAAACCTCTGCAATAACAAGGAGCTCGGAGCATGGTGGGCAGGCACGGCCATCGTCATCAGCAGAAACCCGAGTCTACTTCAGCAAAACTTTCCTTAGAATTAAATAACCAAGCCGTAGGACTTCGAGGTAGCTTGCCTAGTGCAACATAAATCCTCAACTCTTCGTTAGGCATTTGCATGATCATATCATGTAAATTAAGCCCTAACAAGTCTTAGGAATCCGAGGTAGTCGTCCGATACGACATAGACCCTCACATCTTCGAGGCTATTTGTATGATTTTATCATACAAATATAAGTCTTAATTAATTAAAATTGGCAAGATCAAAATATTAAATAAACATTAGGACTTTCCTAAATTCAAACCAAACAATAGGATAGTTTGGGAAGTTGCCAAGATTCTTCTTGGATCCTCGGCCTTCTCCTACTTTTCTTCCATCGGACTTCGAAAATAACTCGTTCCAAACTTGATCCATTCCCTATTGAAATTTCAAAATTCAATCCCTTGAAAACTTAAACTTTGAAATTCTTGAGAGCGGAACTACCGATTATTATCGAGAGTTTTCTTAGGTGATTTCCGTCACTTAAGATGTAATTAACTATAGGGGCTTGCCCTTATAGGGAACTTTAAGAACCTGAGTAATATAAACCTCGTTTAATGTTTCTATATTAAACAGGGGAATTTATCGGCTTATAAAATTGGTTCGCGGACCAAACGGATGTCACAAACCTTTCTAGTTTATTTAATCGAGCCCCATTATCAAGCAGTGTGTCTATTCTTCGGGATAGATACACGGCTTGTGGTGCGGCGCTCGTTTATATAAACTATTCGGGATGTGAGATCAGTTTGATTTCATATCTTAAAATTTTCAAATTTAAAATTATTTTCAAAATCAAATACTACTTTTTCAAATTATTTATTTAAATTAAATTAAAAAATTCGCCGACAATTTCTGTAGGCGACCTCTTTTCAAAAATACAACACCACAAACACAAACCTAAAAAATATGCCGACATATTTCTGGCAACTCCGCTGGGGAATAGTTCCTCTCTCCATTTTCATCAAATAGTTCTGCTTTCAAAAAATCGGTAGTGTATCCATGTCCCAAATGGATCAAACTACCCTTCTTTCCGTTGGAATACTATGTTCATTTCTACCTTGAACGAGTATAGCCAACATTCTCTCGGATTTAGGAGCCACTGTTTAGACACCCCTAAAAGAGAGAGGTTCTGAGATCCTTTTACCTCATTTACGAGGTGGGGTGGACCCCCAATAGGTGTTAGTTTAGGAGTAATCCTTCGAGTCGAGAAGTCTTGCATAAGACTTTCTTTTCCTTTCCAACTCTGAATCAGATTCATTACCTTCTCTACACCTTTGAACATTCCGTTCTAAATAAACAAACCATCTAATGAACGACTCTTTTAATAAATATACATGAAACAAGAATGTGTTCGGACTCTTTTCGATTTCTTTCTTTTCGTCCTGATGAGAAGGAGCACAACTTGGGACCGACAATCGAATCTACCTTGCGAAATGGAAGCTCCAAAACCGATTTTCTCCTTCACCAACGGACTGGACTTCGCTGTTTACAAGGATGAGCTGCCCGACAATGGGATCATCCGGTTTGGACAAGGATTCGAGAATACAAATGTCAAGATCGCTGACGTTACCCTTTTCGCACTGATGGACAAAGTGTCAGAAGCTAAGAAACCCATGATTGAATTCAACCTTAAATCAACTCAAGAATTTCCCCTCTCGCAAAGGGTTCCACCGAGAGGAGTACCGCCGTCCATAGAAGGACCGTTATCTCTACCCCCACCGGTCTAGTCGTCTCCGCACCTACCCCGGCTCCCGCCAAACCGAAGGGGAAGGAAGTCCAAATTTGTAACGAGCATGTTACCGTGGAGGGTACGGATTTCCGTGCAAGACCTTCGTTTTTGAAATTGGGTCCAGCTCGAGGGTTCCACCCCTAACACGGACTCGCAGGAGAAACGAGGCGGGAAGATTGCCGTAAAGGCCGTAGCCGCCGAAGTCGCTTTCCTAGAAGAAATTCCCGAGTACACACCACTACCCGAATACATACCATTGGCCGAGTATACACCCCTTTTGGAAGGGAGCGGATTCCATCCCCTTTCCGCCGCAATCGACGAGGAAAATGTCCGCGAGTGCCTCTACATTACCTCGGCCCGCATACTATAACGACAACGAAAGAAGAGGGCTAGGATTACACCACTTGCCCGATTACGTACCGTGATCGAAAAGTTAGCAAAGAAGGAAAGATGCCCCGTGTCGGAAATTTTAAGAAGGATAGGGCGGGTGCCGACCAAATCTTGTCTTGGGCCGCGAGTAGAATCTGCTATCGCCGCAGAAGAACCAAATAAGAAAATGAAGGCTAGCCCACTTCGTTGTTGTTTCGGGTTTACGGATCGGGAGGATACCACCTTCCAAAGCATTCGACCGACGGACCTTCCGGTCCTAGGCCTCTCGCTGCTAGAAGGATGGTATGGCGTCCCACTACCGGCCGGCTAAGACCGAAACAACGATCGAAAAGGAAAGTCTCGTCGAGTGACTTGAGTCCGAAGAAAGTGCTACCGCAATAAAGGGGACTCATGAGAAAGAAACTCGACAATTATCACATGACAACCGCAAGGAGGTACGTAAAAGACCTCCAGAAGATGCTATGGAAAAGTTAAGAACTGATATTCGGCGACTAGCGAGGGAAAGAGAGGAGAACTTCGGAGATGAAGTTGACTCGTCAGAGTTCATGGATGATGAGTATGCAGAAATTAACATGGTAGAAACACGAGCTTCGTCAGCTTCACAAGGTGCTCCTCGCAGTTGCAGAAGAGAGGAGCCGGAAGTAATGAGGAGGCGAGCTTCAAGAGAAAGATGATACGATCGCCCGGATGGCGAAAAGGATGGAAGAGATGGTCGTAGCCCTAGCCACTCTCCGCAGTCGGGTTCAACCCCAAAGAGAAACACCCCGGAAGTTATTCACATTGTAGACGGAGGAAAGGAGATTACATCCGTCAACGGGGATAATCAATTAAAGAAGGATGCAACACAAAGTATGATTCCGGAAAAGGATATCAAGAGCTTGGTAGAACAGCGAAGTGCGAGAAGCCTTAGCACAATCAAAGAGCGGGACATCCATTCGGACGGGTAGACCTTACCCCGAAGAATTCGACGCCGTCCATTATCCGAAAGGCTTTGTACCACCTCTGTTCAAGACCTTTGATGGAACCAGAAACCCTCGGCAGCATGTTGCACATTTTCGTGCCGCTTGTTGCAATGCCGGCGGAAGTGATGCTTTACTCTTCCGACAATTTGTCGACGGCTCGTCGTGGATCGCCTTTGATTGGTATGCGAATTACCAAACGGTTCGGTGAAGACATTTTCGAATTGGAGAACCTCTTCATCAAACGATTTGTCGGAGCTCGGCACCACAACACTATAGGTGATTTAGTGGTAGAGAAGCGTAGCCGAATGAAACCTTGGTGGACTACATACTTCGATGGAGGAACCTAAGTATGAAGTGTGAGCAACAGATTACAAGAACAACGATGCGATCGGCATTTTACTAAAAAGCATCCATGGCCCGATAAGCACTTCTCCTCAAGGGATTTACTATTAAGACTTTCGAGAAGTTGTTAAGCAAGGCCGGAAGCTTGCAAGAGGAGGCGAAGCAATTAAGTTTCACCGATAAAACAGATAAACAGAAGCCCGTGAAAACTTTTGAAAAGAAGTCCGGGATCGTTGCAGCAGTCGACAAAGGCAAGCAACCGATACAAATATCGTCAGAACGGCCGCAGCAACCTCAACAGTATGAACAACCTCCTCGTCCGCAACGTACGTTAAGGGAGCTTCTGAGCAGAGAGTATCCGTTCAAGAATGAGGCAGTGCCGAAAATGTTCCAAAGTTTGATGAAGACTCCAGATTTCCAACTACCAGAACCTAAGAGACCAGAAGAAGTCGACAAGAAAGGTGATCCCAACTTTTGCCCTTACCACCGGATGCTTGGGCATAAGATAGAAGATTGTATTACCTTCAAGAGTTGGCTCAACGACAATCTTCGGAAAGGGAATATAACGATCCCGAAGGAGTACATGAAGGAACCCCAGAAAGGAGGTTCCGTCAATGTTATCTCGACGGATCTCATTGTTCCGATAGATCCCTATGCGACTGATGATGGATGGACTACCGCTTGGACAAAGTCTTCGAAGAAGATTTTAGATCACATCCAAACCGCTTCGGTGCAAGCCTCAATTCGTAGTTCGAAAACTGTCAAGCCGGCGCTATCACTTGCGATAGAAGAACAACCTCAACAAGAGACAATTGAAGAAAAGAAGAAAATTGACGAAGAAGAGAAGACCGAGGCACCTAAGGCTAGACTAGGGGCCGCTTATCCTAGGATAGTTGTTTCCGATTCGGGGAGAAATTCCTCGAACTTCGACTCGTATGATTATTTGCTCACTCCGGTGGGATCTTATAATGATGAGGGTTATGGCGTTGGCTACGTTTTGACTGTTTCTAACGATTACGTAACTAGCGACAATCAACCTAATCCGGATGTCGATTCCGATACAAGTGGCAATTCTCAAATCATACACAATCTCGACGATCACAATGATGAAGAAGACATCCACCAGGAAGGCTACGAGAGTTCAACAAGCAACGAATCTATTTGCGAGTTTCGAGGAGCTCCGAATCACAATAGAGTTAGAGCCTTCGTACTCCGAAGCTAATCCCGAAGAATCCGTCATTCCAATTCGAGAAGAGACACCAGCAAACTCAATGCTAAATTCGAAGAAATCACGAAGTCAACTTAAGAAGTGGAAGAGTTCTACCTCCGAGAATGGGTCCAAAAGACAAAGGAAAGCGTGTGGTTGTTCGAGAAGAACCAACCCCGGCATGAGAAATACCCATTCGAGAAGAAAACGAGGCACATGAAAACAAAGTGGATTACAACGTGCTAGCCCATCTTAGGAAACTACCAGCCAAACTGAGCATCTACGACGCTCTCATCTTATCAAAGGAGATGAGAGAAGCTCTGATCAAGGCCTTACTTGATCCAGAAATTTGCTTAGCTCAAATGGCCGGAGAGTCCTTAGATGAGGTTTGCTCGTTAAAGGAACAACAGGTGTTACCTTCACGGACGACGACCTACTACTTGGGACGACGGACCACAACCGACCGTTGTACATTTCAGTTACAATTGGGAAGTTTACACTCTCCAGAGTATTGGTGGATCCAGGAGCATCAATCAACATAATGAATCTTCGAACGCTAGCATACTTGGAAATTGATGCTCGCGAGCTCGAGGCGGACAAAATGTTATTAAGAGGATTCAACCAGAAAGGAGAAAGAGCCCTCGGCTCAATAACACTGCTAATAAAGACCGGTGACTTAGCAAAGACGACCGCGAAATTTCACATAATCGATTCGAAACGTCATTCAACGCTCTACTTGGGCCGACCGCGGATACATGAAAATCGGATGGTACCATCATCTCTACATCAATGCATCAAATACTACGATGGAGGGGAACAGAGGCATCAAAGGTGACTTACAACCGTTCTCCGTACATGAAATCGGAATCCATGAAGATGCATCTTATTATGCACCTCCGAAGAAAACAATCTTCTCCAGAGATACCATAACAAATGAAGCAAAAGAAATTTGGGACGACGAAGAACCTGAAGTTCTAGTCCAACAGTCACTCACCACTCCCTTACGGGGAGATGGTGAAGGTTTCTCCACAACTCGCACCCGAGGTCGAGGCCGGGGACGAGGTCGTGGCAGAGACATTAGGACAATTGGACAGAGGAAACCAGCCATTAATGTCGATTGGGAAGATATTTCTGAAGAAGAAAAAGAAATCAAACAAGAAGCAGCGACAATAAGCTCGGAAGAAGCCGCAATTCGAATCCCTCTCGAAGATGAAAGAAACGAAGAATATAAATCGATGTACGAGAAGATTAACCACTATGTACATACTATGACTCGACCCCGATCCATTCTAATAAGATCGAGGGTATGGAAGTCAAAGAGGTACGTAGCGGTGGTGCAAAGCCCATCAAATTCTACCGTGGTGCTCCTTCCTCCAAAACCGAAAATAATGTACAATTTGAAGATGCTACTTCATCGAATTAATGGAATCGCCTTTCGAGTGGTACTTTCCCGTGTTCAAAATTTAATTCAGCGTGGTTTCTTACCTCGACAATGGACAAAAGGTCAATCACAACGTTTTGAAAATTTATGGAATAACTCCGGTCGTCCACCCAACTCAAAACATGGTCTCGGATTCGGCACAGTAGGATCGACTGACGATACCGAATTTTGCTTGGTTGTCACCGCGAGTCTAATGAAAACCGCATGGAAACCGCAGAAGAACTCGAAGATTTGCAAATTGGAGATGCTCCACCAGAATTCGAAGAAGAGATCAAATCTACAATAGATGAGTTAACGGAAGTTAACTTAGGTACTAGCGAAGAACCTAGACCTACCTTTGTTTACTCCTTACTCAATAAAGAAGACTCCGAAGAAATAATCAAGTTATTAATGGAATTCAAAGACTGTTTTGCTTAGAGCTACGATGAGATGCCGTGTTTAGCTCCGCAGGTCGCAGTCCATAAGCTAGGGGTGGATCCCGCTTCGTTCCGATCGACAAGGTCCCGGAAGAATGCGTCTAGAAATCGAACAACAAGTCATAGCCGAAGTTAAAAAGCTAATAGACGCTAAATTTGTCCGTGAAGAACAATACCCGACTTGGTTAGCCAACGTGGTACCGATCGAGAAGAAGAATGGTCGGATCGAATTTGTGTGGATTTCGGAGATTTAAACAAGGCATGTCCGAAAGATGAATTCCTCTACCGATCCTGAATTAATGATCGACATTGCTTCAACGCATGAAATATTCTCATTCATGGATGGATCTTCGGGATACAACCAGATAAAAATGGCTCCAGAAGATGAAAAACTTACAGCATTCAGAACGCCGATCGGAGTATATTGCTACACAGTGATGCCATTCGGACTGAAGAACGCAGGAGCAACCTACCAGAGAGCAATGACAAGAATTTTTGATGATCTCATCCACAATCAAGTCGAATGCTATGTGGACGATGTGGTCATCAAAAGCAAAGTAAAGGAAAACCACCTGTATGATTTGAGAATTGTTTTCGAACGATTAAGACAATTTAACCTTAAGATGAATCCCTTAAAATGCGCCTTCGGCGTCACCTCCGGGAAATTCTTAGGATTCATTGTCCGACATCGTGGAATCGAAATCGACCCGGAAAAGATTAAAGCCATCTTAGAAATGCCACCTCCCGTAACCTTAAAACAACTACGATCTTTTCAAGGGAAGTTGGCATATCTTCGACGCTTTATCTCAAACTTGTCGGGTAGGTGTCGACCTTTCTCGGCACTAGTTAAAAAGGACGCCAAATTTATTCGGGAAGAGAAATGCCGGAGGGCCTTCGAGGACATTAAACAATACTTAATGACACCTCCCGTCTTAGCAGCCCCGGCCTCGTGTAGACCGCTAATACTTTATACCGCGGCTTTAGACGACTCTCTCGAGCCTCGTTAGCCTGTGTCAATGATGAGGGTAAAGAAAATGCTCTTTACTACCTAAGCCGTCGTTTACCGCCGACGGAAATAAGGTATCCCGCAATTGAAAAGCACCGTTTAGCCCCGATCTTCGCCGCTCAAAAGCTCGAGCATTACATGCTTTCTCATAAGGTCAACTCGATCTCGAAATTTAATCCATTGCAATACTTGATGACCCGCCCAACGCTTTCCGGCGGACTTGCCGGATGGTCAATGATATTATTGCAATTTGATATAACTTTCGTGCCTCTTCGTGCCGTAATGGGACAAGTCTTAGCAGACTTCCTCGCAAAGACACCCTTTGCCGGCAGAATCGCCTCTCAATGACGACTTGCCGGATGAACAAATAATGAACCTAGAAGATCCCGATGATCGACGTTGGGAATTATATTTCGATGGAGCATCTTCAGACACATAAAGACGAAGAATCGCAAGTGATAGTGTCCTGTAAGGCGTGGATCGGACTAATCTTTATAACACCGGAGCGGGGGATGTTAAGATACTCCTACCACTCGACGAGCCGTGTACAAACAACGAAGCGAATACGAAGCCCTCATAACAGGACTCGGAATTAACTATTCAAATGGGTATAACGTACATCAACATCTACGGGGATTCACAATTAATCATCCAACAGATCGCCGGACAATACAGAATTTTAAAACCAAGACTCGAGCAATACTTCCAGTATGCCATACAGCTGTTGGAACAAATTCCGAATGTGACAATCTACAAAATTCCCAGAAAAGAAAACGCTTTAGCGGATGCACTAGCTCGTCTCGCAAAAGAATTTGCCTGTTTGCAAGATGAATCAGTGGAAGTGTCAGTTCACGGACGTCAGGTCCTATCACAGCTCGACATAGACACGATACACAAATCAGAAAAGGAAAAAGGATCAATCGCGACGAAGTGATGGAAAACACGGAAGATTGGCGACAACCATTAATAGATTACCTGCAAACAGGAAAACTACCAGATGATAGGTCGTTAGCCCATCAGATCAAGAAAAGAACTCTGTCCTATGCATTAATAAACAACATATTATACAGAAGGTCTTTTGATCAAATGTGGCTAAGATGCCTAAGCGGGTCCGAGGCCCGTGAAATTGTTAAAGAGATACATTCAGGACTCTGTGGCGCTCACCAGTCGGGTCCAAAGATGAAAATGAAAATTAAAAGACTAGAGTACTACCGGCCCTCGATGATGACCGACCGCATGAAAATCGCCAAGAGCCGTCATCGCTGCCGAGTGCACGGAGTGGATCTACACCAACCTCCAAATGTGCTACATCCGACAATTGCGTCGCGGCCATTCGAATGTTGGGGCACGGATATAGTTGGTCCAATAGAACCGCCGTCGTCAAAAGGACATCGCTTCATTCTTGCGGCTACAGATTACTTTTCCAAGTGGGCAGAGGCAGTTCCACTCAAAGAAGTGAAGGCACACCACGTGCTACAGTTTTTTAAGAACCAAGTTGTCTACCGTTTCGGGGTGCCGCGCAGGATCATTTCGGATAATGGGTCAGCATTCAGAAGCACACAAATCAACAATTTTGTCAGGAGACACGGAATCGACTGGCGATATTCAACAATTTACTACCCAAGAGCAAACGGCCTAGCCGAGGCTTTTAATAAAACTCTCGTTCAAATTTTAAAGAAAACCTTGGACGATAATAAGAGAAATTGGCACGAGAAGTTGTTAGAAGCCTTATGGGCCTACCGGACAACCTTCAGAACACCTACTCAAGCTACACCTTACGCTCTGGTGTATGGGTCCGAGGCAGATGTTACCCTTAGAAGTCCAAGCCTTCCTTCACTCGAGGATTGCAGCTTGCAAACAAACTCACGACGAAGAGAATGCCGCATTACGACTAGAAGAATTGGAAAGCCCGGAAGGGAAAAGACTTGCAGCGCGAGCAGAATTTAGAACTATACCAAGCTAAGATGGTTCAAGCCCATGACAGATCGGGTCCGCCCAAGAACCTTTAAGGTTGGTGACTTAGTTCTCGTTCTTAAAAGACCTATTCTCGCACACCGCAAGATAGGAGGAAAATTTGAACCCACTTGGGAAGGACCGTTCGTGGTCGAGACAAGCTACTCGAGAGGCTCCTACCGCCTAGTGAACCGCCAAGGAGAACGACATATGCTTCCGATCAATGGACGATACTTGAAAAAGTATTACGCTACTCGATGTTTCGAAGGAAAGAACTTTCCATCCCTAGAAGCACGGGTGAAGTGATTACTTATGACCGGGTCCGAACCCAAAAATAACAAAAATGTGCTAAAATAAATAAAATCATGATAATAAAGTTTTCCTTGTTTTCTCTTCCAAATCAAAATCTCTTTCCTGATCTTATCCCACTTCATTCCTGTTAAATTGAAAAATACAAAAGTAATAAAAAAAAATTTTGTCTTTAATAAACATTTTCTTAATGTTCTTGTTCTTAGTATAGCCCCTGATCCTTTTCCTTGTCTTTTCGCAGGGAAATGTCAAGCGGGCGGTTGGTCCTGAACTTTAGAAATGGCGTAAGCCTTGCACTCGACGAAAAGAGGGTGAAAGATGGAGCGATAATAGAGATCGACTCGCATTTCGCACCGACGAGCCTACAAGACGAGGAAAGTGATCGGGTCCCGCTGACCGAGAAGAACCGCCCGGGCAGACAAGTGATGAAAATGGGTGGCCCGAGCCACCAATCCAAAGAAGAAGAAAAGAAAGGCAAACACCGAAGAAGATAAGAAAATGAAGTCCGTAGTCGCTACAGCAGAGGGCGAGCTTGTCGCCGCCGCGCCCACAGACGTTCAAGAAGTTCGAAGAGCTACTCTCACAGCAACGCAACGAAGAAATAAGAATCGCCGTATCCGTAAGATGTTAACCAAACTAGCTGCGGACCAGCGCGACGAGTCAGTTGCTAATGCCAGTACATACACTTCAAGGACACCGGTTCACCGAGAACTCGAAGAAAGGAGGCCGACTCCTAGGATAACGTAAAGAACCAGGGAAATCTCACAAAGACCGAAGAAAGAAGGCTACCACGCCACCGGATAGAACCACCAGCAACGCATGACCTTGTTGCGAAGCAACCCCGGGGATGTCCCGACAAGCATCATCCCCGAGGAGCCGAGGTATGCAGGAGAACGTGAAGGGATTGAACCGTATATCCCACAATATGTCACCGGCCTCGCCATCCGCAGATCATTCCGAATACGAGCCGGAGAGAATGCGAATGTTGAAAAGAAAACCTTTGAATACTTCGAGAGAATTAGAGTGCGTAAGAATCAATATACCTGGAGGGCCTCGAGCTACATACGTACGTATTCTCGTAGTATGAACAACAAGAAATCGTGGATTGCATCCGGGATTTGAAAAGAATGGGCCGAGCAGGCCGCCTAAGGGAAAACACATACTCGTAACCCCGGAGATGGATGCCGTGGAAGGGAAGAATCACAATACAATGTGGATGTCGTTACAACTTTGCGGAGGACAGGAAGGGAAACCCACCGGAATACTCCGTCATGGGCAAGTGGATCCGATGCCATTAGTCATCAAGAGAATGGTAAAAAGATTGATAACATGGAGGGTACCGCCAGCAGATTGCATACCCAATAGCCGCATTATTAACATCTACAAGCGAGGTGATCGTATACCCCCGCACATAGATCACCATGACTTTGTCGGACCTTTCGCACAGCTTCTTTTCGAATGAGTGTAATATCATGTTCGGATCCGACCTCCGGATAGCAGCCCGTGTGAGTTCCGAGGGCCGACAAAGATACCATTACCGGTAGGTTCCGTCATGATACCGAAGGGCAACGGAGCGGATGTCGCTAAGCATTGCATACCGTGGGTACCAAGTGAAGCGGATCTCGGCTACTTTCGAAGGATGGACGACAGGAAGACACCTTACCACTTCCAGCCGGACCGGGAGTTAGAGAGCCTCCGCCTTACGAGCCGTGAGCTACATGGAAAATATCACACCTCCAACGTACATCCATACGGCATCCTCGCCAAGGATGGCTTGGAAGGTGATGTTATCGACCATGTACCTCACTATTCGTACATGGATTTTTGACGTGATACCTTTTTGGATGAATCGACAAAGATCATACGTAGTCCGTTTTGAGTCTATATGGATTGTATGAGATGTATTCCAGATCAAGTTGTACGATGTATCTTCAGCATGATTGGAATGAAAGTGACCATGTCACAATTTTGGCCTTCACCTCTTTTGTGCAAATTGACTGGGAAACGCCATTAAAAGTTAAATGAACTTCGAACAAAGAACAGAAAAGAAACAAAAAGAATAAAAGAAAACTTTCCTTAAAATTTAAAAAAATGATAAACTCCAAATTCACGATAAAATAAAATTTGAATCAATAAAAGGCAAACAAAATGACCACAAAATCTCAATCAAATTTCAAATTCAATCTTTCCAAATTTCAAATCAAATCTCAGTCAAATTTCAAATTTCAAATTTGATCTTTCCGCATCTCACATCAAACCTCGCTCAAATTCACACTTACCCTTCCAAATCGAAGTCCAACTCTGTTCTACTCTCTCCCTTGTCCGGGAAGGAAGCGGTTGATTCCATTGACACGGATCGAATCTGATGGCGAGGAATTACATTCAATCCAAACCAGCAACTTTCAATCAACTCTTCTGAAGGGGATATGTAACATCTACGTATTCCCTCCTAATCTATTTCCTTCCATGAAAGTCTTTTACAGCTTTCATGAAATTCTCGAAACACCAAAATTCCACACTTTTCAAATCAACACTACAAATCTTTGCAAAATCAATTACCAATCAAAAAATCAACTTTTTGAGGTTGAGGATTTTACATCCGATACCACACTCGCTTTAGGATTCTTTCCCTATCGCACCGAAATACATCAAAATCAACTTTTCGAGGTTGAGGATTTTACATCCGATACCGCATCGCTTTAGGATTCTTTCCCTATCGCACCGAAATACATCAAAATCAACTTTTCGAGGTCGAGGATTTTACATCCGATACCGCATCGCTTTAGGATTCTTTCCCTATCGCACCGAAATACATCAAAATCAACTTTTCGAGGTCGAGGATTTTACATCCGATACCGCACTCGCTTTAGGATTCTTTCCCTATCGCACCGAAATACATCAAAATCAACTTTTCGAGGTCGAGGATTTTACATCCGATACCGCATCGCTTTAGGATTCTTTCCCTATCGCACCGAAATACATCAAAATCAACTTTTCGAGGTTGAGGATTTTACATCCGATACCGCATCGCTTTAGGATTCTTTCCCTATTGCACCGAAATACATCAAAATCAACTTTTCGAGGTCGAGGATTTTACATCCGATACCACGTGCCGCTCGTAGAAGATTAAAATGGATGTCTCCTTGTTATAAAAATCGACGCGTCGTTAAGTAAGGTTATGTGACTCGGCCAGGAGCGTCGTAACACATGACGTAAGTGTCACCGACGATCCTTTATGCGAAGGTAGAAAAAAACATAAATGTAAATATTTGATGGGCTCTGTTACATCTTTGCGGTATCGCCGGCTTGATCGTGTAGCTAGATGTTGCACTTTTCTTAGCTAGAAAACTTCGGAAAGTCGAAACCGGGTGGGTTTGTCGCATAAGATGCCCAGTGGGCATAGAAGGATAGAGTTTGTAGCTTTGCTTTGCCACCTAGATCAATCCATGCGCGATTCAGCCTCGAGTTTCTTTTTTTGTAGAGCGGAAAGGCTGTTGCTGTTGTTGTTGATGCTACTAAAGATTGATTAGTATTATATTTTATCTCATGTTGTAGGATGTGCGTTGTTGTTGTGTTACCTTTGCTTTAGGTGTGATATTATCCTATTTTAGTTGATGGGGGAAGTTTAGTTGAGTTATCTTATTTCAAATATTTGTTTTATTATATCGATATTTTAAATGTTGTTTCGCACCGTTTTCACATTGAACTAGCATGAAAGACGGTCGAGCGGCTCACATTGAGGCGTGAACAACTAGAAAGTGGAAGAAAACTGAATGTGCGTGCGACCTTTCCTTATCGCGCGAAACCTTCCATGATTGACCAAACATGAGGTTATTCGCACCTATGCCAAGCGGTGGGAAGAAATAGATAGTCTGCGGTTTGTAGGAAGTCTAATCGAGCTTTACTTGCTCGGTTCGAACAGCTTATGGTAGGCATTGTTAAAGAAAAAGGCGAAGCATTGAAATCTTGTGTACATTTGCTTATGGTAACTTTAGAGAATGTTAGATTCATAAGGGACCTTGTCATGTGGAAGAATTTTAGGTATGAAGCTTAATTTAAATGTTTAATTATTTTTTATATAATTGAAGTAGGTATAAAAACCAAATTAAAGTTTTTCTTAGTTAAGCACATTAAAAAGAAGTTTAGGTAAGTAAATTTATTTAAATTTAATATTGTATAATAAACAATATATTAATTGATAAGGTAGCTTAATGTTAAGAAATAAAATATGGCTAAATCGATTAGTTATACGTTTCAATAAAATAAAAGAGATTTGGATGACTATATGTATATAAGTAAATAAATAATTAATTAAGTATATATATATATATATATATATATATATATATATATATATATATGTATATATATATATGTATGTATGTATGGTATGTATACGTTTAATATATGAATAAGGAGTGGCGTCGATGCGATAACGGTTAAACTCGGGCGATAAGGATGTCGGGAGACTTCTCGGCCAGGTTGTATAAATTGCGCCTGCGGTATTTACGGTGGTTGCGAGCAATTTGATGTGGCGCCTTCTCTGTGGCGCGAGCGAGTCGGGGGGCTGCTTTAGCCGTCGGCTGCGGTGCGTCGAACGTTGAGAAATCGACCCGATACCGAACCCACGGTATGAATCGGTAGGATCGATCAATGGAGAGGAAAAAGCGAAGAAGAAGAAGTAGAAGAAGAAGATGATGGAGAAGATTGACGGAGTTTATCATTCGATGGAAGAAAGAAAGCTGTGGATACGCGTCAGTTGATGATACCTTGGTTACTCGGGGCAATGGAGTAGCGTTAAGGCTGCTATGGATCGCGAGAAACGGAGCGAGTATCACGATCTGGATTCTTAGAACGTGTTGTCTTTCTTTTTGTTCGTCTTTTGGATCTTTTTGTTAGCGTTGTATCGTAGGGGTAGGGCTAGTTTATGGGCCTCTTCTCTCAACCTGTAACCGCTTTTATTTCAATAATAGATATATATATATATATATATATATATATATATATATATATATATATATATATATATATATATATATATATATATATATATATATATATATATATATGTATGTTTGTGTGTGTGCGCGCGTGCGTGTATGTGGATTATTTGTAAAGATTGTGATTTTTGATTGAGAAAAAATAGAGATCATGAATTAGGTGAGTAGCAATCGGGGGAGGAGCATTAAGAGCCTTCACGTGTAGTAGGAAGGAGGGAGACGAGCCTTTGTGGGTGAATGGGAAGAAGAGGGAGGGAGCCTTGTGCGCGTGTGGGTAGGAGCAACCAACCGAAGTCTTAAGGTGAGTTAGGGTTTAAATTTTTAATTAAATAAACATGCTATGATATTAACATTAAATTTTTATGAATAAAAAATAGAGATCTTAAATTAGGTTTTGTAAATTATCGATCGAGCAAATTTTTGTAAGGTAAGGGTTTGGGTTTTATTTATATAAGATATTTTGTTTAATTAAATAGGCAGTATTAAGTATGATTTAATGACTTTAAATAGTGGTTAAAGAAAATTTGATTGATGAATTAGGGCTTTGGAGCATGGTTTAGGAAATCGAAGTAGAGTCGAGATGTAGTAAGTAATTAGATGATTAAGCTTTTAAAGAGATCCTTAAAGCAAATGTGAGTAATTACTTTGTCATTGAGCATTAAAATATCGATTTATTTCAAAGTTTCATTTTAAGTTAGTAAAAATAAACTTGCAATGTTGTTTTAAAAGTAAACGTTTCATTTATAATTTGCATTTGAATTTTGAAAGATGTCTCTCGAATAGGAGAATGTAATTGACATATGAAAATACATTTAAATGATTTTAAATTGATATGAAATGATAAATAAAGACATTTAATACATAAAATCGGTATGATTTGATACTCGAATAGTACGGCGGGGGATATGATATACTTGTGCACGAAGAAGGAAATATAAATGATAAATATGTTCTTTTAGGTGCAAATTTTGAGGATACTTTAGGTACAACTTTTTTAAGGATATATTCGATGACGACAATCCTCGTATGAATTCTTAAAAGAGAGACAAATGTTTAAAAAGTAAATGCTTAAATTTAAACGAGAAGTGTTTATTTAAAATGAAGCTTATAGTTTAATTAATTAACACTTTTTTGGGCATACATACATAACGTTTGCATATTAGTTTAATGCATAATAAGATTGTAATTGCATACCAAGTTGTGTAAATTTATCTTATAAATCATTTATTTTTTTTAGGTAAAACCTTAGGTTGATATGAGTGCGGTAGAAAATTTTGTTTCTTAGAGGATGAGTGCGATAGTGGTTAGTATGTTGTTTTTCTTCCGAGTTTTTATATTATTTATTTTTCGGAAAACTTGGCTTATTATTGGTTAGATTGTGAAATCTTATTTTTACTTTGGATGAATTTAAATGTCCATTTAGTGTACCTTGTGGTTTTTAGTGTTTCTTTTCATTAATGAATGTTATGATGAATTATTGTGTGATTTAAAAGAAAGGTTAATATTGTCTAATCTTAATTCTTAACTTGATTAATTCTAAGCCTATTCGATTGATTCGTGGCAAAAGTGGTATAAGAGAAATTATGTTTGAATACTAATAAAAAAAGAGTAATTAGGTTGATTGAATTAACTGATAGACAATATAAATGAAGGGTTAAATTTTGTCTAATTATATTCTTTATTTTGTTATGTCAAAATTATGGATAATCCAGAGAAAGAAGTTAGAGTAAAATTGGGACTCATACACCTATTGATATTCAATGAGTACATATGATTTTGTTGAGATGATGATTATAGTAACTCGAGATGATTATGAACCTTCTGTGTCCGAGTTTAGTTTTAATTAGGGAGGCCAAATGGACAAATATTTAAAATTGCTTGAGGATGTGATGCCACTTACTCCCATTTTTTTTTGGAGGACGTCGGGGGATGTTGGCTTATTTATTGAGTGGAGAACGTTTTAGATGAGTTGTCTTGTCCACCGGAAGAGGAGGGTTATACTTGCCACTTTTGAATTTGAAGGAGAAACGAGAGATGGTCGAAAGGACAAGCATACGAGTTTGGAGGTGAGCCATCACTTTGTGCGGTGGGAGAAATTTGTGTAAACTTTTAGAAATTGGTTCATACCAGCATCGGCTAGAAGTATGATAAGTTTATCGAGCTGGTGCGAGGTGATTGTTCGATAATGCGGTACAAGACAAAGTTCAACATACTTTCAAGGTATGCACCCCAATTGGTTCCAAATGCTAAAGAGAAGTGTCTATAAGTTTTTATCCCAAGTCGAAGAATATGATGACAGCCATGAGTTGGCTTAGGTCGATGATTACCTCTATTTTTATGGTGAAGGCCAATGGGGTAGAGTTGGATTTACAAGGATCCTAAAAGAGAAGGGATTTTCGAAGGGAGGAATTTTGAGGTGTCTAGGTTTTCTCGAAGTTCTTGAGACAGCCAGTCATTCCAACCGGGAAATACAAAAAGTCTTTAAAAGAGACTAGATTTAGGAGTGTTGGCAACCCGAGTAAGGAAGCCAAGAAGTGTGACTAGTGTAGAAGATCTCACATGGGTGAGTGTCTTTTTGGATCCAACACGTACTTTTGGTGCCACCAACTAGGACACATGGCGAGAATGCCCTAGCGTGGGACGAGTGCTCTAGTAGATTCTAGGTGCGATCTTTTCCACCTCGGAAAGAACCTTTGGCAGGACGGAAGTAATTGAGTCAATCAGATCGGTGCAAAATACAGATCAGGCTTAGCAAAATGTTTAGTCTATGATTTATGCAAATTCATTGCAAGAAGCTAAGGACTCTCCTTTTTACATTTAAGAAATTTTAACGAAGTGCATTTTTAATGATAAAAGAATTCGTAATAAATATCATTTATAACGTCTTGTACGAACTTAAATGCATTAATAAGTTGACCCTAAATATTGATATTATTGTTTTAATGTAATATGTACCATATCTCTTGAGAATAGACCAATAAGAATATTATTTGATTCGGGAAGCGTCATATTTTTTTATAGCTAAAGGGGGAAATTTTTAAAATATTGTTATTAAATAGTACAGCAATGCTGTTAAATTATCATTAGAATGCCAAACAATACTTCTATGAAAGTTAATCAATTATGTGAGGTGAAGTTAATGATTCTCTGGAAAAGATTTTGATGCACAACTAATTCTATTACCTTTGGTGGAGTTTGAAATAATTTTAGGCATGAATTGATTTTCTTAAAATTTTCACGATTGTAATAAAATGTACCCGAGGAGACATAAGTCAAATTTTATAGAGATAAACGGTTGATATCCATGATAATTACTTGTTTTACAGCTTTCAAAATATTGAACTTTGGTACCTAAGATTTTCTTGCTTGGATGACAAATATCTCTAAGTAAAGTCTTTGGGTGATATTCTGGTGGCAAGGGAATATGTAGATGTATTATTGGATGATTTATCGGGGCTACAAGTGTGGGAGAAAGACTTACTATTGAGCATTATCGGGAACGTCGAAGTCGGGGAATCTACTTGTCTACCATGGCATGTTGCAACGTTAATTGTAATAGTCACATCATGCATTATGTTAACGTAGCTCGTGATATTTATTAAAAGCAATAATACGCATAGTAAACATTCATAAGAATTTCATATATCACATACATGAGTTATATCAAATGAATAGTTACAGACAATTAATGTCCTAAGCAAATAATATATATTATAACATTATCATAGCTTAATAACATCACTATATCATAAAAGAAATCAACTTGCATTCATACATTCAAAGCATGTATTTATCTACAATAATCAGGAAATTCTAAATGCTTTCATGTCAAACAAAAAATCATATGAAAACCTATAGAACATTATTTCTTGCGTTAGCACAAGATTTTTTGCACATCACTTGACGGGACAACCCTAAGACGAGCTTCTTCATGTTCGTCATAAGCTCCTTTGCCTTTGTGTAAACAATTTGGAATTTGTAGGCAACTTATTTATCAAAAGCATGGCTGAATGAGCTTTACCGACATAATTCTACCTTTATCCGATCTGCCTAAATTTCTCCCATCTTCTTTATACCACTTCAATCTTCCCTCCCCCTTCATTGATTTCCTGTTAAAACTCGTATGAAAGCTCTCAAATTGTTAAGTGCTTCTAACACAAGTTCGTCACTTGATACGAGTACCGAAATCAAAATTTACCTAAATTCGTGGCAAACATCAAGACATAAACAATAGGAAATAAATGTTTAGAGTAACATAAAAGTGGGATTTATACTCACCAAAATCTGCAAAGTTCTCAACGTGAGGCTGCGACTCCGGGTGGCCGGCCCAGCCCATTTGTTCGTGCACAGCTACGGTGACCCGTGCCCTCCCCTCTTATTCTGCTTGAAAGAGATTACGGGAAAGGGAGGGATTGCGGTATTTAACTTATCCCCCTTTTCCCAGCCATTCGATTAAATTAAGCCCTTGCATGCACATGCAAGTGCGGGGTGATTCGTCTAAATACATTGGAGAGACGGAATTAGGATAGGATTATAGGATAATTAAGGGTTTTAACAAGGTAATTATATTTTCAACTTCAAAATTTTCTCTCCCAAACAAATCAAAATTACTATATAGTGCTTCATATTGACTTGTTTGATGTCTTGCGTAAAATTTTATAAAAAAAAATTGGTTGCATTCTGAGGGGTGCGTAATTTGAGGTACTTTTAAAATTGCTCAAAATTTTATACGATTCTCAAATTTTGGGCGTTACAAGGTCAAGACTAGAAAATTGGAGAAGCATATGTTAGGTATGGATGGATTGTTGAGATATAATTGCAAGATCTATGTTTGAAATATTCATAATTTGAGAAGCATAATTATAGAGGAGGCACACATTTGGTTTTACTATTCACCTAAGAAGTAATAAAATGTATCAGAGTATCAAAATAATATTTTGGTTGTCAAGATTGATTAGGAGCGTGACAGAATTTGTGGTTAACTGTCCTACATTTGGAGAAGTATATGTTCTAAGAGTGTTGCATTCTGGACGCCCGAGCAATCCTTTTGATAATCTCTCCAACGTGTTAAACATAGGTACCGAAACAATCTCAGTTTTTGCAAGATCTTGGTAACGACCAAGCATTTAAGAGTGATATGGGTTCTTGACTCTACCTACCTGCAGCCGCACGGACGCATAGTAGTCTAGGTGAGCCCACCTCTATGGCTTGACCGTTGTTTGGGATGGCATTGTGGAGAATTCTCAACCAGAACAATTTCTCCCTAGGATGGAGCTCCAACTTACCGAGCCATGGAAAATCTGTCTCAGGTCAGGCTACGAGCCTCAAAAGCCGAGAAAGTTAAAGTTCTTCCAGTATGCGAGTACAGTAATTCCAGCCCGCCATTATCACCTTGTGAAATTTAGTACCTGGAAATCTGTTCAATAAGCTGCTCACCGAAAATATTCTGCAGGTTCTCCAAATCCCAATAGCCATTTTGTCATTAAATCCCCCGCCTGGAGGGTCAGCTGCAGCAACTGTAAAGAAGGTCGGCCATCGAGCTAGGGCCCTATCATTTATCCTTGCATGATTCAAAACGAGAGATTTTCCTGCCATTTGAACCTTCCACTTACAAATTGCTTGAAGGCTTTCAGCCCCATTACGGACAACCTGCCAGGATGCAGAGGTTCCAAGCATATGTCCATTCTTCCGGAGATCCTCACTACACTTCTACTGGAGATAGCGATTAACAAGTTGATTCGGCTCTGTGAAATGCGCAAGCTGTAAACCCGCAGGGTCCTGTCCACCTTCTAGCTGAATGGAATCAAGTCCTCGCTGATCCATGGGTTGACAACGTTGTTGCCAACTAACATAGTAACTTCTGGCTTTGGCCTACACCATATCACAAGCAGTTTCGGCACTTAACCTCAATGTCCAACACAGCAATTGGAATAATTGTATGCCATCATCGGGTACATCGACAAGGACATCAAGCAATATTTGTGAGTGTCGCTCTACCGGCAATCGACAGGTGCCCGTGTCCTTCAAGTAAGAAATAATTGGCAGCTTTCCTCAACCAGATCGAAAATCACATTTAGTACGTCTACGCATAGCCAGCTAAATACCCAAAAACTCAAGCTCCTGCACCCGCCGAAACTGCAGGCTCCTCACATCCTCCTTTGTTTCCATCGTGCTGTAGCCTTACTGAGAAGGATGGCAGATTATGACAGTTATACTACTGCTCAGTCCATAGACAGTATTTCTCCAAGACGGCCAGCATAGCCTTTGCATTTTGCACGAAGGTGTTGGCAAATAAGAGACTGTCGTCAACATAGAGTAGATGGAAAGAGCCTCCGTACCTCCTTGACAAGAGGAATACCCACTATCTGTCGGTTCTGTGACAGAGCTAGAGAGCAGCTTAGAACACTGATACGGAGAGAGTGGACAGCCCTGTCGGAAGCCACACTTGGCTTGCATCCAGTTTGTACATTTACCATTGAGCAAAATAGTGAATTTGGGGAACTCAACACAACTCATGACCAATTTAACAAATTTTTCCAGAAAACACTCTCTTGAGAACATGACGAAATATCCTAGCTCATGCAATCATACGCCTGCTCCATATCAACATTCAGGGCTATGAGACTGGAGTTGGCGGTGGAACACGTGAACTTGTTAATAAATTCTTGCGCAAGTAAACAATGGTTAGAAATATAACACGAGGGGACTAAGGCCCCCTGTTCCTCCTCAATGATATTCGGAAGGACCCCTTTCAGTCTCCCAACAGGGATCTTGACTACGATCTTCTAAAAGGTTTGGCATTAGCTAATCGGTTGGATTTAGATGTTTTGTCAGCATTATCAGTATTGGGAATGAGCACGACCCAGTCTCTTTCCAGTGGGGGTCCATATTAGCAGTAACGAAGAAGTCACGAACCGCAGTCACCACATCCGCTCCAACAATGTGCCAAAATTATTTGAAGAAAGAAGCCGAGATGCTGTCCATCCCTGGAGCCTGGTTCAAGCCCATGGAATGAACCGTATTCCATATTTCCGTATCTGTAACATGGGCTTCCAAAGCATTAGAATATTGCTGCACCTTATGGATCTTGCTGTCCAAATTCGGCCAGTCATCCATCGAGTTGCTCAAACCATTCCATTTGGACCTAAAGAACTCAAGGAACCTTCTGCAAATCAGCTTTTTGTCCTCAATGTACCCCCAATTGTTACCCTGAATGCTGTTAACCAGATTTTTCCTTCTTCTTGCCGAGGAAACCGAATGGAAAAAATGAGAGTTGCTGCCTTCCTCATTAAGCCAACGAATATTGGCCCTCTGTTGCTACCAAGTGCAAATGCGGGCAAGTGTAACATTAAGTTCACCAACTTTTGATTTCAGAGCATGCTTCTCCTCTTGCGAGATGCCAATGTCCGAGCCCTCCTTTTGTTGAAGAAGGAGGATCTTGGTCTCTAAGAAGGTCTTGCTGTCTCCACGTTCCTTCAACTTATTTTTACTCTAATAGTAGTGAACCTTAAGTGTTCTGGAACACTTCCTTTGAGGATTTCAGCAGCTGATCTACGTCCCTTCTACCTATGTTTCCTTAACATTATGCCAAGCCATAGGATAGGTGAGCCAAACATCCTCAAACAGGATCCACCGACCCCAGTCCTGACGGGAGGTTTGATTCAGTTGAAGAAGAGACGTCCTCAATCTCTTGGACTCCAATCAAATATTTAATTCCTTTCCCAACTTTTTTCTCTGCCTGGGAAAGGATACACTTGAAATCACCGCCAAATAGGCAATGCCTCAAACAATCAACAAACCAAGAAATCAACTCCCAAAGCTATTGTCGAATCAAGTAATCCTTATTAGCTTGCTTCCACCGTGGCTATATGCCAATTCTATTAAGAAGTCATAGGTGACCAAGAATGCACCACTCGGTCGAGTTGGCTAGCTGGGATTCAACAACATTTGCCCTCCATAGAACCTAAATACCGCCAGATTTGCTTACAGTAGGTTGATGGAAGAATTCCCACTCATGACTCGCTATTTTGTCAACATCCTTTTTGCAAAGATCCTCGACTTTGGTCTCCAGACCAATGAAGAAGATGCTATGTTCGTCTATGAGGTGCTTCAGGTAGTGCCTACCTCCTCCTTCCTCGCACACGGAGCTTGATTCCAAAGAGGATTGAGCATATCATGACACTTAAGGGGATGCGTCTTTGTCGCCTATGGGTTTGAGAGGATTCTTGTTTAGGCTTTCGGGGATGTTCTCAATAGGCCACTATTTACCGTGCTGTGTGGGGGGGGGGGGGGGGGGGGGGGGGGGGGGGGGGGGGGGGGGGGGGGAATGCCTCCGTATAAAGTTCCGTATGGAAGAAAGTACATAACACTTTTTTGTTAGGTTGAAATAAGTGAAATAATGGTCGGTAGAGCTAACTTGGTTGATGATCACTGCGAGAAGATTTGGTTGATCGGCGACGGATAAGGAGCGATGAATGCTAAGCACGGAAACCGAGTGGAGTCTTGAGTTGGAAGATTTATTTTATGAGGTGGATTTCTTGTTGATGGCATCTTCAGAAAGGGCAAGTTGAGCCCTCAGTTATGTGTCCATATAGGATATAGACATGATTAAAAATGTGTTGGATGGCTCCTATGGATTTTCATACAGAAAGTTTTCTTCTTTGTATCTCATAGGATATATTAACGTGGGTAAATTTATCAAAGGAAGTGGAGGTACAACTTTGATTTGACCTATATAAAAAGCGTGAAAGGATGCGAGATTATTAACATAAAAAACTTCAGGAGGGGAGATTCTATTTAAAGATTTTATGGAAGTATAAATCGATAAGGATGTTACTTAAGGAGAATGTTTTAGACATGCAAAATAGGTATCCTAACACTTCGGTTAAAACGCCTGCAAATTCCAGACAATCAAAACAATGAACGAATCGAGCGAAGCACGAAGAAGGAAAAGGAGAGGAATCCTTGTTTCTCATGCACGAGATCCTAGACGAGCGAGAGGAGGCTATTAAACTATGGCGGAATGCGCACGGGAAGTCGAAGTCGCGAGCACTTCAGCCACATGGGAGAAAGTATGAAGTTTTAGTGGTGCGATTATGGAGTCTTGCGGCGGAGTGTCACATTCAAAACAAACGCTCGTAACGGGAGGAATAGGGGAAGAGAGTTTGTGGGAATCGAGCATGAGATTTCTTCACTTGCGAAGGAGGAAGATTCGGGGCATGCGAGAGAGGAGCATCGAGGGCCGTTGCATGTAGGAGAATTCAGGGAGCGAGTGTTTGTGCATGAATAGGAAGAAGTAGAGAGGAAAGGGGCATACATGTGTCTGAGTAACGACGAGCCGGCCGAAGCATTAAGGTGAGTTAGGATTTTTGTTTTTAAATTAATTTAATATTTAATCGTATTAGCATTAAAGTTTTATCATATATTCGTGATGGGGTTGGTGCGGCTCCGGTGATGGACAAAATTGAAGTCATCTTAGATGATTTGGTCACATTAAATGTTGACCATCTGATGATCCGATTAGGAGAGTAGTTATTTTAGATTTGACTTTTGTTAAGAAAGTCAGAGGTACGCCTAGGAAGACTTGGGCTTATTGTATAAAAAATGATCTTAAATTATTAGAATTAAGTAAAAATATGACACTAAATAAGACACAATGGAGAAAAAGGATTCATGTAGCCGACCCCACTTAGTGGGACTAAGGCTTTGTTGTTGTTGTTGTTGTTGTTGTAGCATTAAAGGTTTATGAATATAAATATAGATCACAAGTTGAAGATTTTGTGAGGAATATCGATTCAAGAAGCAAATTTTGATAAGGGTTTGTGTGTTTTATTTATAGATATTTTGTTTAATTGAATAGATGCTATTAAGTAGGATTTAATGAATTTAAACAGTTGTTAAATAAAATTTGATTTAATGAATTAGGTCTTTGGATCGTGGTTTGGGCAAAAGAAGTTGAGTGAAATAAGAGGTGATGGTAAAAGGAAGTAATTAGAGGATTAAGCTTGTAAAGAGGTGCTTTAAGGCAAATATTTATGGTACTTTCTTATTGTTAATATAAATGATTTATTTAGAAATTGCATTTCATGTTTATAAAAATGAACATGCAATACTAATTTAAAAATAAATATTTCATTTATGATTTGTATTTTGAATATTTTAAAGATGTCTCATAGATGGAAGAAAAATAATTTACATATGAAAACACATTTAAATGATTTGAAATTAATATAAAATAATAGGTAATGACGTTAGTCAATGAGGATTTATTCCTATATAGTATTAGCAGAGGATGCGATGCGATGCATCCATGCGAAGGTGATGAAAATGGTAAAGATATAACTCCCGGTGCCAGAATTTTGAGAAGTACTTCCCAGTACAACTTTTTGAGGATAACTTTCGGTATGAAGATAATCTGATTTGATTTCTTAAAATAATGATAAAAGTCGAGAAGGTAATTACTTAAACTGAAACATGTAGGGTTAATTTTAAATGAAATTTTATAATTTAATTAATTAATGAATTACATTTCTTGTGGACATTCATCTGTAACATTTGCGTAATTAATTTAATGCCTAATAAGATTTAAACTGCTTACTTTGTTGGGGTAAACTTATTGTTTAAATTAATTATTTCTTTCAAGCAAAACACTAAGTTGATATGATTGACATGAAGGATTTGGTTATGTAATATTGTAGTCATCGGACAAATTAACCTTGTATGCATTTTCATTGATCATCCTAAAAATCATAAATGGACCATCTATTATGGGCTTGAGCATCCCAACAATAACCTACATAAATTCATTTTTCTTCAACTTGATCCATGCTAAATCTTTCTAGTTCTGATAGTTGGTCGTTTGTTTATCAATTTTTTTCCCAGTTGCCCATGTAGAATTTGCATATCCTCAACTTTGACCTCTATATCAGGACATCTAAATAACTAGGAGTGTCAGTACTAATTCTAATGGTGTGAGGGGGTTCCATCCATATACAAATTCAAAAGGAATGTGTCATGTAGACTATATAGTAGACCAATTATTGATAAACTCAACTTGCTGAAAATCAAATCCCACTGCTTGATGTTTTTACGCACAAATTATCTTAGGAGGTTTCCCAAGCTGAGGTTCATCACTTCTGTTTGACCATCTTTCTGTAGGTGTGTTCTTAAGATGAAATGGAGCTTCTACTAAACTTATTCCATAAAATCTTCCAAAACTGACTCAAAAGTTTTACATCATTATTTGGAGTGATGGTTTTGGGTACATCATACTTGCAAATTATTTCTCTGATGTGCAAGTTTGAAATGTATGACACACCTATTGTCTTGTGGTATGAAATAAAATATATCCTCTTAGTCTACCACAATCACAATAGAATTTTTATTCCACTGCATTTGTGGCAAACTCACCACAAAGTTAGTGCTTACATCTTACCAAGAATACCTATAGAACGGGAAGGAGTGTATAATTCTGTATTCTATTCCCAAGTCTTAGCTAAATGATATGCCTTACATTTTCTCGTATGTCTCTCTATATTTCATGTCAATCTGGGCTGTTAAAAATTCTCTTTCACCAAAGAAAGAGCTTTGTATCTACAAAAGTGTCCCGCCACACCTCCATTGTGGCATTCTTATAAAATAGCCTCTCTAAGTAAACTCTTGGGATTGCACAGTCTACTTTGATAGAATAAGTGGCTATCTAACATGTGAAATTGCTCATATGGTCTGTCCTGACGACAATCTCTTATCTCTTAGAAATCCTCATCAGTGATATACATATCCTTTAACAATTCAAATACAATTACTTTCGACTATATAGTAGTGATACAAAAATGAGTATGGCTTTGTACATTTTCTATTTTGTTTAGACTCTCGTTTCTTATGTTTGAGCCCAAAATAGAATGAAGATACGGTTTACATTGAGGAGTCATGGCTCCCCTTTAGCTTGCTTTGATTATTCAGGAATATCAGGGCTTCATGGTCAGTATAGAGTAAATTCATTTGCCAGTAGGTAAGTCTCAAGTAGTTATCTTTAGAAATTGGAAGAACAATGATGCAGTGGAATTAGCAAAGATACATTGAGAGAGAAACAAGATACGACGAGTTCAAATTATAGAGTATGAACTCTTTAGGAGCGATGGAGAAGAGGGCATGCATTATGTTGAAGATGTAATAAATGGTATGAAGATTAGTTTATTTTTTGGTTATTTTACAATAAAGTTTAGTATTTTAATTGTATTTTCTTAAGATAATATATGTAAAGCCATTTTTAACTTGGAGCACATCAGAATTTTAAAATTCATTAGTTTTTTTTGCTTGGTTTAGTGTATTCTTAAAAAAATATCCCTTTTGTAAAATTAGTTTGTTTAGTGATACATTAGTTTTGTTTTTAGGCTACCGTCTGAACCGGAGGTTGCTTAGTAGCATAGGTAACACTGATTCAAAGGCTTAAATGCTCCATTGCATGTGAAGGCATACTTGATGTTTCCAACTCCCTTCAATTTTAATATGTTGTTGGATCAATCCGTTCATCTAATGCACTACATGTTCATTGTGTATCTTGTACGTCTCAGCACATACATGGTCTTACATAAATATACATTGATTTATTTAAAGCATCTATTATTTTTGTCTAGAAACGATTGCCTAAGCATGAAAAATAAATATTCATTCCTGATTATTTTTTGTGGAAACATAATCACTAGTGATGTGTACATGTACTTGACACGATGCTAATATCATTTTATGTATGGAACAGAATGTCAGTTTGGCTCGAAGGTTTGCCTTGGTTCCATTGGGGCCACCACTATTATCCTACAAGAGCAACTGCAGACTGTATAAAAGCTGATCAAGATTTTGGTCAGCTGGTCGTTGATCGTCCTTATAATGCTGGGGATGCAATTGTTGTATGGTAGTATTTTTACCGTTACTAACATAAACCTGGCCCATCTTCTATGCATATTTTTGTAGATGTGCTTAGCTACCTTCATATGCATGCGTGCAGTGTCTCATTCAATTTACATATTGAAACCTCTTGTATTTAGGTGTGGCCCACAGCCTAATTCAAGGCTGCTCTTGAATTATGGTTTTGTTGATGAAGATAATCCATATATGATCGGCTAGTAATTGAGGTGAGGTAAAATTCATGGTGCTGAAATATAATGTTTCGTTTTTGGTGCAGTTCTTATAATTTAAAAGGCTTATTCTAAATTGACATTTCCTTTAACTTTTATTCCCATGTAGGCTTCTCTAAACACAGAAGATCCTCAATACCAAGAAAAACGAATTGTTGCACAGAGAAATGGAAGGCTATCTGCCCAAGTTTTTTATGTATGCTAATGTCGTGGTTTGTTTATATATTTTACACAAATATCACAACCATAAAGCGCAGCCTTCTTCTTCTTCTTAGGTATATGTAGGAAGAGAGAAAGAAGCAATTTCCGATATGCTTCCTTATTTGCGATTAGGATATGTTTCAGATCATCTGAGATGCAGTCTGTTATTTCTTCACAAGGCCCCATTTGCCCTGTGAGTCATTGTAATCCTACATTTTTCATCATTCTGCAATTTCTGGTTTTTAATTGGTGTGCAAAATTCTTCGTATTAAATATGTAAATCAAATGTTTGACACACAATGCAATATCCGCCTTTTCTATATCAGCAGTCTATGAATTTGAAGCTGTTTTTAGGTGCATTCTTTCATTCCCTTCAGAAAATTTATTTATTTTATGAAAACTTTGTTGATCTAAAAATTTTCAAATTTCTTTTGCTGCACAATCAATTTACTTTTTCGGGACCTATACATCCTCGGTGCAACGTAGACTCATTGATGACTTTCCAGGGTTTCTCAATAATGAATGAGAACTTTGAACTGTTAAGTATGCCAATTCCAGTTTCAATGAAAACTTGTAGCTTATCTTAATATGAAAACGTAAAATTGAATCTAAAGTATCCGGTACTCTTCTCCTTGCATTTTTGAGCACTAAGATTGCCAAGCATCCTTGAAAAAAAAAATAACAATGGCTTTAGTGATGTATTTCAAACTGAAAGTGTAACGTTTGAAATTTCAAGAAACAAGTAAAATTTAGCAAATTTTAGAAGTACTACAAAATTTTCATCTCCCATAATTCGATCGAAATAATTTTATAAAATTCTATGCACGAATTCAATAAATTCCATATAAATCACCATGCATGAATTCTTAACGATTGAGAGATATGGACTTTAGTATTTTTTTAAGTTTTTGTAAATTAATTTATCTTAGTTATTATCCTAACTTTTTCCTTAATCTTCCGCATGTGCACTGTAGCCATCGACTCTCATGCCTTTTTATTCGCTGGTTTATGTCAAGACATGGCTCAAGTATATTTGCGTTCATTCCCTTTCTCTCCTGAATTCTTCTCTCCTTCACTGCGGTGGCTGGAAAGTTGAATCCCGTGAAGGTTTGGCTTGGGTGGATCACCTTGAATGATAATATTAAGATAACTAAAATTTAAGTTAGGTTAATTTATTTTATATTTAATGTTATTAAATTATTAATTTATAACAACAATTAAGATTTAAGAACATTTAAACCTATAAGATCTAAAGTTAAAGGAAGTTAGTGAGAGGGATAGGTTGAGAGCGAGTAATGATATACCTAAATTTTAGTAAGTTTCATTATTTATTAATGAATGTTTCATTTCTTTTATGTTTCGTTCTAACATGGTTTAGATTAAATCAAATTACTCATATTGTTAGATAGGAAATGTATGCATGTTAAATAGTTGTGTTATAGTTTTCTTTGGAGTTTTTATGAGTATATGTTATATGGATTATATTATAGATAAATATATTAGTTTATTTCATAACTTATAGATTTAGTAGGATCATATTTTATTTATCGGTAGATGAGAGGTAAAGTGTTTCGTAAGAAAAACATATATGTATTGAAGAATGAAATGAAACCATTATACGTGGATGCTGGTATGTGCATAAAAGATGAGTTCGCTGCATACCGTACGTGGAGACATTTAATGTCTCGCACGCGTATATTTTGATACATCACCGACGATTGTGATGTTTTTAATCGTTAATCGATTAGTGACGAACTAAAGAATACTGGTTGGGGTCGAGAGTAACATCTTTTTATCTCAGACAATTGTGTAAATTAGATCACGAACCAATATCTTGAAGTGATAATATCATCAGTGGTGTTAGGTTATGTTTTGACGGTGTTCCGAGAGACATGTGAATGTTAAGAGTATGAAGTAAAAAAGTTGAAGTTATTGCATATCCGGTTGTTAGATTATTTTCAAAGTCCTTGAATACATACGTTAGATTCTGTATGATTTTCTACAGAATAAAATATGAAAAAAAACAGCACACATATTGATTTCATTTTCTTGATTTACTATAATTTAGAATTGTGATTGCTCTAAATTATGTTATATAACTCATTATGGTCTAATATTTTATCATGTGTTGAGTTTTTGAATAAGATGAATAAAAGATAAGAAGCAAGACCAGCAAGTAGAGAAGTAACTTTATTTGTTAATAAAATGTTTTATTTAGTGGATTTCAATTGATTTTTAATTAAATTTTTTGTGATATAATTAGAAATATAAAAACTTAATTACACCATCCGATGGACTGTTTTTGTCTTGATTAATTCCAAGCGTGGGCTGAGTCATGATGTCACTAAGGCAGGATATAAGGCTTTGACAATTGAGTATGTGAGATTTTTATAGTTGAAAATGATTCTTTATGAAATTTGAGATCTTGATAAGCATGTCAATGAAGTTATTTTGTGGTAATAAGGAAACCATATGCATTGTAGAAATTCCAGAGCAACATGATTGCACAAAACATGTGGAGATTGATAGAAACTTCATAAAAGAGAAGATTAATTGTGGAGCTATTTGAATGCCCTATGTAACACCCAAATATTGACAATCTAGGTAAAATTTTGGCGACTTTAAATGTAACTCAAATATTTCACATCTCCCGAAATTTAGTCGAAGTAATTTTATAAAACTCTACATATCGGAATTGATTAATTTAATACTTATCACTATATGTAAAGTTATAAGTTTGGTTGAGGAAGTGTTAAGCGAGGCATAGAGAGCTTCTCGAATCCTCATTTCTCTCTAATTCTCCACATGAGCTCTACGCCTTTCAGGTACCTATCTTGAGTCCTAAACATAATGGGACGCGTGACTCATAGAGTGCCCCAAACGGCATTTCAGTGCTCCGTGATGTAATTGGTGGTAGGAAAATCTCTTTTATGCTAATTGTGACATTCTTTTTTTTTTTGTTTTCATTTTTATGTTTGCCAAGAATCGGTGCATTTTTTTGTTTTTGATAATATAGCGAGACTTGAAGTTGTGTCGGGGGAGTACAAAATTGGTTTGTCGGCTTTTATAAGGGCGGTTAGTAGGAAATCGTGAAAAAGTGAGGATTAAAGTGATAAAGTAAGAGGGAAGAAGAAGAGCGAAGACTTGTGTTGTCATAACATGTTTAAAACTATTGTATTTAGAATTCTTACATATTGTGAATGACCGGTTTGTTGTCGCTTACAATACTTTATTATATTGTTACATTACGAACACGATTGTCGCGACTGTTTTAATATGACCGTATACGATAATAGATTATACGCATTCAGTGCGCGATAGATTATATAACTCATGATTTATTTGAAAAGATTTTTTATCTTAATTTTTATTACACGAGTCGCTAAATCATTTATAATAGTATAAAAATAATGTTAAAAGATCGTCATCATTTCATTTATCTTTTATACATTAAAACTTTTACATCCAAAATATTTATATACATTGATCATGATTTTCTAATAATCCGATAAAACATATAAATTTATCACAATCTGAAATACGCTATATAAAATATCGATACATCAACAAGTACTATCGGCTTTATTGGATTTTTACTCTTTAACCGAAAATATGTAAAAACAAGCCCAGAGTTAGCAATCGAACAATGGGTTTAATAAAATCTACAGCGAAATCAATTCACGAAAATAGAATAATATGCACGGTACATCATAATCATGTCATGTATCTTTAACATGCCGTTGAATATGCATATGTAATAATGCATATGTAATAATGTAAAATATGTACGTAATATGGTATCGAATCACGATAGTAGTAATGTATAAAATACATATGTCAACCCACCATTATCATCGCACATACGAAGTTAGGTGATATGACTAATCGTATGTAGTGTTTTGTATTAATTGTTGAAATTAGGTACGGTATCACATCATATCATGTCGGTAAAACTATCGAAATAGTCGGTCAGTGGCATAGTACATGGAAGTCGTCGGCGTGACGCGCGTCGTATGTGTCGGCTGCAATGACTCCTTACATATATCGGGTTTACGCGCGTAACCGTTTTAAGGAAAGTGTCTTTATTCCTGCGCGAGGTATCATATGCGTCAATAGGAATAATAATGTGATATTCTTTGCGTAAACGTATTTAGCATTATTTCGAAGTTGTTATGATTTACGCATTACGGTGTATATATAAAAAGCGTATATGTAAAATAAAGTAGGAGATCCACAATATGTAATAATGAAATCCAGTTATATCGTTAATTAAAATAGAAATTGCGTATTACGTTATATTTAGAATCTTAATGTAAGTAATTCATAATACAAATAATTTTAATTCTATTATAAAATTTTGTATGACTCAAATTAGGACTTTTGACTCGACCAAAAGAAATACCTCATGAAAATTTTTATACTTATGCTAAAATGTGTAGAAGCCATTTGGAACAATATATTAAAAGGATTCTGTGATGAAAGTTTCGAAATACGGGGATATTGCTCCAATTTTCAAGTTTTATGCAACTAAAAGTTTGGAAAACACAAAAGAATAAAATCATTGAAATCGAAAAGTAGGTTGCGATAGCCTACCTTGATTGAGTCAATTTTTCCAACAGGCCCGTCGCATGAAAATCAACTAGAGGCCTCCAATAACCCTTCATTTTCTCTTTCCCCGCCTCTCTCTTATTTTTTTCTTCTCCTTCACGGTTTAATAAAATAAAATGGCCATGGGAAGATTTTGGAAATGAGATTTTGATGGATTTTATATATTTAAATGTGTCTTAGGTATAAGTGCAATTATGTGAATTGTTTGGATTAACTTGTTAATTTTACCTAATTTTTTTTTATCTTGAGAGCTTGACTTGCAAAAGATCTTGTCAGCAATCGTGAATTAAGTCGTCCATAAGATGTTTGTAGATTTTGGATGGAATTTTTGTTGAAGTTGCGAGTTTTATTTGTTTGTTTATTAGAGGTTCACATTAAGTTCTACGTTTTTCCGAATTTTATGAGTTTTGTTTTTATTTTATTTTATTTGATTTTTTTTAATTCTAATTTTTATTTGATTTTGTTAATAGGAATGCCTTTTTAAATTTTGTTGATTTTCTTATTTTATTTTAATAGGATTGCTTTTAATTTTTATTTTAATTTTTAATAGAATTGTCTTTTAATTTTTATTTGATTTTTATATTAGGGTTGTCTTTTAATTTGGAATTCGTAATACGTTCAAACGACTTCCAAGACTTTTGAAATTTTATAGAGGTGTTGAGTCGATTCTAAAAATTGCTAAAATTTGAGATTGTTTTTGAGTTTATTCAGAATTTTTATGAATTATTATATGTATTGTGTTATTTATTTAAAAATAATAAAATAAAAGTGATTTCATATTTATTTTTTTATTTTTAATTTTTGTTATATTTGTTTTTCAAATTAGTTACCAATTTAAAAGGAAATTAAAATTTCTTATTAAATGTTTGTCTACGACCTTAGAAAAATTATGGGAGATATCGTGTTTAGAGGCTTTAATCATTCTAAATCTCACTTTTGATTTAATCGTAATGATTAATGATTTTTATTTTGTAATTGTTTTAATTTATTTAATAGTTTATTTTGAGTTAATTAATCTTAGTTTTATTTTTATTTAATTCTTTGATAGCATTTTTTGTTATATTTTTATTTTTATTTAATTAGTTATGCATTTTGAAAGTTTATTTTGATTTTTTTATTTTAGATAAAAAAAGGGTAATTTCCTACTTAAGCATTGTCTTTGACTCAGCCTTGGTGATCCTTTGCCTTCGCTAACTTCTACGTGTTTCTAAGCGATTCCGCATACTTTAATTTTGAAACTAAATCCGGTTGGCTGATCTCCTATGTGTTCTTCTGTATGATTTAATCTCTGTCATTGGTTCCAAATACACGGAAATTAATTTTTATTTGATTTTGTTAATAGGAATGCCTTTTTAAATTTTATTTGATTTTCTTATTTTATTTTAATAGGATTTCTTTTAATTTTTATTTTAATTTTTAATAGGACTGTCTTTTAATTTTTATTTGATTTTTATATTAGGGTTGTCTTTTAATTTGGAATTCATAATACGTTCAAACGACTTCCAAGACTTTTGAAATTTTATAGAGGTGTTCGGAATTCGATTCTAAAAAATTGCTAAAATTTTCAAGTTGTTTTTGAGTTTATTCAGAATTTTTATGAATTATTATATGTATTGTGTTATTTATTTAAAAATAATAAAATAAAAGAAATTGATTTCATATTTATTTTTTTATTTTTAATTTTTGTTATATTTGTTTTTCAAATTAGTTACCAATTTAAAGGAAATTAAAATTTCTTATTAAATGTTTGTCTCGACCTTAGAAAAATTATGGGAGATCCCATCGTGTTTAGAGGCTTTAATCATTCTAAATCTCGGCTTTTGATTTAATCGTAATGATTAATGATTTTTATTTTGTAATTGTTTTAAAATTTATTTAATAGTTTATTTTGAGTTAATTAATCTTAGTTTTATTTTTATTTAATTCTTTGATAGCATTTTTTGTTATATTTTTATTTTTATTTAATTAGTTATGCATTTTGAAAGTTTATTTTGATTTTTTTATTTTAGATAAAAAAGGGTAATTTCCTACTTAAGCTTGTGTCTTGACTCGGCCGCAGTGATCTGCCTTCGCTAACTTCTACGTGTTTCTAGCGATTCTCTTTGCCCTTTCCATTTTGAAACTAAATCCGGTTGGGCGATCTCACCCCATGTGTTCTTACGTAGCAGTTTAATCTCTGTCATTGGTTCCAAATACACGGAAATTAATGATGTCCATTCATTGTCTCCACGGGAACGAATAATGCGAGCCATTCACGAGGAAACACTTGATCCAAGTGATGCTACGCATGAACCTAAGATCGAATCCATTCAAAAGGATCTTTATAGTCTTATGGTGAGGATCCCATGACTAGATTTGTATGGAATTACAATTTGTTCAAAGTGACTAAAATTGAGGGCTACTATGAATAGCAATACCTTGACGAATAGGTTTATCTTCCTCGATTGGGTTGATTGGGGAGGGTTGCCTTAACATGATGAAGCTCGCCTTTGAGCTAATTTATTTGTCATTGACTCCTTGTACGTACTTGATCAGAAGGGCCCACGAGTTGGTGTTAGATAGGGTTGGAGGGCATAGTACACAACAAAAATGGTGGGAAATAGGTTTTGAGACTTGGTGAGCATTTTGGTAAGTCAATTTGGAAATTTGATGAGTTTGAATGGAAGCAATCAAGTTTGAAATTTTGTCAAAATAGCTCGCTCATCGCGAACAAATCGTGTCGAGTTCGTTAAGAAGAACGTGTTCGATTTGTTAGTTATGGCCGACAACGACAACTTTTTGCGAATATATATACGAGCCGAACGAATAAAGATTTATTCATTCGTTTTCGGCTCGAATATTCTTCATCAATTATATATATATATATATATTGATGAGTACTATTTTTTAAATATTTAATCGATTCTGATGCTACTAAGATTTATAATAAATTAAAATTATTAATTAAAAAATAGAATAAAAGTATATTAGATTATATTTAAATGATGTTTTAATATAAAAAATAAGATTTAAAACTTGCAACGGCCCTTAACATTATGGTAATGTGGTTAGAATTGTTAAATGACTTTTATTCGAACGACGCTCGTGTTAAAACTGTGTAATAAATACATCCTGAAGCATACTTTTAATATTTGAAATATAAATGTGCGAATACGAACATTGATATTTTTTAACGAGCCAACCATAAGTGAACTGTGCTCGCTCATGTTCGACTCGTTTACCTCTAGCGAGTTTGTTACGGTACGGCTTGGAGAAATTGGTGGACGAGTATGTGAGGTAAGGCTTAAGGATCATGGAGAATTAGTTAGGGAGATTGGCTAAGTAATGCGAGTGCATTTTGGTAGTGTTTTGGCTAAGGGGAATGGATTATTGCTTCTTTGTTGATTAACGATAAGCGGGAAATGGGGAGTCGGGAATTGAATGGGGGGATATGAAGCGAGAGTCGGAAATACAAAAGGACACTTTCGTGTAAAAAAGTACTAGTAGGAGGGACGGCGAAGACGAGATTGAGTTATTTGGAGAGCCGATGTCAATGTTGTGCGGCGATCGAAGGAAGGAGTCATGCCTGTTCGATCGATTGGAAGAAAGGAGGAGAAGAGCGGCGATGTGGAAGGCTTTCACGTAGGAGGAGCGAGTCGAGCTCGAAACTTGTGCGAGAGGAACGAAGTCGAGGCTCTCGAAGCACGAGAGGATAGAGTAAGTGACGAACGGCATGCTGCATTACTAGGAGCTCAATAGAGACTTTTAAGGTGAAAAAATTAATAATTTTATTGATCTAATAAGAACCTCATATACATATATATATATATATATATATATATATATATATATATATATATATATATATATATAAATACTTGAGGCTAATATATTAAAGAAGAAAAGATACGGAAATAAGTTGTATGAGAGGGCAGAAACATGACACACACATACATGGTATACATAACATACATATGGTAAAAAAAAAAAAAAAGCATGTATACCCCAAACCACACTTAAAACTCGTAGTATCGTAAGTATTTGAAGAAGACCGTTAGGCACTTGCCTGCTGCCTCTAGTTCTAAGAAGGGAGTCAAAAACACATATGAGTGGTAAAGTTTGGTGTCATTTGCCGAAGCAGTGATGTATCATCCGTTAAGTTCTTGAACTTGAGAAGAGAACACAATTCTTCTCTTATCACTTGGATGTGTAGACTTGTCATTCGTAAATCCGTGGTAAGCTCGTCGATGGTGTGTTGGTTAATAATTGTTGTGTATCTGGTAGTGCCTGTCATCGCTTGCACTTGCGCGCTTCTTATGATAACGAGCATTCCGTCTGAATAGGTGGTAAAGACGCGGTAAAAGATGAGGCGGCCATTGCAATAGAATATGCTCTGAGGCATTTGAGATATGAGATGTCTCATACGCATGTGCGATTTTGAGGATGAGGAAGCAGCAAACGCACGGAGCGAATGAGACATTGTCACATGTATGTAAAAGTTGTGAAACGTGTTTTAAAAAGTTTTAGATACATGGTTGCCGAAAACAGTCGTTTGGCAACACCGATCACGGGGAAACATAAACGTGATATAATCGGGGGGGGGGGTGTCCCGGTAGGAAGAGGGTTATTTAGAGGAGGGGAAGGAAGAGCGGATGACATTGCGTTTTTAGTTGTTAGGGTGTTGCGCTCTTAGGGGCGAGAGGAGAGACGAGTATGAATTGGGGCAAATGGCTCATTGGCGATTTTCTTTGCGAGGTTTTAAATGAGGGTGTAAATGGTGACGTTGTGATGAGAATGTCCGAGCATACGACGGTTGGTGCAATAAAGTGGAAGCTGCTCGGGAGTTCATACGATGCCAAAAGCCACGAGGCTGTGAGCAATCCGGAAATCTCTCCGGAAAAGGTAGAATAATGTCTCGTTCAATAAAACTGCGAGCTGAGAAGGCTACTCGGATTAGCTGTTATGAACATCGATTTGAGGGCTTGCGCTCGGCCATGCGCCCAGAAATGAAGGAGCTCGTGATTGAAGGGATGGAACTTCGGATCGGGGAAACACCGCGCGTATTGGAATGATAGGGGGTTTAGTGAGAGGATCAAAATTGACGGAAATTTTATTTTGCTGCTTTCGTAAATGGGTTTTATCACAAACGGTCGCAAAACGAACGATTGGGCATGTCTTGCATTCGTTTGATAATTGGATAAAAACATGTTCTTTGTCAATTTTACGTCTTGATTACTTTTAGTAATTTCTTGGCTAACTGAGTCGTCGAACTTAGGGTTTAGTAAAAGCTTTTCGACTAAGGCCGATCGACGGGATGAGGCTAAGGTGGAGATCTGGCATCGAGAGAAAAAGTGCGGGCTTGCCATTTTATGGTGCCTTTTAGGGAATGCGGTGTCTGGCAATTCTTAGGTGTCGTGGTATCGTTGCGAGAACAAATAGGAAGAGGAGAGCGAGAGGAGCGGCGGCAATAGAATGTCATTATCATGCATTTGCGAATAGGCACAAAATATGCGAAAAGAAGCGGAAACCACGATCATCGCAATGACAGTAAGCGCGAGACTAAATAGAGGAGCGGGCGACGCACGATGAAAAACTTACGACTTAAAAACGAAGCCCGCTTTTGCGAGAGCACGAGAGGAGCGTGTTCTGCAGAAAGGAGCCCGACATACGCGAGCCCTTAGAGCAGAGACAAAGAACGACGACGAGATGAGTCGAGGATGGGAACGAAGCATTATGACGGTCGAATCGAAGAAAGGACGGCGCGACGGAGAGGAGGTGCGGTGGAGTGAAAACTAGGGTTCACCGCTAGAGCTAAGCGAGCGTGATCGACGAGGATGAAGACGAAGATAGAGAAAACTATTTGCCATTTTTATATGTATGTATATATGCGTATATATATAATGCTTTTTAATTGGAAGTGAATAAAAGGAGGTGAAGTGTGCGAATTAGAGGAAGATTGATCCGAAATGATTTCGGTTAGGAAAATTTGGGTTTATATTATGATTTAAATAATTAATAGCAAAATAAAGTTACTTTGGATTTGATAAAGTAAAATAATGATTAGTTCAATACTTAGATAATATAAATTTAATAGAGAATTAGAATGATAATTAATTAAAGTTTTGTAATATGAATACCTATGTTTATTATAAGCATAAATTTAGAAGAGTCGACATCGAAACCAAATCAAATGTAGTGTCATCGTCGATGTGAGTCGGATGAATACATATTTATTATAGGCATTAGCTTTAGAAAAGTCGGCAGTAAGCAAATCGAATAGCAAATTAATTGTCATCGGGGTGAATCTTCCTTTACTTTTAATGCATGATAATATTTGGTCTTCGATTATTTTGCGTTAGTAGTTAATGATACGCATCTGTGAGCTTTATTTTGATTTATATATATATATATATATATGTATATATATATATATATATATATATATATATATATATATATATATTGAGTGTGTGTGGGAATGTTTGTTGTTATTACTATCATGCATTGTGAATGCTATATATATACGATACATTGAATTGAATGCAATGAGTATAGAAATGATATGTTTATATTGATTGTTTGTTTGTGCATGGACATTCATGATGATGTCGGCTTAACATGTGTTTTGGGCGATGGTAATTTTGGGATGACTTGAATTTTACTCTTGTTACCAGTAGGTATGGCTTGGAGGAGGTGGACTTTTTGATTTAGGTGGCTTTGGTTTGATAATTTTGATTGTTTTGAGTTTTAGGTGAATTTGGTTGTATTTGTTTTTACTTTTGGTTGGTATTTTTATTTTATTATTTCAGTAAATTTATTTATATTTAATTATAATCTTGAATTTAATTTTAGGTTGACTTGATGATTTTATTTAAATTCATTTTTTTTTGTTTACAGTGATTTAATTTGTGATTTCAAGTTTGTTGAATTTGATTTTGATTTTATGACTTTACCTTGTTTTCTATTTGAAATTTTTTGTGAGTTTTTGTTTAGTTTTTTATTTTGACTTAGGTCAATGTAGTCTTTAGTGAATTTGAAACTTTCATTTTAGCATGATTTTGTATTTTATATTTTGAATTTTAATTTTTTTAATCAAATTCTCTGAAATTTATTTTTATAATTTTGGTAAATTTAACTTTCTTGACTTTTAATTTTACTTTTATGAATTTATTTCAATTATAATTTCATTTTTAAAGTGTTATTATGTTTTAATTTTATTTCTATTTTGTTTAATTTGATGATTTTATAGGAATTTTATTTCCATTCATTTCTACTTTAATGATTTGATGATTTTTGGCGAATTTTTATTTTGCTTGATCTTAATTTTATTTTGTGATTTTTTTGATTTTATTGAATTTTATTTTGTCCATTTTCAATTTTATTTATGTTCTCAGCTTCAATTAATGATTTGTTTCATCTTTTCTTTTATTAAAGGATGAACTCTATTTTAGTTCAAAATGAGTCTCTTACCCAATGTGATCTCTATGAATTAAAGAAAATGTCATCCAGAAAATTAAGAGAGAGAAGTGCAAAGTGCTCAGCGAGAGAGACCAAATAGAAGACATATGTCTCTAGGGTCACATGATAGTCTAGGATATTTCTAAGTCTATGGGAACTCAACATAAGCTTCAATAACTTGTTTTTAATCATCTCATCCAAAGGTTAAAGATTTGTAGTTAAATATATGAAACTATAAGGAGTAAAGAGATGTTATAAAGTCTTAACTTGGTATTGGTTCCACTATTAGTCTTCTGGGAAAATCTTTAGTCTAGATCTTAGGCTCTAGAGAGATAACAGAATAATCCTTATGTAAAAATGAAGTCAACAAGCATATTTATTTTATGTACTACTGCCATACATATGAGCTATGATTGCAAATGCATGTGACTTTCTTACGGTCTATAAAATCTTACTTTAGCCTTAATAATTTCGTTAAGCTTGCAGCTCATCTTTTATATTGATTTTCAGAAAGGATAAGGAAATCAGGGTAAGTAGTCAGCTGTGATATTATACAGTTTTTGGATTGTATAGTATGGAAATTATAAAGTCTTTTGGGTACAGATTTTTTATATGTTAGATTATTAGCAGTGCTGTATATATTTTAGTGATATTATTATGCACTCTTCCAAGTAATGGAAAATGTAAATGAATTATGAATAAGTTAGATTGTGAATGTTTGGGATGATTAATTTAGACTAATTCATTACCTTCTCTGTTCTGATTTGTGCAATTTAGAGCTAATGTGGTAGGTATTCAGCTAGGGTATGGGAGAATCTTATGCTATATTTGTGCTGGATTTCAACGAATCCCTTGTGAGGTTTCTGCACTATCGGAGCTTGTAGGAGTCCAGCACGACGGGAATATTATTAATATATATATATTTTTTTTAAGTTTCCTTCCTTTGTTTCTTTCTTTTTGGTTCATATCTATTTCCTTAGTTTCTAATTTGGGTTCTTGATATTAATGACCTATGTATAGGTGAATTATTTACTGTTATTTCAGACTTTTGGCATTATTAGTGTGTTTAGAGACATGGTTCTCTATTTTATGCTCTTTGGAGTGCAGCATCATTTTCTTTTGCAAGTGGTTTGTCTGAATCTTACTCAGGAGCAAAAGGTGGAACCTCCTCACCGCATGTATTTCATTGTTTGCTCGATCGAGCTGCCGTTTACAGGCGGGACAGCTTCGCACGATGTCGAACTCGCCGTCCAACAACAGATTTACCCTTGCAATCCTTTCCAAACACCGTCGAATTTGCATTTACCTTTCCCTTGCCATTCCGCAATCACATCCCCATCAAATGCCATTCCAAAATACCTTCTAGGAGTCCTAGAATGGTATCAATCTTGACAACTATGGCTTTTGAATTTGGTATTCTAGGTATGTTTCTTATGATGTGAAGTATTCTATTACTTAATGACACTGCCACAACAGCTAATAATGTTTAGTAAGGATTGATTTTGATGATTATGTTTAGTCTGGCTCACTATTTCTGGAAAGGAGCATGGGAAGGTGATTATAAGTCTCTCTCTTTCTTTGTAGCAAGGGCTGGTCTTGGTAGAACTTATCTGATGCTGTTATTTATAGTCCATTGTTTAAGAAAATGTTTAGTTTTAACCCAAATTATTGGGTGAAAATTAGACAGATCAATAATTGACCAAACATGAAGATCAGTTTGCAGGTAAACAAAGCAACTCAACCCCGATAAATAACAAAACATGCTTATAACTTGTTTTGTAACCGACGTCCGGCTAATGTGATTTTAATTCTATTATCGTGGGTCTTACTGTTAAGAAAAGTAGGCGGACCACAAAAAGAAGACTTGGGCATGTTATATAAAAAATGATCTTAATTTAATAGGGTATATGAAAATATGACACTCAATAGATGCAATGGAAGGATTCATGTACCCGACCCCATTTATTGGGATAAAGGCTTCATGTTGTTGTTTATATTATCATGGGTCTTGCTAACATAGTTATTTTTGCATTTTCCGGGTGCCAGGACTGTACTAGATATTTAAGGGCCGTTTTATTTCTGTTTGGGAACATATATCTTGCGGAATAATATTTTATTTGAACCGTTTGCTTCAACTTCTTGGTAACTTTCTGGGGACTTATTTCTGTTAAACATGAGTTTCAAACTTTCCTCGTACATGCTAATTCATTGGCTTTTTCACATCTTATTGCAGGTGAGCCCTTGTATGGAACGTGCAGTTCTGGACCAATTACTTGCTCTTTCAGGCTCGTCTAGCAAGTTACCCTACAAGTTTATGTGAAGATGAAGCTATTGTAATATTGAATTATAGTATTTGAAACTGAGTGAGGTTTATATTGATTAGAAATGTGCTAATTCAATTTTATACAGTGAAATAAAAATTAACAGATAGTAATTGAATCAAAGAAACAGAGTTGCTGCTAGGCTTGTAAGTTGAAAAAAATGCTGATTTCTTGTACTCGAGCAACTATGGAATTGATAGAGCAGCTACCAGATCACACTGTATCCTTGCCCAAGCTCCTTTTGCACCATTACTTTGAAATAGAAGGTGCCATTATTCTTCTTCTTTCAAAGGCCACATTCCACCCCAATGGTTTGTGGTTTTGGGGAGTGCTTATATTGCTTTATGATTTCTGCTTTTTAAATAAGAACTGCCAATGATATGGTTAGTTTCTGTTTATTCATCGTAGTCTTGTAACCCAGTGGAGCATCATTGAAACTTTGGCCAGTTGGAGGCGAAATGATCTGCATTCTCAGGTAAGAATTAAGTAAAATTAGAAGAGTCTATCTTATTGAATTTTGCATGTTTTCCATGTCTTGCCATAAACCTGTTCTATACCAGCTCTCTTTTTCCCTGCACTGTGTTCCCAATACTAAAACCACCATCTTGCTTTTGGTTGTTTGGGGATTTACATTCTTAGTGAAGCACCGCAACTGAAACAGAATTTACATACATATCCTCCAATTCCTATCAGTTTACATATCAACACTAAATTTACATTTCACATTTATACAGACCTAATCTTTCACATCTCATAAAAATCACTACCATTTTAACGCGCTTAAAAATTTAAGTACACTTTCATCATATGTAAAAATTGAAGTTTAGGTGTTAGATGTGTAAAAACATGATAGTTGACTGGTATGTATGTAAATCTTCCTTCAAGTAAATGAGCTGGCACGTGTTTTCTTCAACGCATGTAATCAATAAGCTTTTCAAAGTTTTGGTGTAACATTCTTCTGTTCATTTATTTGGATTTCCATATGGGTTAGGGTCGGATAGCACTACATTTTTTCCCACTCAGCTTGACTTAAATCTTCTGATATTTGGAACCTTAGCTTGTTTAGTCTGATAATTTGGGCAGTTAAACCGAACTATATTTATTCCATTTTCTTTTTTTTCTTTTGAAAACTACAAAAAATCAAGAAATTTTGTACACAAATTGTGTGTATCTGTTTGAAAATCTATTTTGGCATTTGATCCTTTTCTAGGAATACAGAGCGCGACAGTAAACAATTGCTGCCATTTATTCCACAAGATGCTATAACAGCTTGCAGCTGGTGATTTGAATGTTTGACATGGGTATGAAACATATGGTAACAACTACGGGCAATGTACATGTCATGTAATGCTTTAATTCATTAGAATCTCTGCTGTCCTTTAATTCAATCAAGTTTAGCACAATTTCTGTACATATGAACTCCAAAAAAAAAAAAATGAAAAATGGAAAATACAGTTTGTTGCTATTTTATCATTTAACGGAACAGAGATTATGTAATAAGACAAGTGAATCAATATTGGGAGTATCTAAATGTCTTCTGTACTTATAACGGTAGCTGACAGTCTAATCAATCTAGATTTGTTATTTCTGAACATCTCTTTCCATTCATGCTCTTATGGGGATTTAATGTTGATTATATTTTCCGCTTCTATCAATGTCAATGATACATTATTATTCATTATTCCATAAGCAGTGTTCAGCCATCCCGTAATGTTAATGTATATTTAGTGAGGATGCTTATTGATAAATTGTCCCAAAATGAGATTCATATTTTTTAAAATATAAATTTTGAAGAAATCTGTCAATCCAAGAGGGAGGTGGCTTATTGATATGGATTTTTATTTTTTTTTCCAAGTCACCAGTCCTGGAACCCTCATCAGGATCAAATAAATAAATAAATAAATAAAGATTTACATGCCACATAATTTGAATAAATTGAGACAAATGGGTTCCGCTGTTTTTCAAAATACCAATGCAAAGATCAAACGAAAGAAAAGCTTAAGTATTAGCTCAAACGGCTAATAAAGAAACATGATGCTCAGTCTGCTTATATGTAGGTGCACCCCCAATTGCAATTGGTGTCACACACCAATCCTTAGGTAGATCACCTTCTCTTGTATAGGTATCACCTTCAGAATCTCCCTAAAGCTCCAAAAGAAGGAAAATCTGCAAAAGAGCATCAAGGTGCAAAAACAAGCATGAATGGCAATTTACTGCATCTTGAGGGTTACATTAATAACTTTCATGTTGATGGCTTCGAGTTAAAATTCACAACTAAACTTGTTTTATCAATTGTGAGAATGGTATAGAACCCCAAGATAGTAGGCACTTTCTCACCGAAGGGAGGGTAAAACGCCATATAAGCAGGTGGCGGCGAAAGCGAGTGCAGAGGAGAAAATAGAGAGTTAAGTAATTGAAAAAGTTGAACTACCTTTGATGAAGAAAATTTAAAAGAAAGACATGGAAGCTGCTGAGCAAGAAAAATAAAAATGAGTAAACCACTGAATGGTTCAGAGTTAATACAAAGAAGATTGAAAAAGAAGGATCTACAAAAGGGAGAGTTTAAGACATGCTGATATGGTTGATATGATATAAGAGGTGATGGTCATCAAGATGAGTTTCACCACAAATAGTATAACAAGCCACTGGCACAAAGGATAATGAATTTGAAGAAAGTAGTGATGAAGAGTGGAATGGAAGGGATGTTGGCAAAAAAATGGCATCGCAAGATGAAATTTCTAAACCATAGTGAACACCTTGTGAAATGTATAAGCTTGAAGTTATTCATGTGGTTGAGAAGAAAAGATGGCTCCAGTGTATGCAGAAGCCCATAGCTCTCTAAGGAAACACAAAATTATTATTATTTTTTTCCTGGAAATTACTTAAATCAACTCATAGAATGACAATTTATGTAGGTGTTGGCATATTCAAAATGTATCTCATATGTTCTAAAGGGTAGAGCTTACCTGAAAAATTTGATGCGGTGCAATAGTCTAAAAAATTTGAGCCACCATCATTCAAGATATTTGATGGAACGGGCAGTCTAATAAAACATTTGATGCATTTTAAGACTAGTTGTTGCAATTTTGGTGGAAGTTATGAGTTATTCTTTAGACATTTTGTTAATAGCTTGTCAGTAGTTGTATTTGATTGATATGTAGAATTCTCCAACGAATTATTAAGGATATTATCATCATATTATTGTGGGTGGTTTTAATTGTTGAGAAAAAAACCGTACAAAACTCTACTGGAGAAGATCATAAGAGTGACATAGACGAATGTGATTGTCGGCATATTTTTAGGTTATGTGTGTTGTATTTGTGAAAAAAGGTCGCCTACAGAAATTGTCGGTGAATTTTTTTAATTTAATTTAAATAAATAATTTGAAAAGTAGTATTTGATTTTGAAAATAATTTTAAATTTGAAAATTTTAAGATATGAAATCAAGCGATCTCACATCACGAATAGTTTATATAAACGAGCACCGCACCACTAGCTGTATATCTATCCGGAGAGTAGACACTGCTTGCTTGATGATGGGGCTCGGTTAAATAAACTAGAAGATTTGTGACATCCGTTTGGTACGTGAACCAATTTTATAAGCGACATGAGTTCCCTTGCTTAATATAAATGAATTAAGCGGGGTTTATATTACACAGGTTCTTAAAGTTCCTATAAGGGCGAAGCCCTATAGTTAATTACATCTTAAGTGACGGGAATCACCTAAGAAAACTCTCGATAATAATCGGTGGTTCTGCTCTCGAGAATTTGAAAGTTTAAGTTTTCAAGGGATTGAATTTTGGAATTTCAATAGGGAATGGATCGAATTTGGAACATTTTATTTTGGGAATCCAAAGGAAGAAAGGTAGGAGAAATCACAGATTCGAAGCGATCTTCGGTAATTTTCCCGACTATCCTATTATTTGGCTTGAATTTAGGAAGGCCCTAATGTTTATTTAATGTTTTGATCTTGCCAATTTTAATTAATTAGGACTTATATTCGTATGATGTGATCACACGAAATAGCCTCGAAGATGTGAGGGTTTATGTCGTATCGGACGACTACCTCGGAATCTTAAGGCTTGGTTAGGGCTTAATTTGCAATGCAAATGCACTAACAAAAGGTTGAGGATTTATGTTGCCTTAAGCGAACTACCTCGAAGTCACTATGGTTTAGTTATTTAATTCTAAAAAGTTTCTTTGAAACGAGACTCGGGTTTCTGCGATGACGATGGCCGTCTTGCCCACCATGCTCAGAGCTCCTTTTTGTTGCGGAGGTTTAGTTTTAGAAATCATAAATCGAGGAGATGAGAAAAGTGTTTTGGTTTAGAGAAGGTCTTAATTTCCAAGTGTTTTTTATGTTTTAATTAAAACAAATCTTAAAGTTGATTATAACAACACCGGTTAAGATCCCACGGTTCCATCCTTCGGCATCGTTATTTTTATCGGATTCACTTAGTCGAGATGAATTTGCTAAACTCGACTAAATGAGTTCCACACTTTCATTTAGACCGTGGGAAATCCCGTTAGCGACACGTAGGTTACATCATACGAGGTATTCCGATCATCCAACAAGACGTTTTAATTTAGTTGTAGTTGTAGTTTTGTTGTTATGTTTGTGATTAAATTTTGAGTTGTTTTATATTTTGAAATGTTGTGGCGGTGAAATTTATCTTGTAATGACTTTTAATTTAGTTTTGGTTTCAATTTTAGGGACTATTCTAAATGTGTGGGTTTTCATGCAACAGTTGTTTATCGTACGAAAAGTAAAGTACATTTGCAATAAAGTAAATTGCGAGGAGATAAATTGCGATAAAACAAAAGTGTACACGGAGGGTCTTCCTGTCATCCCAAGTTGCACTTAAACACGATTTAGAATATTTAAGCATTTAAAGCGAGTTCTTAGGTAAAGGCTAAGGGAAGGGTTATGGTTTTCTACCAAGTTCCTAATCCTATGGCTAGTCACCACCTATGACGTCTAGGTTCTTGTGTTTTGGTTTAAGGATGATTTTCTTCATCGAAGAACGATTAAGTTCGATTGTTCTTATAAATATCTTATCATATCGAGGAAGTGCTTAAGACGAGTTTTAAACATCTTTTCAATACCTCTAGGATTATTTTAAGTCCAAGAGAATTTAATTATACAAATGAACTAATCATCCAGGAGTTCAAGTTTTGTTGTTATCTTGCTCAGTGAACTAGGACATTTGAATATCCTATGAGTGAAGTAACACTTCACTTAACACTCCGTTTAGGAGTTATGACAACAAAGAGCTTTTGAGGGCGAATTAATGTTCAAGTGATTTATGATTTAATTTAACTTTAATTAATTGGTTTAAGTTTGGAATAGTGTTCAAGTTGTTTTAGATTTATTTTGAATTCTTTATGTCTTAGGTGATGTTATATTTAATTCAATTTAATTTAATTTTAATTTAATTTAATTTGGTTTAGTTTTAATTTTAATTTAATTTAATTTTATTTAATTTAATTTTAATTTTATTTTAACTTGATTTTATTTTTTAAATTAAATTTAATTTAATTTAATATGTTTTAATTTAATTTAATTTAATGTGATTTAATTTAATTTAATTTAATTTAATTTAATTTAATTTAAATTTTAATTTAATTAAATTTTAATTTAATTTAATTTTAAATTTTAATTTAATTTAAATTTTTATTTTTAATTTTTTTAAGGATGATTTAATTTTAATTGTTAAAGTATTAATTTAATTGAAATTTTAAAAGGATTTAATTTAAATGTTTTAACTTTAATTTAATTTAATGATTAAGTCTTTTAGCATTTTAAATTTTGAGTTTGGGTTATCATTTTAATTAGGAATTAAACATTATTGAGGTGATTAATTTAGGGATTCTTGAATTAAAGAATAAATTTCTTCCTAATAGTATCCCTATTTTAATAATTCCAATTTCTTTATTATTCTTCCAAATTTAATTAAATATTTAATTAAGGTTTATTTTAATTATTCTTAAATTGTTTGGTAGGTTTCTACCCTTTGATTGCCTAAGTTTCAAACATCCAAAATCAACTTAGTATCAAATATTTTACCCACCCTCTTAATTAAACCTAAAATTTTTAATTATAGGTTAAAATTTTAATTACCATTTTGCCCTTTAAACTTACTAATTTCATAACTCACTAAATTGAGCTTAAATGGATTTGAAATCTTTATGTGACTTCACTCATGTATCAATCAAGACATTAGAGGAGAAAATGTGATTTTTCTGTATTTAATTTATTTATGTAATTATTTTTGCTGGAAAATAGGGATTTTCAAGGAAAATTTAATAACATCACAAAGGGAAAGTTTCTGTCCTTAAGAAAATTATGGGACATTCCTAATGACCAGAGGACCACTTGGACCAATTTTGGTGATTTTTTCAGTTATATTCTTTTTATTATAATTATTTTGAGTTTTGGAGTATTAATTAATTTAAAAATAAAATAAAGATTGAAAAATGAATTTTATATTTTTCAAAAATCTCTCTGATATCCAGGAAACTAGAGAACCAATTTTTTAATTTTCTAATTTTTATTTGATTTATTAGAATTTTTTTAGTGGAAATGCTAGAAAATACATTTTTTTAATTTTAAAATTACCTTAGGGCTTTTAAAATTTAATATCTCATCATAGAGACTTAAGAAAAATATGGGGTTTGTTCCTAAGTGCTTAAAATTCAAAATGTGACATTTTGGTGAATTTTATTATTTTTGTGATTTTTATTATTTTTTAATTATTAAAAATATTAAAATAATGCAAAAAATTAACTTTTTAGAAAATTGCAATTTTAATTTTCTTAAATTCTCCTGATATCAGAGAGGCACCAAAACCAATTTGGTGAATTTTTTAGAAGTATTTTGAAAGTTATGAATTTTTTAAGTTTAAGTTGGCTAAGTGGCTTAATCAACCCATTTGATAGGGCTAACCAAGTCCAATTGACTTCAAACTTTTATGGTGGGTTCCTCTGATCCTAAAGGTTAGTGGAGAATTGATTTCAATTCAATTTGATGTATGATTAGCTCTAATTAATTAAGGCTCCATTTTGGGTGTTTAAGCCGATTAGGGTTTTTACGAGTGAGTTAACTCAAAACTATTTTCCCTAGGGTCCTACGAGTCGTAAGAAACATCACCAAATTTTCCTAGAATTATTTCACAATATGCTAATTATTGGAATTAAAATACTCGGAGTAGTGACCTAGAATTGAAAAATCGATAACTCATCATAGGGATGGCCTCGACTTTGGAAAATTCGGGGACTGTCCTCGAATTCGGAAGGCTTAAAGCCACTATGGTCTCATTCCATGGTGAATTGTATACATGAATGGAGAATTGAAATAGTGCGAGAGAGTAAATAAATAATTAAAAATAAAATACTTGATGAAATTACATGATTTCTTTTCCACATTATTCTCCTACGTTCATTCGAGCGAGAGAGTATTTTTATTTTATTTTTCGATTTTTCTACACAAAGTTATGCATTTTTGAAGTTTAGGGAATTAAATAAATCAAAAATACCCTAATTTTCTACTTATCCACGCGGCGCCGCGCCATCCTCGGCGGCTCCGAAATGCCGCGTGTCACGCTGCCGATTCGACGCCGCCGTTTGAGTCGGCCGGCCGGGTCCCGCCTTCCTCGTATCATCTCGCCGATCCGGCCCGATCCGAGCCGTCCGTCCGGGCGTGTATTGAATGGACGACATCCGCTCATCGTCCCCGGTCGTTCTCACTCGAGAGCCGTCCACACTAAAACCACAAGAACTCACTCATTTCTCAACGGATTTTCGTGTTCTTGTGCTCTATGGATTCGTCTTGAAGAGACGAACACATCTATACGGTGATCATGCATTGAAATTAAGGCATTTGAAATAGACAATCTCCAGAGGCTCGGGATAAAGAGTAAGCTCATACCTTAGCTCAGAGAAGTGTGGCTTCAATCCGAGGGTTGTGTCACCTTCGATTGGGTCCAAGCGAGCTTCGGATTAAGTCCCTTGGCACGGTGAATTGTCCAGGTATGATTTCGACCACAGTCAGATTACAAAGCTTGGAGTCTGGAACAGATGGGTGGCCTGGAGAGGGGGCTTTCACTGGGGAACTCCTTCTCTTGACCTTGTGCAGGTGTGGGTGAGTTTAATTTGAATTTGGTGGAGAATTGGGAGATGTCCTGGTTTTGGGTGAAATTTTAGCTGAGAAATTGGGCTCTGTTGATGGGGATTAGGGCAAATTGTCACTGGGGATCAACTGCTCTAAGTGTGGAGAGTGGTCTGGAGCAATTTTGGCAGGGTTTCAGTAAGGTTTGGTTCAGCACCCCTCATGGCCGAGAGGGGGTGGGGTTTAAATAGGAGAGGCTGGAGGGCCTCCCAGGGGGGTTTAATGGTTGGGATCGAGTCTGCTCCAGTGAGGAGAAGAACAAGCTGCGATGGCCATTTGGAGTGAGGCGGCTCGGCAAGGTGGAATTCCAAAATTTGGCTCCTCCCGAGGTCTCGGCCATGGTGTTTTCCGGCGATCCGGGAGGTCGGCCGGCAGGCGAGGGTCACCCTCGAGTTCGGGTGGGTCGGGGCTGGGGTTTTGTGTAGGCGATTGAGCTTTGCCATGTGTCGAAGGCTTGGATTAAAATGGCATGGGGGAAGGCCAATTTTGGCTCTAAATGGGTCAACCCATCCTTTTGGGCTAGGTGCACCACCCAATGCTTGGTTTAGGCTGAAGGGAAAGTGATTTGGATCGGCTTGATTAGTGGGGTCGAGTCACGATCCAAGTACGATTAGATTTAAACATGTTTTAGGGGAGACATGGAGATGGTTAATCACCTTAAGGGAGTGTGGAAAGGGTCTCCTCCTTTTGCCCAATGTGGTAAGGTCACATGTGAACAACTCACATGGCTTGCATGTGGCTTAAGAGTGGCTTCATGGCTTACATTTGGCTTGCCAGAGAGTTTGAGTCGATTTTCATGGAAAAGGGTTTTAGGAATTTTTGGAAATTTTGGGGTTATTTGATGGGATTTGGCATAATACAATTTTGGTTTGATTTTCATGATGGATTTAGCACTTAGGGAGTGATATTAATTGAGTGAGGATGAGATGAGATTGTAGTGTGGGCTTTAGGATGGGTTTGGGCTTTTTTTTTTTTTAAATTTGGTAAAGCTGGGCTTTTTAAATGGTTTAAGGGAATGGGCTTTTATATTTAAAAATGGGCTTTTAGATGAAAATTTTTGCAAAGGGCCATGCTAAATAAATGTTGGGTTTGGTTTAGGGATGTGTCATGATTGATTTGAAACAAGTTTGGAGTGATTTGGGTTTGAATTGGGTTGGATTTGGGCTTCTTTGGTAAAGGGCCGATGTAAGTCGAATTGGGCTAATTTGGGCCAATGTTGGGCTAGGGTTGAAATTGATGTAAAATTAATGTTGGGAAATGTTTATGGGAGTGTTTCAAAGAGGTTTCAACTTTTGTTGGGGTTGGATTTTGGAGTTTGGGTCTATATGGGTTAAGTTTGGGTTTAGGTCAAAATTGGGCTTTTTGGTTTTGGGTTGAATTTGAGTGGGGTTTGGGTCCAAATTTTGGGCAAATTATGTTAGGGTTTTGTTTTTGGGGATGTTAGGGAAGGTTTAGAAAAGATTTGGGGTTAATTGGAGTTGAATTGGGTTAGTTTGGGCTAAGTTTGGGTCATGGGTCCAAATTGGGCTTTAGGTCAAAAGTGAAATTGGATTCAAATGTCAATCAAATTGGGCTTGGATTTGGTCTAGATTGGTGTTGGGGATGTTGAATTGAAGTTTAGAATTGAATTGGAACAGAATTTGGGTCAATTGGGTAGGTTTGGTTTGACATTGGGTTCACTTTGGGTTAAAATGGGTCAATTGGGGATTTTGACAAAAGTGGGGTAAATTGAAAAAATTGGCCCATGGTGTAGTTGAACAAAATGAAATTGAGAATATTTGGGATTTTCTGGAATTTTCTGGGATTTTTCTGAATTTTTGGATTTTTGGGTCAAGAAGGGCATTTTGGGTATTTGGAGGGTATTGGGGTCCCGGGGGTCAAAAATTGAAAATTTGGAAAATTAAAGATTGATCAAATATGAGTGAAATGGAAGCACTTTGGTTGATCCATGAAGCCATGTTAAGTCTATATGTAGCTAGGAGGATTCATTTGAGGCATTCATCTATGTTGTTCCTAACCCTCTTAGCCGAGGCTTAGGGGTTAAGGACCATCCATGTGAATCACCTGCATGAGTCGGGAGGTCAAGTTGGGTATAGGTGTGGTTTTAGGAGGTGTGTGAAAGTGTAGTGTATAAGTGTAGTGTGTGTGTAAGTCGGCCCTTCACCGGACCGAGGCCATCCGAGGGCGGTCTAAGGCCAAAGAGTCCTATAGGAACTCATCCTTTAAACTTTCACATTTCATTTCAACCCTCTAGGTAATTAGGGGTTTACAATCAAGTTTGTGGAGTTTGCAGGGAGTTAAGAAGTGGTTTGAATTTCTAAGTGGTGGGTCCCAATTCTAATCCTCTAGGATAGTCAAAGGAAAAGCCTAAGGCTAGATCCTAAGTACTAAAAAGAAGAAGAGAAGACCTCATCAAAAATGAGGTCAACAGTGATCCTGAATCTGAATTATCTAAAGAGAATCTGATCAAAAATTTGAGAGATATTGAAGTATCTTATAAAGATCCATTTCTTATAAATTTCAAGGATGATATTAATATGCAATTTCAAAAATCAATAGAAGAATATTGGATCTAGAAAGAAATATGAGGAACAATGATATAAATCAAACTAAAATGGAAGAGCTGAATGAAAAATTAAAATTTGAGGATTTTATAGTAATTCATGGATCTGAAAATGATTGGGCGATTGATCGAGGATTACTTAAATGGAATTTTGATCCAGGTGGAATCATTTGTCGGGCTAACGACGTTAAACCAAGCGCTTTATGGGAGGCAACCCATAGTTATCTGTGTGCTTTGATTTAGTGTGCTTGAGAGTCATGATTGTTAGTGTTGTATGGTGTTTGCTTTATAGTAGATTGACTTCATCTTTATGTGTCATTATGGATTATCAGTTTGATTGTTGACGTTAGTAGATGTTTGGATTGTTAGTAGTTTGATTTGATGTCTGTGTCTTGAGGGAGGTGATTCCTTAACTTCTTATTATGGCTAGACTTGATCTCTTGTAGTAGTTGGATTAATGAGTCCACTGTGACTTGGGTCTCACCGGACTTGAGTTTTACAAGAGAAATCATGAATTTTAAACATTGATAATTCCATCTTAATTTGTTACTTCCTTTACGCAACTTTATTTTCATTAGGTAGGAGTCGCGAACCTATTTAATGAATACCATTAGGATGATCTTACACTATCTTTATAACTGTTAGAGGTGCTTAATTACAGGGACTAGATGATACCAGAGATTGCTGTCCGTAAACCAATTTATCAGGGATAATCTTATCTTTGGGATTATAATCTATAAAATTATTTGAAAGTACCTAATTTACTAGTGTAGTGATTCCGTTAGAAATTGAAGGTAACGTAGTGAGATTGGTTGAGTTAAAGGATGAATTAACCTCATTTATCATATGTGTGTTTATGTTTGTGTTACAACTTTATTTAAGTATTGAAGAGCATTTTTTTATTCCCTTACTGATACATGCTATGTTAGTTAAACTTTTATTTAGTGAATTTCATTCTGGCATGATTAGTTTAGATTTACTTTCTGTTGCATATTGTTCTGTCCTAATGAATACTTGCAAATAGATTTGATAGACATTTGTGGTAGATAGAATTTCTAAACTGTTTTTCTTCCTGCTTATATTTTCTGTACATAATGCTTTATATGTTAAAAAATAAGTTTGGGGGTAGGAAGAAAAATAAAATTTTAAAGTGAAAATACTTCATTTTAGTGTAATTTTATTACAAGCATGTTTTAGGCTAGATTTGCTTTCTCCTACAGTCATTCTATCCTGATTATGCATTATGAATTTGATAGGAAGTTTTAGTAGTAAGTAGATTCAACCTTTACTTTTTCTTCCTGCAGCATTTTATGGAATTAATTGCAAAATATTTTAAAATTTAAGTTTGGGGGGGAAGAAAAATATTAATTCTTATTTGTTCTCAATTATTATATTTTCAAAAATTATTAGCATAACTTCTGGCAGTTGAACCTCACTTGAGATAACTAAAACTTTTTATTTCAGTTGAATATTATAGAAGGATTGGATGAAAGTTTTTAGTAATAAAGGTTAATTTTATAAGGATAAGATCTTTGGTATGAAAGAATTTGATTATAGTTAACTATTTAAAGTAAAGAAAACTGTATTTTTGAAATGTTAAGAAACTTAAAATATTGTGTGTTAAGAAGAGATTGTGACTTTATGATGAATAATAAAGCTCATACCTAATTATAAAGTAAAGATGTGTTTCAAGTTTGAACTTTAGAAAGAGGAGAGTGAAGTTCAAAATCATTACAGGCTTTCCAGATATAGTAATCCTTATTAAAAAAAAGAGAGAAAAAAGAGAAAAAGAAAAGAGAGTGAAAAAAAGGGATTGAAAATGATCCCGAAAGAAAAAAAAAAGGAAAGAAAAAAAAATATTTATGAGGAGAAGCCTGACGAGATGCCTAATCAAAAATTGGTTTCACTTGAGTCACCCTAAAGGGAGAACTTGATTTCATAAGTAAATTTATATTTAAAGTATTAGCCTACATTCTGATGAAGTTTGCATGAACTCCTTTTCATATAATATTTCAAGGCACTCTTAATGTAACAAATTATGGCTTATCTTGAAATAAATAGAAGACTAGAACCCTTAGACCTGATTGCTGAATATTCTTATACTTGTAGTGTTAACCTGAGTTATTGAATTTCTTTCTAAAATTCTAACCAATATATTCTTTTAAATGAAAATTTTTAGTGTCTTACAGGTGAAAAGTACATTGCCTTGAGTTATATTTTATGTAGTAAAAGTGTTACTTGAGGACAAGTAACAGTTAAGTTTGGGGGATTTTGACACGCCTAAAATATATATACTTTTTGCTATATCATTTTACTCATTTTTGATGATATTACACTTTAAAGGAAGGTATTTTGTATGTTTTTTGGTTTTAGGTACAAGAAATGGTGATTTGAGCAAAAGAAAACAAAAACGGTGCAATTTGGAGCAAAAACGAGCAACAAATGAAATTCTGCCCTGACACCTTTCGATAAGTCTTCTGATGTTTAATCTTTTTTACACTTCTTGCATATTTTTAAATGAGATTACACTTTAAAGAAATGTTATTTTTATGTTTATTTTGTAGGGCAATCTGTTACGAACGTAACACAACTGAAACGGGGCGAATCATAGCTAAAACGGAGCCAAACAGAGCAAAACGGTGGAGCTGCGCAGAGCCTGCTCGCCAACGGCGGCCACGATCTCGCCGACGGCGAGATTTTTCAGAAAACACCAAAAAGTGCCCGAAAAGCTCACCGACAGCGAGCTCGAACCAGCCGACGGCGCCCGGAAGGTTCTGAACCGACTTTTGGTGGTTTTTGGCCTAAATTCGATGTATTTTGACGCTTTTTTGAATGGGTGCTTATGGAAACTCTTCAAACTTCGTTCATACTCTTTAAAATGACAAATATAGGTTAGAAAAGAGAGGAATTTTAGAGGAGAAAAGTGGAAAAAAACTTGGAGGAAAGTTTAAGATTCTTAGATTAAGAGTAGAAATATAGATTTCTACCCTTTTGGAGAGATTGGAGAGGAGATTTTGAGAGAATTTGTAAGGGATTTCGCTAGCATTGCATGGATCGCCGGGAGACTTTATGGGAGAGATCTTCTTCTTTCTTTCAAGGGGAAAAAGCTAAGTATTGTTCTTCATTATCTTATAAATTTGTAAACAATTACTTAGTGGATTTGCTTTGGTTAAATGAAGTTTCTGTTGTGTTTTCTTCGTGCTTTGTGACACATCTCTCTTACTCTTTCTTCTTCTTTGAAAATAGCGGCATGAGAAGATTATGTCATTATTTTCCTTTTACTTTTCTTTTGTAATGAGTAGAAATCATATTTAGGATTTTGTGATGCATGGTAGAAGTAAATTTAATTATAAATGTGGTGGTTTTTACTTGCACTTAATTTACATTGCAATAAGCGCCCATTGTAGTGTTAAAATTCGTTGTAATTGCGTTAAGTCCCGAAAGGGCATATGTAATTCTCAACAAAGTGAAACCACATTCAAATTCCATGGATGGTGAAGTTCATGGAGATTGAATGCAAATAAATAGGGAAATATAATTATCGGGCGTAGAATTGGAGATTTTAGAGTGACAGGCTAAAATCCTCAATTTGGTCCTATCGTTTGGGTGCTGAAGCGGAGATGTTAGCCCTCAGGCGAGGGGAACGTGGGAGCTCCGAAGTGAGAGTCGGTATCCTCCCAGCCTAGCCACGGATTCAGTAACCAAGCATAGGATTAGTCAATGTTCTTTATGCCTGGACCAAAAGGTAAAAAATATGATTGCTCCTATTTGGCACATACAATATTTGATGCATCTCAGTCATATACATTATCTATTTCATTACATAAGAATAGTAGTTCTTAATATCTCAAAATTCTCCAAACTAATTCATCCAAAAAGGGTTATATTTAGAATTGTTATTTGCATTTAGATATAGTTACTATCTTTACATTTAACACTTTCATTTATGAGTAGTTGCTATATAAAACACAATTTTAATCGATATTCCAAACTAAGGACTAGTAGTAGTAGACTAGAATTTGATTAAAGACTTCTTACTTCACTTCCTCGTGGGATCGATACTGGGGTTTTAAAGAAAACTCTATATTACTTGAAGCGATACATATACTTGCGTAGTACCCCTAGTGTGTAAAATATTTTCTAATTTTTATATCATTTAAGATTTTGCACACTAGCCGCTATTTATAAATGGGGTCAAGTTTTTGGCCATCTTTTAGAAGTTAATTTACTGCGTAATTGCGGGTCGGGTCAATCGACAACTTCTCTTATCTAATATGAAGCAACTAGATAGATTTTATATTAATCTGGAGTCTTTAAGTTTTCTATAAGGGCAAGCCTCTATAGTTAATTACATCTTAGATAACCAAAGTCACCTAATAAAACCCTTGATTTAGATCAGGGAATATTATTTTCATGACTTCCAAAGAGTAGGATCTTCAAGGTAATGTGGTAATAGAAAATCCAATATGTGAGTGGCTAGAGTTTGAAACAGTTGTTATGGGAATCTAAAGGGAGAGAATTCTTGGGGAAAACACAGCTCCAAAAAGAATCTTGGTGATTTCCCAAACTGCCCTAATGTTTAGCTTCTATTTGAAAAAATTATTTAATGTTTAATCCAGTCAATTTCATTATTTAGGGCTTACATTTGCATGATTCTAATCATACAAATAGCTTGAAAGATAGGAGGATATATGTCATATCAAATGACAATCTCAGAATTCTAAGACGAATTAGGGCTTATATTGAACAACATGGTTATGCAAAAGCCTAAAAGGGTAAAGTGAAGATTTATGTTGCACTAGGTAAACTACCTCGGAGTCCTATAGCTTGTTTGATTATTTCTAAGGAATTTTTTTGTTGAAGATGGTTGTGCTACCCACTGTGTATGCTCTAAGCTCCTCGTCGTAGCAGTTTTAGTTTTAGAAGTGTCAAATATAGGAGATTGAGAGAAGTATCATGTTTTAGAAATGTTTAATTTGAGGTATCTTAAGGGGGAGTTTAAGTTGATTATTGCGACACTGGTTAGGATCCCACGGTTCCCTCGTTCCTGTACCACCATTTTTTTCAGATTCAATTAATCTAGATGAATTTACTAAACCTAACTGAACGAGTTCCATAATTTCATCCAGACCATAGGAAATCTCGTTAGCAACCGTAGGTTACCTCATCCGAGGGATTCCCGATCATCTGAAGAGACGTTTTAATTTAGTTTCAATTGTGATTTTTTATGTGATTAAATTTTGAGTTCCCTTATATTTTGATTGTTGTGGTGGTGAATTTTATCTTTGTTTTGTTTTAACTTTAAATTTGGTTTTAGTTTTTGATCCACTGAAAATTTGATAGCTTTTTACTGTCTATTTCATACATATTTTTGATGATATTGCACTATAAAGGAAGATATTTTGTAATTTTTATGGTTATAGGTACAATAAATGGCTTCTGGGGAAAAAAGAAGCAAAAATGGTGCAATTTGGATAAAAAGCGAGCAAAAATGCAAATTTTGTCTTGAAACATTTTGATAAGTCTTTCTTTGCTTAATCTCTTTGACACTTCTTGAATATTTTTGAATGAGATTACACTTTAAAGAAAGGTTGTTTTTATTTTTATTTTGTAGGGCTATCTATTACAAACGCAACGCAACTGAAACGGGGCGAATCAGAGCTGAAACGGAGCCAAACAGAGCGAAATGGTGGAGCTGCGTAGTACCAGCGCCAAAGCGCGCCAAGTCCAGCGCCGGACCATGCTAGAAGACATAGGACGATGAAAATTTCATGGAAAATAATACCGAATGGCGCCCAAACAGTATCGGACCGCGCCAGAAGTGGTTATGGGCCATATACATCGAATTTGGACACTTTTTGAAAGGTTTCTTCAAGCACCTCTTGGGGAATTTGTCCATACACCATTTTAAAGTGAATTTGAAGCCAAAAAAGGGTGGTAGATGTTAGGAAAAATGTGGAGGATGCTTAGAGATCTTATAATAGGAGTAAATATGTAGATTTCTACCTTTTTAGAGAGATTGGTGAGAGGATTTTGAGAGAAATTGTAAGAGTTTGTACTAGCATTGCATGGATCAGCGGGAGACTTTGTGGAAGAGCTTCTTCTTTCATTCAAGGGGAAAAAACTAAGTATTGTGTTATTCATCATCTTATGATTTTATAAACACTTATTTTGTGGATTTTCTTTGAAATGAGGTTTTCCATTGTGTTTTCTTCGTGCTTTGTGATGTCTTTCTTTTACTCTTTCTTCTTCTTAGGAAATGGTGACATGAGAAGATTATGTCGTTATTTTCATTTTACTTTTCTTTTGCAATGAGTATGATTCATGTTTAGGATATTGTGATGCATGTTAGAAATAGATTTGATTATAAATGTGATGGTTTTACTTGCACTTCATTTACATTACGATAAGGGCCTGTTGTATTGTTAAAATTCGTTGTAATTGCATTGATCCAAGAGGGCGTTGTACTTCTAAACAAAGTGGAACCACATTCAAATTCCATGGATGGTGAAGTTTATGGGAGTTGAGTGCAAATAAATAGGGAAATATACTTTGATGGGCGTAGAATTGGAGATTTTAGGGTGACAGACAAAAATCCCCAATTTGGTCTTAGTGTTTGGAAACTAAAGCGAGAGTTAGCCTTCAGGCGAAGGGAAGTGAGAGCTTTGGAGTGAGAGCCAGTATCCTTGCAGCCTAACCACGGATTTGGGGACTAAACCTAGGATTAGCCAATTTTCTTTATGCACTCGAAAGAGGGTAAAGAATGGGATTGTGCCTATTTGACACATACAATATTTAATGCATCTCATTCCATTACATTATCCAATTCACTATATAAGAATAGTAGATTTTTTATCTCAAAATTCACCAAACCAACTCATCCAGAAAGGTTATCTTTAGAAGTAATATTTACATTTAGGAATAGTTATTATCCATACATATAATCATATGCATTTATGAGTAGTTGCTAGATAAAAACCCACTTATATTGACCTTCCAAACTAAAGTTTGATAGTAGTAGACTAGAATTTGACTAAGGACCTCCTACCTAGCTTCCTGTGGGATCAATAAACGGGACACCACTAGAGCCCTGTATTACTTGATATGATATGTATACTTGCGTTTGAAATTGTAACTTTATAAAATTATTATAAATACATAAATCTGGGTTCATAAATTCTTGCATATAAAAAGTCGCATCAAGTTTTTGGCGCCGTTGTCGGGGAAGCTTCGGTAAGAATTTTAGGAGAATTTTAGTTGAAGTAATTAAGCTTAGAATTGGAAAACTTTAGTGTCGTAAAATTGTTTTTGTGTGAAAAGTGTTTTGTTGTATGAAAAAGTGTTGTGAAAAAACTGTTTGTGTGAAAAAGAAAGTGTTTGTGAAAATGTTTTATTGTGTTGAATATATTTTTTATTTTATTGTTAACGTACTATTTGTTGTGTTACATATGCAAAATAAAGAATCCGTAGGAATTGTGCCTTATGGTCATGATTTAGACAAATGGAAAAAATTCAAAAAACAGAAAGGACTTGAAAAACAAGAAATGGAAATGGAAAACATTCAAAATAATAACTTATAAAATCATCATAAATCATTAATGGATTATGTAAATTCTACGACAGATGAAATTCACTCAAGTAAACAAAACCCTGTTGTAGAAGCTGACTCGTTTGAACTAAATCCAGCGATTATCCAACTAGTGCAAAATAACCAGTTTGGGGGAACTCCTTGGGAGGATCCCTCTATACACTTATCTAATTTTCTAGAACTTTGTGCTACATTTCGTTATAACGGCATGTCAAACGATGCTGTTAGGCTAAGGTTTTTTCCTTTCTCACTAAGGGATAAGGTTAAAATGTGGTTATACCCATTAATACCTGGTTCTATTAAAAATTTGGAGGAGTTAACTTAAAATTCCTAGCTAAGTATTTTCCATCTTCAAGGACTATTAAAATTAGATACGATATTATCTCATTTTGTCAGTATGAAGGGGAATCAATATACGAAGCCTGGGAAAGATTTAAGAAACTCTTAAGAATGTGTCTACATCATTCTCTACCAAATTGGTTAATCATTCAAACTTTTTATAAAGGGTTAGTAGGATCCCTTAGGTTCATTTTTGATGTTGCTGCTGGTGGTTCATTAATGTCAAAAACATTTGATGAAGCATATACATTAATTGAATAAATTGCTACAAATGAATTTCAATGGCCCTCTACAAGGGTAAATCATAAAAATGTAGCTAGCGTTCATGATACAGATGCGATTGCAACTCTTACATCTCAGGTTGTTGCAATATCAAGGATGTTGGACCAATTTGGAATGAACGAGCCTCAATTTACTCCTGTAAGTGAGAAAAGTTCATTAGGGAATATGATTGATTCCAACTTATTATATGAGACTTTAAATACCATAAATAGCTCATATTCTAACTTTTACAACACATGTTGGAAGAACCATCCTAATTTTAATTGGAATCATACTACTGAGGTTGGAAACCAACAATGGGTAAACAATCATGTAAATCCTAATGGAAGTTGGAATAGTAGGGTGACACAAGCTATAGACCTTCATATCTACTAGACTCTAATAATGATCAACAATTTGAGGATGAGAATATGTCTATAGAAGAAGTCGCAGTGCAAATGGGAAACTAGTTGCAAAGTCAAAATGATGCGATTAGAAACATAGAGAATCAACTGGGACAAATTGCTCATTTACTTAGCAATAAACCTAAAAGAACACTTTCTAGCAACACTGAGATCAAACCTAAAGAGAAGAATGATGATCCAACTGAGAGAAAAGATGATGATTGTTTTTTGATGGATGAAATTGATTATCTAAGTAAAGACTATTTCCAAAAATATTTTGAAAATAAGTTAACAGATGAGATCGAAATGGACATTCATGATGGGTTGAAAGCGTCATCTAAAAAAGACTGTATGTATGTTCAGGAGAGGTATGAAATGATGGACGCTACCAAAAATGGTGAACTTTTAATTCTATTTGTTGAAAAATCTCATGAACTTAAAATTGATGTACCCCATACAATTTTAAAGCCTACCTATTTAGGGAATCATCTGCACCACCAGTCTTTATATCTTTATATTCGACTGAATCACAAGAAAAATCCGAATTGAATGATGAACAAGATAAAGATATTGAACTAAGACTTGGAAGAGAATTTGAGGACATATTTCAAAAGAACTTTGAGTTGAGAAAAGAGGATAAGGATATTAAATGACCATTGGAAGAAATTTCTAAGGAATTAGAAAAACCTATTTCCTCAACTAAGATAGATATAGAAAGACCACCTCCATCATTTACTCAGTATCAAGGGGAAGAATTGGAAGATAACTTGAACCAGAAGAGTAACATAGAAGAACTTGATCCTGAATCTGAATTATGTAGAGAGAATCCAATCAAAAATTTGAGAGATCTTGAAGTATGTTATAAAGATTCATTTCTTATAAATTTTAAGGATGATATTAATATGAAAATTGAGAAAATCAATATAAGAATATTGGATCTATAAAGAAATATGAGGAATAATGATATGAATCAATCTGAAAAGGAAGCGCTGAATGAAAAATTAAAATTTGAGAATTTTGTAGGATTCCCTGGATTTGAAAAAGATTAGGTGATTAATCGAGGATTACTTAATTGGAATTTTTATCCAGGAGGAATCATTTATCAGGTTGGCGACATTAAAACCAAGCACTTTATGGGAGGCAACCCATAGTTATCAATGTGCTTTGATTTAGTATGCTTGAGGGTCATGATTGTTAATGTTGTATTGTGTTTGCTTTAGAGTGGATTGACTTGTTCTTTATGCGTTATTATGGATTGATCAGTTTGATTGTTGTTGTTAGATGTTTGGATTGTTAGTGGTTTGATTTGATCTTTGTGTGTCATGAGAGAGGTGATTTCTTAACTTCTTATTATGGTTACATTTGTATGTTCTCTTGTAGTAGTTGGATTGATGAGTTCACTAACTCAGATCTTACTTAAACTTGAGTTTTACAAGAGATATCATGAATTTCAGCAGTGATAGTTCCATCTCAATTTTGTTACTTCCTTTCTTTAACTTTGTTTTCATTTGGTAGGAGTCGCGAACCTATTTGGTGAATAAATTGTGGATGATCTTATACTCCGATTTATAATTGTTAGAGGTGCTTAATTAAAGGGATTAGATGATGCCTGAGGTTGGTGCACGTGAACCAATATATCGGGGATAATCTTATCTTTGAGATTATAATCTATTAAATCATTTAAAAAGTATCTTATTTATTAGTGTAGTGGTTCTGTTAGAAATTGGAGGTAAGTAGTGAGATGTGATGAGTTAATGGAAGAATTGACCTCATTTATCATATGTGTTTGTGTTTGAAGGTCATTTTTATATTCTCTTGCTGATACCTACTATGCTAATTAAACTTTTTTTTAGTGAACTTCATTATGGTATGGTTAGTTTATATTTACTTTCTACTGCATATTGTTCTGTCTTGATGAATAATTGTAGATGTTTTTGATAGGCATTTATGGTAGATAAAATTTCTAAACTATTTTTCTACTTGCTTATATTTTTTGTACTAATGTTATATATATTAAAAATTACGTTTAGGGGTAGGAAGAAAAATAAAATTTTAAAGTGAGTATACTTCCTTTTAGTGTAATTTTATTGCAAGCATGTTTTAGGCTAGATTTACTTTCTTCTGCAGTCCTTTTATCCTGATTATACATGTATATGGATATGATAGAATGTTGTAGTAGCTAGTAAATTTAATTACCTTTTCTTTCTGCCACATTATATGTAATTAATTGTAAAATATTTAAAAATTTAAGTTTGGGGAGAGAGAATTAACAATTAGTTGTTCTCATTTAAAAGTATTTTCAAAATGATTAACATGATTTCCTGTGATAGAAATCAATTTCAGATAACTGTATTTTGATTTTATTTGAGTACTTTAGTGGACTTGAATGAAAGGTTTTGATAATGAAAAGTAATTTTGTGGGCTAAAATATTTGGTATAAGAGAATAAGACTATAGTCAACTATTCAAAGTAAGAAAAACTGTATGTTTGAGATATTAAGAATCTTAAAACTTTATGTGAAAGGAAAGGATTAAGACTTTATGATGAATCAATAATAAGCTAAAGAAATGCCTATAAGGTAAAGAATTGTGGTAAGTTCTAAATTTAGAGTGAGAAGGGTGAAGTTTAAAATTATTAAAGACTATCCAAATATAGTAATCATCACATAAAAGAAAAGAAAAAAAATAAAAAAAAGGGGATTGAAAATGATCCCTAAGAAAGAGAAAAGAGAAAAAGATGAAAAAGAAAAGAAAAAGTGAGGAGAAGCTTGAGGAGATGTATAATAAAAAATTGGCTTCACTTAGATCTATCTAAGGGGAGAATTTAATTACTTTCCTGAACTTATATGTATAGATTAGCATCTTTACTAGTAGTGTTCTCATAAAATTCTTTTCATGTAATCCTTTTAAGTGGCGAAAGAGTTTGAGATGCGCCGTTAGCGCGTACAAAAATAAGAAATGCAAATCGCCGCAAGCATCGCCTCTTGAACAGGATGGACAGGAGATAAGCTCGGGAGTTAGCCGCCGCGCTATCACCCATTCCAGAAGATTCCTACAGTCTTGAAATGAAAGAAACTGACTACAGTGCACCACACACTGATACTGAACCAGAGACTGCAGAGGATCCTGCGCCGACATTGAATCCAATGGAAGAAATTTTGAATGGGTGTCCGACTTGCAACTCAGGTTTACCCAGACTACCTACGGTGTCAAGGGCATTTTCAGAGTGCCCAGAATGTTATGTATTACAGCTTGAAGACTATGGCACGTTTGAGGCATATGCAGCTGCTTCAATGCTACTCAGGAGCCGAGAATATCCTGAGATAAAGTCGTACGTACCGTTGTTTGTTCTACCACCGCCGTGAGGAGTTCTAGATTACATCATGGCGAAGATTAAAAGAATCTGAAAACAAGAATTTCAACACTACAAAGACATACAAGGAAAGTTTGTCAATATTCTACAAGGATTTGACCTATACACCGACGTATTCTCGAGGAAGGATGAAGAAGAAATTCTGTGCTGCATCGACACTCTTAAGACATTAGGCAGAGTAAGTCATCTGAGGCCGAGAACATATACAGAGCCGTTAAAATGGGAAATAGGAAAGGGCAAAGTCACTATTCAGTGTGGTTGTTGCTACAACGTTGTGGTACATCGACAAGGCAATCCCCTGGGGATCCTTCAGCATGATGAGGTGGATCAGATGCCGCCACAAATTAAAAGAAGATAAAGAGGATGGTCGAGTGGCACATGTTGCCGACAAACTGTATTCCTAAAAGCTTCATCATAAATATTTATGAAGAAGGGGACTATATATCACCTCATATCGATCACCATGACTTTGTGAGACCCTTCTGCACGGTCTCCTTTATAAGTGAAAGCAACATCTTATTTGGATTAGAAATCCAGATTGTCGGACTGGGAGAATTCCGAGGACCTGTCGAAATTCCCCTACCAGTTGGATCCGTGCTGGTATTAAAAGAAAATGGGGCAGACTTAGCAAAGCACTGCATCCCAGGAGTTACAAGAAAAAGGGTATCAGTCACCTTCAGAAGAATGGATGAACATAAAGCGCCATTTTACTATGAGCCGGATCCAGAACTGGAGAACCTTCATCCTTTGCCACTGTGACGGAACCTCCGGGTGTTCACGAAGGGAATTTTGTTTCGGAGCGTAACCATGGCAGGTTGGCTCATCCCCGCAGCAGTCTCAGGCAGCAGAAATCTACCACCCCTTTCAACGGGTCATGACAGTCGTTGTCACCACTTTTGCAGCAGCCAGATGATATGATATGTCAGCTCTGTTCTGTTTTGTACATATGATCTACTTTTGGATGCTTGTCAACATATGATCAATTGTACTAATTTCAACATACTTAATGAAGATTTCCATTTTCAGAAATGCTTTCCTTTCAGCGCGATAGTCGAAAGCCGTTGAACCACGTGTTTGGTTCCAAAATGAAAAGGACAAAAGAATAATGCATAAGAAAAGGATAAAATGATAACAAAATGAAATTTAAAATTGAAATTTAAAATCAAACTTTGAAATCAAAATTAAAATAGAAATTTAAAACCAAAATTAAATCAAATGAAAAAATATGAAACAAAACAAACTGAAAAAAATGATGATTTGAAAACAAACAGTGATAATACTCTCTATCTCTCTCTCAAGATTCTGAGTCCTTGCGCTCAACTTCCAATCCTTCGCTTTTGCGGGCACTCCACAAAATTTGGCACTCTTCACACAGCCGCCACTTCTCACAATTTCGAAATATCTTAAAATTCTCCAAATTTTGCAATGGCTATCGGTCTTGACCAAATTTCACCAAATTGCTTTCTGTGAAAGTCAATACCAAGTTTTACCAATTCTCCTCAAATGAAATTCTAGGATCAGTATCTAAATTCTGATTCTTTCTGTCACCTCTTAGGTTGGATGTGAGTCCTTGAGCTTTCTTTCCTAATGTGATACCTTAGGCCGGATGCGAGTCCTTGAGCTTTCCTCTCCAAGATTCCCCCAAAATTTTCTTTTTTTTCCATCATCCTTCTCAGAAATTTTTCCGCCTTCCATGAAATTTCAGAAACGGAGCTTAGTCCTCCGATTTCCTAAAATTCCCTGATTTTTCATCTTCCTTTTGAGAAATTTTTCTGCCTTCCATGAAATTCCGGGAACGGAGCTTAGTCGTCCGATTTCCCAAAATTCCCTAATTTTTCATCATCCTTTCGAGAAGTTTTTCCGCCTTCCATGAAATTCCGAGAACGGAGCTTAGTCATCCTATTTCTCCAAAATTCCCTAATTTTCCATCATCCTTCCGAGAAATTTTTCCGCCTTCGATGAAATTCCGGGAATGGGGCTTAGTCGTTCGATTTCCCAAAATTCTCTAATTTTCCATCACCCTTCCGAGAAATTTTTACGCCTTCCATGAAATTCCAGGAACGGAACTTAGTCATCCGATTTCCCAAAATTCCCTAATTTTCCATCTCTCTTCTGAGAAATTTTGCCACCTTCCATGAAATTCCGGGAACGGAACTTAGTTGTCCGATTCCCCTGAAATTCCCTATATATTTTCCATTTCCCTTTCGAGAAATTTTCCACATCCACAAAAATCCCGAGGTCGGTGCTGAAATTTTGATTCTCATTTCTGAGGCTGGTACCTAAATTCTAGTTCTCATCCTTCCGGGATCGGTACTGAAATTCCGATCTCTTCTCTACACTCACTTCTAACTCAAAACTTCCCACGAAATTAAAATCTTCGAATTAAAAATTATACAAATCCTGAAATTTCTATAAATTTCATGTAATTTAAAATTAAATTTAAAACTAAAACTAAATTAAAATTTGAACTCAAAATTTAAACTGAAATCAAATCAAAATTATAAATCTGAAATCAAAATCCTAATTCTAAATCCAAATTCCAACTTCGAATCGATTCGGGTCGGAATCCTTCAGAGTTTGGAAGCTTGAATTCCATAGCTTCTCTAATGAAGGTATACCATTTCCCTTCCCAGCAGAAGTTCCCGGGACTTAAAGGTTTCAACCATATAATCCCCAACGGAAACTTCCTCGCTAAACTCTGTGTCTGTCTTGAGTTTTGACTCAGATAACTGTGTTAGTTTTGATGATCTCATCGGTCAACACCAATACGTGCAGTGTGCTTGCCCAACACACCACACCAATTGGGGGTCCATTTATTGACCTCACTTTTGGTTGAGGTCTAGTCTCCTTTTATAATAGCCTAGGGACTAGCCATAGGACTCTCCTGGTGGCTTTCTTAGAAGACTATTCATGGAACCCTCCCCATAGAAATCCAAACTTTTCTTACTTCACTGGGAGTTTTCATATGCTTAAGGCCTAACCTTCAGTTTTTGGGAGGAAGAGACCAAGCATAAGGAAGCCCAAGGGAAGTCTCCTATAGGTGGTCAGACCATAGGATATACCCTGGGAGGTCTGGAACTCACACCACACTTACACCACACTCACAACCCTAAATAAAACACATCCCACTTTTATTCCCTAACTCTTTGGAAACTCATGTAAGTGGTTTTCCCAAGCTCTTAGCCTCAGGCTAGGGTTTGGCTAGTACCAACACATAGAGGACCAAATGAGAGTGGCCATTGGTCCATGGCTCCACCTAAACCATTCTAACTTGCTCACTTTCAACCAATCCCAATTTTCCCAAGATTCCAAATTTCTAACCCCTTTGCCCTAAAATACCCAAAATACCCAAAATACCCCCAAAACCCTAAAATCCCCCAAAAATTTCAAAATTATCCAAATTACCCATAATTCTCCAAAAATCATCCCAAAATACTTCCTACTACTCAAATTAACCAAAATTACCCAAAATTGCCAACTTTTCCAAAAAAAATCCCAAAATGTCCCTCTTAGCCCAAAATTCAAAAAATTCCCATAAATTTCCAAAACCTCCCAAATGTTCCCAATTTCATTTCTCTCAACTACCACATGACCCAATTTGGCCAATTTAGCCCAAATTAACCAAAAACCCCAATTTAACCCATTTTAACCCAAAAGTGTCCAAATTAAACTTGATGTCTACCCAATTAACCCCAATCTTGCCCAATTTCAATTATAAACTTTAATTCAACGGGCCCAATACCAATCTAAACCAAATCCAAGTCTAATTTGACCCACATTTGAGTTCAATTTCACTTAAAATCCAAAATCCCTAATTTTGCCTTAGTGACCAGAATCTCCTAAATTGACCTAACACCAATCAATTTCTCCCTAATCTCAGTTCTAAACCCTTCATAAAACTTCCCTAAATTGAATTGAACCATCAATTGTCCCCAATTTGAGCCCAAGTCTCACCCAAATCCACTTGAACCAAGCTTGCCTAATTTTAACCCAAACATACTATATGCCCTAAATTTGCCAAATTGATTGCCCTGCTCCCAAAATTTCCACTCAATTGGTGTTGAGAACTCTTTATGACATCCCCCTAGACCATTTGGAACATTTAATTGGCCTTGCATCCAACCCGAGCCCAACCTAAACCTAAGTTAACCCAACTTGCCCCAAATTGACCAAAATCCCAAACCAAGCCAAATTAACTTACCAAATCAATTCAACACCACTTCAAACCCTTTTTAAACACTACATGACAATTATACACATCATATTGCTCAATAATTTTGGCTCAACCCAAGCTCAAACCCAAGTTAGCCCAATGTGAACCTAAAGTGACCCAAGTGAACTTATGACTCAATTTAATCAAGTTGAACCAAATGTGACCAAACCAACTCTTCCACAGCCAATAAACTGATCCTAGGAACCACCCTAGATGCTCTTAGCCCAAGCTAGTGAGCCATGGACCAAGGGATCCTCAATTTGAGGGATCCCCTTCCATATTTGCTTAAACCATATGGATCCTTGCCAAATTTGCTCACCAAACTTAATTGCTCCCACTTTATGGCCTTGCTCATCCGACCACTGACTCACCTGACCCATGGCTAGCTCCCCTGTCCTTCCCGGCCAACCTAGTCACCGGAGGAGCTTAAATCGAGAGCCACATTCAAGCCAAGCAAATCCAAACCCCACCCTATGGCCAAGTCAGCTTGGAATTGCCATTGGAGCTCATCTGCCCTCCACCTGACAGTTGAATCCACCCATCACCAGCCCCTGAGCTTAGCCCAATGGCCATGGCCATAAATAGCCTCTTCACGGCCAAAACCAGGTGTTGAAATTTTCTCAAGGAATCTCCACCAAATTTCTTCCAGAGCTTCTCTGAGAGGTCCTAAGAGTGATCCCACTGTCTTCAGCCATTAATTTTCTCTGTCTGAGAGTAATTTAGCCACTGAAATTTGGCCGAAAACCAAGATATATTTCTCCACAGCTCCACAGTGCACCAAACTTCAATTAACGGCACCCACAGCTTCACGGCAGTGAAAGAAGAAGATCCCCTATCAAAGCTCCATCACATAGGGCCTCTGCACCAGACTTCCATCAACACCTGAAATCGGGCCTGGTTGAGTTTGTGTCTAGACAATTCACCAAGGCAAAAGTCTCCATCTAGAGGTTCTTTGGGACCCATCGAAGCCATCTGATTGAGGCCTCCCCTCTCAGACAAAGGACTTGGACTCACTCTTCCTCTCAAGCTTTTCTTCGTCTTCCATAATTGTATGCTATATTTTATACTGTATAAATCATATGGATAGGTTCGTCAAGGCTAGATGAAGCTCTAGGAACAAAACCCATGAGATTTGGTTGAGTCTAGCTCGAGTTCTTAAGTATAGAAGGTGGACGGCTCATAAGTTAGACCAGGTGAAGACGATGACTAGGAACCGTTGGATCACGCGTGTATCCAATGGAGGGCTAGGATTGCGCCTGACAGAAGATCTTAACATAAAGCGCGACCGCGTGACAGCTGAATCAGAAGACGACATCAAACGGTAGAGTGACGCGTGGAGGCTTTAGAATTGTCAAGGATGACATGGTGTCGCATGTTTAAATAGGAAATTAGGGGTATTTTTGAATTATTTAAATCAATGAACTTTAAAAATTCATATCTTATCCTAGAAAAATCATAAAAAGTAAAAGAAAAATACCCTCTTGCTCAATGAACAGAGGAGAATAATGCGGAATTGATTTGAAATTTATTTGATTTATGTATGATTTTTAATTAATTAAATATTGTCTGTAGTATTATAATTCTCCATGCATTAGGACATTTCACCATGGCTTACCATTTTAGCATGTGGTAGCCTCTGTCATGGGGGATCTTCCCTGAATTTTCCAATTCAGATGAGACCTTTATGAAGAGTTCTATATTTTTCAAGTTTAGGCATCTATTTTCATAAATTAATTCTAATAATTAGCATGGTGATTATAAAAATTCAGAAAAATTAGGGTAGGTTTCTTTTGACCAGAGGTCCCTAAGATAAAATTTTCATTGGTTAAATCATTAAGAAAGAACCTAATTATCAACTTGGCTTAAAATTGAATTTAAATTAATTTGAGTTCATTAAAAATGGAAATCACCCAAAAAAAATTCTCCGCTACATTTTAAAGGTCAAAGAACTCCCAATAAAAATTTGATGGCATTTGAAAATCATTTAGTCACTTAAATGAATTTTCTAAGTGAAATGATAATTTTGAACATTAAACTAATTTTAATAATTAAAATATAACTCAAAAAATTGTAAATTTGGTTTGGGGAGTTCTCTGTGATGAGAGGACTCTTTTAAAAAAAAATTAGGGTTTTTACAAAATTTTTATTTTTAATCATATTTTTAATATTTAAATAATTAAATAATAATAAAAATCACAAAAATATTAAAAATCACCAAATTGTTATTTTTGGTTTTCTAATCACTTAAGAACCATCCCCATAATTTTCCTAAATTTCAAAATAAAAATATCAATTTTTAAAGGATTAAATCAATTTTTAAAAGGTTAAAAACGAATTTTCTTAATTTTCCACTAAAATAATTCTAATAATCAAAATAAAAATTAGAAAAATATAAAGTTTATTTTTCTAGGTTCCCTGACCTCAGAGGGAGTTAAGAAAAATATAAAATTTAATTTTTAACTTTTAATTTTTTTTTAATTAATTAAAACTTAAGAACTTAAAAAAATCTAATAATTAAATTAAAACTAAAAAAATCATGAAATTTGGTCCAAGTGGTCCTCTAGCCTAGGTCTACCTCCCATAAGAATTTCAAAGTCATATGTTTTTGTTTTGGACAAGTTATTGAATTTCCATTGAAAACCCTTATTTTTACATAAAATAAATATATAAATTAAATTAAAATTTGAAAAATCACATTTTCTCCTCTGATGTTTTAATTAACCCATAAGTGCGGTCACATAAAAATTTCAAAGTCATTGAGCTAAATTTAATGAGTTATGAAGTGATGAAGGCCTTTAGAGGTAAAATTGTAATTTTGGAAAATTTAGACTTTATTAATATTTAGGCTTAATCAAAAATGGGAAAAGGGAAAGAAATGATCTTAATTATTATATTGGATGATTGAAATCTTAATGAAAAAATGGTAGAAACTCATTGTAAATTTGTCACATTAAATATTTAAATTTCCTTAATCATTATAATTTGAAAGAAAAAAAAAATCAAATTACAAGAACCTTAAAGTTAGGGGTTGATTTTGGAAGTTAATATTCTACTAATTCAATTCCCCTTTATTTTTTGTTTAAAAGATAAATCAATATTTTGATAAGGATCATAATCTTGAAAGTCATAAAATTTCTTTTTCTAAAGACATAAAAATACCTACTAAATCTTAAAGGCTTAGTAATGAGCTAGGCTTAATAAAAAAAATTAACTAACACGAGGAGTAGAAAAGAGAACATGATTAATTTTAAACTACCTTTTTAAACATTAAAAGCACAATGAAATTTGGTAAATTCTTCCATAAGTTAAATTTTCCCTTTAAGGGCCCACTCACATAATTCCTAAGTAAAGCACTAAATGATAATTACCTCGCCTTTCGGGATAACTAAAATATCGGCTCACTGAGCATAAGGGTATGAAATAGATAAATCATTTAATAACTATAGTAAGTCCCAAAGGACCTCAAGGATGCTCAAAAGTATTGTGAAATATCTGAGTTTCTCCTGAACTTTTCAAAAGTCTTCTGGACACCTTGTAGGACCATTGCACCTATTATATTTAGTAAATGAAGAAATCTAAAAAATGAATAAGAGTACACTGGGTTATGATCTAGGACTTTGTAGTCCTGTGACGAACCTATCTATAAGTCTTTATTTCTCTGCAAAAATATAAATGTTTATTACAAAAATACTAAAGTTTCAGGTGGAGATAACGGGAAGACCTACCAGGTATGCTTTTATTTTAATGCAATTTACTTACCTTCACTCTACTGTACTTTCCTTTCTTGCAAACTTGCATGATAAACAACATTGTCACCCTGCATGAAAACTGAAACCTTTAGGACAGCTACAAAACTGAAACCAAAAATCAAAATTAAAAATTAACACAAGATAAAATTCATCACCATAACATTCATAAATATAAAACAACTCAAAATTTAATCACAAACAAAACAAAAACCACAACTGTAACTAAATTAAAATGTCTCGTTGGATGATTGGGAATTCCTTAGAGGAGTTAACCCACGTGTTGCTAACAGGGTTTTCCCGTTGTCTAAATGAAAGTATGGAACTCATTAAGTTGAGTTTAGCAAATTCATTTGGACTAAGTGAATCCGATGAAAATAGCGATGCTGGGATGATGAAACAGTGGGATCTTAACCGCTGTTGCTATAATCAACTTTAATGTTCCCCCAATAAAATATTAAGACACCTTAACTTAAATATTTCCAAAACATGACACTTCTCTTCTCTCTTCAATTGCCACTTTTTTAAACTAAACATGCTACAACAAGGAACTTGGAGCATGCATAGTGGGCAGCACTGCCATCTTCAACAGAAAAACTTGCCTACATCAGCAAAACCATTCCTTAGTTTAAAACAACAAACCATAGGACTTCGAGGTAGCTTGCCTAGTGCAGCATAAATCCTTATCTTTTCTTTAGGCCCTTGTACAGCTATGTTGTGCAACATAAGTCCTAACTCTCTTTAGGATTCCGAGGTTGTCATCGGTTATGACATAAATTCTCCTATCTCTCAGGCCATTCACATGATCGGTATCAAGTGAATGTAACTCCTAAATAATAAAATTGACAGGGTGAAACACCAAATAAATGTCCTAAATAAAAGCCAAACTATATGATAGTTTGGGAAGACATCAAGATTTTCTTGAATCTTTGTTCTTCCTCTAACCTTCTCTCCTTTGACTTCTGATAAAATGAAATGTTCCAAAACTTGAGTCATTCACCTATTGAATTTCCGACTATCACATTTTCTTTGAAAACCTTACCTTTGGAAGTCATGAATATAAATGTTTCCTGACCTATATCAAGAGTTTTATTTAGGTAACTTCAGTTATCTAAGATATAATTAACTATAGGGGTTTGCCCTTATAGAAAACTTAAAGACCCCAAATTAATATAAACTCTATCTAATTTTATCATATTAGGGGAAATTGTCGGTCAAAAATGGTTCGTAGACCAAATGGATGTCATAAATTCTTTAGTTTATTTGATCAAGCCTCACCTCAAGCCATGTATTTATTCTTCGGGATAAATACATGTCTTGTGGTGAAACACTTGATTATTTAAACTATTATTTATATGAGATCAGTTTGATTTCGTATTCTTCAAAATTAAAATATTACTTTCAATATATATATATATATATATATATATATATATATATATATATATATATATATATATATATATTAATTTAACTTCCTATTTTCTTTATGAAACTATACTTTAAACATTTTTTCAAAAATATCAAACCTTAAAAATAAAAATAAATATATATATATACCTCCAACAGCAAAAATTTTAACGGCCGACACACATGAAAAGGAGAAAGACAAAGAAATCTACTTAAGACTCATGAGGAAAAGATGACAAAACATGTATTTTATATATGAAAATAACGTCATACAAACATAGTAAAGTAAAGACAACTTATTTAAAACTCTTCCCCAAGTGAATCTCATGGAATTCCTTTGACTCCTCTTCTTTCTTCACAACAACACACAATTCTCTCTTTAGATAAGTAAGGAAGATGAAATCTCTTACTTTCCCTCTCCTCTCACACTCCTTAGAAGAGAAAAACACAAAACCTAGACTTCCTAAACTAAATGAGAAGACACTCTCTAAACTCTAAACTCCTCTCTTTTCTTCTTCTCTTCTTCAAGCTTGGCTCCAAAGGTGTTTAAATTCATCCAAAACTAAATTCGCAAGAGTTTCCACAAGTAACCCTTCAAAATCCATCCAAATACATTAAATCTAGTTTAAAATTGGGATAGGGAGCGGTCTGGCGCTGGATAGGGCGCCGTTCGGCACATTATTCCGCCAAACAGTCACAACTCGCTAGAATATAGCGCGGTTTGGCCTTGGTGATAGCATCGTTCGACGCTAGTTCAATAAAATGCACTTTTGTCCCTTTTTGCTCCAAATTTTCTCTTTTGCGCTTCCTTTTGCTCCAAATTCCTAAAATCATTGTACCTGCATGAAATAATAAAAAATAACTTCCTTTAAAGTGCAATATCATCAAAAACATGTATGAAATGGATAGTAAAAAGCTATCAAATTTTTAGTGGATCAAGATCCCCAAACTTAACTATTGCTTGTCCTCAAGTAATTTTAGTTAATACATAAAATAATGATCAACTGCAATGAACTTTCTTTCTAGAATACCATAATTTTGATTTAGATAAGTACAATAGTAAGATTTTCAGAAAGATCTTTGAATAATTCATGTAAATTCTGCAGCTGTAAGATTATCTGGTAATCAAGTCTAAGCGTTTTAGCCTTCTATTCATTTCAAAAATGACTGTAGATTGTCTTATTAAGACACTTAAAAGAATTACATGAAAATTTTTTTTTGAGAAACCTACTAGTAAAGATGCTAATCCACATATATAAGTTCAGGAAAGTAATTAAGTTTTTCCCTTTAGGTAGGTCCAAGTGAAGCCAATTTTTGATTAGGCATCTCCTCAAGCTTCTCCTCACTTTTCTTTTTCTTTTCTTTTCTTTTCTTTTCATTTTCTTTTCAAGTGAGGATTATTGTATCTGGATAGCCTTTAATGATTTTGAACTTCACCATTCTCACCCTAAATTTAAAACTTACCACATCCTTTACCTTATAAGCATTTCCTTAGCTTATTAATGATTCATCATAGAGTCTCAATCCTTTCTTATCACATAAAGTTTTAAAATTCTTAATATTGCAAACATACAGTTTTTCTTACTTTGAATAGTTGACTATAATTCTATTCTCTTATACCAAATATCTTAGCTTACAAAATTACTTTTCATTACCAAATACTTTCATTCAACTTTACAAAATACTTAAATAAAAGCAAAATACAACTATCTAAAATTGAGTTCCATTACAGAAAATCATGTTAATAATTTTGAAAATATTTTTAAATGAGAACAATTAATAGTTAATTCTTTCCCTCCCCCAAACTTAGATTTTTGAATATCAATACAATTTATATGGGAAGAAAGAAAAAAAATAAACATATAACTCATACCTCAATACGTTGGGCTTTTCATACCTTTGAGTTTCAGTAGGTTTTCCTTTATAAAGCAGAACAGTAGGCTTAAAATAATTAAGAGCATTTCTAGACACAAATATGGGTTAGAAATTTATAAGAGAAGTAGTTTAACATGAAACATAAACTATGCACACAACATTAACATCAAACTGTTACTATCACAAATCAAACTAACAAACCAAACACATGACAACTCTACTATAACATCACATAAATCACAAATCAACATAAAGTCTGCTACAAGCACAACCAAATACACATTACATCACAGATACTAATCAGAAAGAGTCTCAGGTACAGCATAAGTACATAATACCAATACATAACAGAGTACATCACAAATATCAGAGAGAGTCTCAGGTACATCACATACATCACACATACAAAGTACAATGAAACATAAAATACATCAACTACAAATCTTCTTCTGCAGGAGCTCCATCATCATCAAGTTCTTCAGGCTGGTATGGAGTATACTCAGGGTAAGTAGGAAATACAACACTAGTGTCTCCCCTAAAAAATCTCATATGTGCGTCATGATAAGCTATCTCATATTCTCTTCACCGCACTTGATGATCATCATTTATCTTATTCCTTGCTTCTAGTCCCTCTACTCTGGTGTTCAACCTTTCCAACCGATCCATAACATCATGCAGAGTAGGCTCCCTAGATGTTGATGGTCTATCATGACTTGAAGAAGGCTCATCAGCTTTCTTACTCCACTTCCAACTCACATGGGCTTCATATGTTTTCAAATTCAGCTTAGTAATGGGCTTCAGGGGTTGGATCACCTCATCATTATCTTCAATCACTACACCTGTCTGAATACATAAAGCATGAATCAGGCTGAGGTGTCCCAGTCCACCTGTAGTCTCTTGTCAAAATACTTTTATGAATAATATCCCCTATATTTATATTCTTCATACTCTGAATACAATAATTCAGAATAGCTCTATCAATAGTAACCTCACTGTGATGGTTGGTAGGCAAAAGTCTTGCAGAAATAAAATAATGTCAGGCTTTCGAAACAGGATTCAAAGTAGAAAGGGGGAAATTAACTTTCATTCTCTGTTTAACCTTTCAATCCCCTTTTCTGTTAGTCAAAAAGTTTATAATCTCATCCAATGCTTCATTCGTGATAGAAAAAATTTTATATTCACAACGGTAGGGTGCTCTTAACTAATAAAATGCATTTATGCTGACATGGGTGAATTCAACCATTTGGCCTCTTACCAGAATATATTCACTCTCAGAATAGAAAAGATTAGCATAAATTCTCTGATAATCCCTAGCATTGCTTTAGTAGTAAAACAATAAAAAATTTCCCATTGACGATTCGTATCAGTTCTTCAACCACACCTTTAGGATTTTCAAAGGCTCTCCCTTGAATACATTTCTTATTGCTAAGAAATGTACTATAGCGGGAATAGGCCTTGAAATTCACAAATTTATTTTCATCAAACTAGAATTTCATATTCCCCTTTGAAATTCTTGGAGCCATTTATCTAAAAATACCAAATTTTTCTAAATCAATTTTAAAATTGTAAGGTAATAGACTTTAAGGTAAATTAAAAAAGATAAGAACTCAAAATCCATGAAAAATCTCCAAAGTTTCACCAAAAACTTCAAAATAACAAATCTTCCCAATGTAGGAGATTTCCACCGTCAAAATTGAAAAATTTTAGGTTAAAGTGTAGTTCTTACCAAGAGAAGATGAAATCCAAACTTTCCGGCTACGAAATCACTTCAAATCCAAATGCTAGTGAGCCCTAGGTGTGAAAATCGGCCTTGGCTGGAGATAGAAGACGATGGTTTGCGAAAAAATGGCGGGTCCCAGGGTTAAATCACGAAAAATTTGGAGTTTCAAGCCTTTTTCCCGGTCGAGCGCTGTCTGGCGCTAGCGGCAGCGCCGTTCGGCGAATTTTTCTGCTCTAATGGCCAAACTCTCTATCTTTTGGCGCGGTCCAGCGCTGGTGATAGCGTCGTTCGACGGCAGTTAAAAAACTTGGCTTCTAACTTTCTTTTCCAATTTTTATCTTTTCAAGCCCGCTCCGACATCTAATTAGTCTAATTAAGCATTGAATAATGTTCTAAAGCCATAACAAATGATATTTTTTTACACAAACAACACAAAACATCACTTTCATATATAAAATTCAAGTGTCAGACACATACACATAACAATAAACATTACACATCATCAAGCCATATAATGTAAAATTCAACGTCAATCACAATGAAAACACAATAACGCTGAAAACTAAATAAGAAAACATGTCCAAATATAACATCCAAACAAAGCAAAGCAAAGCAATCAGATACACAAACACAGAAATATAATAATCAAGTTTTCATTCTTCCTCAGAACTATCATCAACTCTAAGATGTCTAAGTGATTGAGCATGAACGAACAAAATGTAGAATGGACGAAACAGAAGTTCTTCAGTAGAATCCTCTTCAATCCAGCCTTTCATTTTAATTAATCGCGTCAAACTAAATTATTGATTGCATTCATCAGGTGTTGCACTTCCTTCTCCAATTTCTTAATTTTCTTCAAGAGAATTTGTGAACTTTCAGGAAAGTAAGAAGGAATAGGTGTTGACCTATGAGATGGTTGATCTTCAATAATGCTCATGTCATTCATATCACTAACTGCCTGATTACTTTATGTATCTGCTGGGTCTATAGGCTTCCAAGGTAGAAGTACTCTTTCCCAGTTCTCATATGGCACGTATGATTGACTGTAGAGGAGAAATATGGTGGAATGATTTCCAAGCCCATATTTAGATCCGTGAACGATCATTCCCAAAACAGATTTAACAATTATTGAACCAACATCAACAGACATTCCCATTTGAATATAGTAGTTCAAAATAACACACTCCTTAGTTACTTTACTGATTTTCATAGTTGGGAGCAATTTTGCACATATGAAATAATGTAAGTGTTTCGACGTGAGATGTAACAGTGTGGTCGAGAAACTTACATACCTGCTATCTGTTATCTCTCATTCATCACTTTCATCCATCAGATATCTATATATATCATTCATATTGTCCTTCATTGGGGAAAATTTTGAAAAGTGGCAGATTGACACATTCTCAATCATGTATAAATCATTAATCTTTGCAGGAGTAAATGTGACAAACCTACCTCGCACATAGACTGATCCTTGGTTGATTACATGAAGATTTGCATAAAACTCTTTCACAACCGGGACAACTACGGCGGTTGAAGTATAACACAATACTTCCCAACGTTTCTGAACAATAATTTCATCAATTCTAGTTGTAGGAGAATTTGTACCTCGATTCACAAAGCCTCATTCCTTAATCAATCTCATTTTTGAGATATTTTTGTTGAATAGACGCTGCGCCTCAAAATTGATAAACTTTCTATGGTTGAAAACTTGAAATCTTGAAGTTTCTATCGAGTCAGAATCCATTTGGGCAAGAATTTGGATCTTCCTCTTTGTTCCTTTGGTAGTTCCTGCGTCTAGGGCAGTTTTTGGGAGTTCTAATGGAGGATTTTTACCACCTAAACCGCCAAAACTCAAATTTAAAGACGAGAAATAGTTTTCTAAATAGCAGTGCTGGTCGACGCTGATAACAGTGTCATTTTGCGCTAGTTCAAATTTTGCCAAAGTTCACTTCGTCCAAATTCTTTCTGAATTTCGATTTGATTCATTTCTTAAATGTTGTTATTGATGTTTAAGGAAGAATAAGACTTAATTAAGTAACAAACAAACACAAGTAACAGATCAAACAAAGCAAACACACAATAACTGTGTGTTGCCTCCCACAAAGCGCTTGGTTTAACATCGTCAGCCCGACATAACTTCTAGTTATTCAGGTTGATCCAACATTAAAACCTATTTAAAATTAGGCCTATTGCCTTCAAAATATGGTTTAAATATTTGGCCAAACATTCTTCCAGATTTAGGGTCTACGACAATTATAGCTCCAAACTGATATATTTTTACGATAATGAAAGGTCCTATCCATTTAGATTTCAGTTTCCCAGGAAATAATTTCAATCTTGTATTGTATAATAAAACTTTTTTTTCCTGGTTCAAATTCCTTCTCGACAATCTTCCGATCATGCCATATTTTTCTTCTTTCTTTATATATTCTATCATTATCATATGATTCATTTATAATTTCTTCCAATTCATTCAATTGCAACAGTCTCTTCTCACCAACATCTTTCAAATTAAAATTCAATTTCTTTATCGCCCAATATGTTTTATATTCTAATTCAACTGACAAGTGACAAGTTTTTCCAAAGATTAATCTGTAAGGGGACATTTCTATAAGAGTTTCGTAAGCAGTTATGTATGCCCATAAAGCAGTATCTAATAGGCAGACCAATCCAATTTCTCAGGATTAATGACTTTCTCCAAAATTTGTTCAATTTCATGATTAGATACCTTTGTTAAACTATTAGTTTGGGGATGATAAGCTGTAGATATTTTATGCTTAATATTATATTTTTCCACCAATCTCTGAATCAGATTATTCTTAAAATGGGATCTTCCATCAGTGATGATTACTCTAGGCATTCCATATCTTGTGAAAATATTTTTCATCAAAAACCTCAAAACACTTCTAGCATCACTCCAAGGTAAAGCTATTGATTTAATCCATTTTTATACATAATCAGCAACAATCAGTATATATATATTTCCAAATGAAGGTATAAATGGTCCCATAAAATCTAATCATCATGCATCAAAAATTTCAACTTCCAAAGCAAAATTAAGTGGCATTTTATTTCTTCTAGATATATTTCCTATTCATTGACATAGATCACAAGTTTTGATAAATCTATAAACATCTCTGAAAATTGTAGGCTAATAAAATCTAGATTGCAAAATCTTATGTGCAGTTCTATCAATTCCTAAATGTCCTTCAAATTCAAAATCATGACATTCTATAATAATTCTTTTAGTTTCTTCATAAGGCACACATCTCCTAATAATAAGATATTTACATTGCTTATACAGATAAGGATCATCCCAGAAATAAAATTTAGCTTCATACTTAAATTTTTTTGCTGTTGCATTGTTAAATCATGTGGTAAAATATTACTAACGATGTAGTTCACAATATCAGCATACCACGGTAAATTTCCTTCAATAATATTATATAATTGCTCATAAGGAAATGTTTCAGTGATTTCCTTTTCAAAGTCATCCAATTTAGGTTATTCAAATCTATTTGATTATTGACCCCTTTTCTATTAACGATCTCAAAATCAAATTCTTGCATTAAAAGCATCCATCGAATCAGTCTTGGTTTTGCATCATTCTTTTGCATTAGATATTTAATAGCAGAATGATCAATATGCACTATACATTTAGCTCCAATTAAGTAAGATCTAAAATTTTCAAAGGCATAAACGATCGCTAATAACTCTCTTTTGGTAGTGGTGTAATGAATTTGAGCATCAGTAAGAGTCTTACTAGCGTAGTGTATAACTTTAATCATTTTATCTTGTATTTGCCCTAAAACAACTCCAATAGCGTAATCGCTAGCATCACACATTAATTCAAATGGTTTCTCACAATCAGGTGAAACTATTTTTGCTGCAGCGATTAATTTTTCCTTTAATAGATCGAAAGTTTTTAAGCAATCATTGTTAAAATTAAACTTCCTATCTTTTTTCCAAAAGTTGGCATAGAGGCTTAGTAATTTTTGAAAAGTCTTTAATATATCGCCTGAAGAATCCTACATGTCCTAAAAAGCTTCTTACCCATCTCATAATTATTGGAGGTGGTAATTTTTCTATAATTTGAATCTTCGCAGGATCTACTTCCATGCCATATTCAAATATTTTATGCCGAAGCACAATTCCTCCTACAACCATAAATTGACACTTTTCCCAGTTTAGGACTAAATTTGTTCTTTCACATACCTCTAAAACTTTTTCTAAGTTGCATAGGCATGCATTAAATGAATCTCCAAATACTGAGAAATCATCCATAAACACTTATATTCCATCATCAATTAATTTGCTAAATATGGACATCATACATCTTTGAAATGTTGCAGATGCATTTCATAATCCAAAGGGCATTCTTCTAAAAGCAAAAGTTCCATAAGGGATACTAAATGTAGTCTTCTCTTGATCCTTAGGAGCAATAGGTATTTGTTGATAACCGGTATATCCATCCAAAAAGTAATAGTACTTGTGTCCAACAAGTCTGTCTAGCATTTGGTCTAATAATGGTAAAGGAAAGTGATCTTTCTGGTGGCGGCATTTAATTTTCTATAATCAATACATATTCTCCAACCATTGACTTGTCTTGTCATTATAATTTTATTTCAATCATTTATATTAACAGTCACTCCTCCTTTCTTAGGAACACAATGAATTGGGCTTACCCAAATACTATCAGAAATATGATATATAATTCCAGCACCTAACCACTTTAAAATCTCTTTTTTAATCACTTATTTCATAAGTGGGTTAAGTCTCCTTTGTGGATCAACTCTAGGTTTATGTTGTTCATTCAACAAAATTCTGTGCATACAGATCGATGGACTGATTCCTTTAATATCAGCTATGGACTGAACAAAAGCCTTTTTGTATCTTTTTAAGGTGTCCAATAATTTTTGTTCTTGATATTCATTTAAATCTGAAGCTAAAATGACTGGTAAAGTAGATGATTCTCCTAAAAACATATACTTTAGATGATTAGGGAGAATTCTCAGCTCAAGTTTAGGGGTTTAATGATAGATGGAATTAAACTTTTATCTCTATTTTCCATAGTATCCAATCTTTCAAAATTTTCCTAAACAAATTCTAACTTTTCATTTATCACATCATCAAAATCATCTTCATTTTCACTTTCACATTCATGCTCACATTCTACATTTTCTCCAAACACTTCTTTAAAATAATCTTCTCTCAAATAATAGCATATTTCCATTTGAAAGCACTCATCATCTTTTCAATTGAAGGGTATTTCATAGATTTCAGAATATTGAAAGTTACCTCTTGGTCATTAACTCTCATAGTTAATTCTCCTTTTTGAACATCAATCATAGCTCTCCTAGTAGCAAGGAATGGTCTTCCCAAAATAATTAAAATTTCTTTATCTTTCTCCATATCTAATATAATAAAATCCACAGGAAAGATAAATTTATCCACCCTTACTAATACATTTTCCACAACTCATTTCAGATAAGTGATAGAACGATCAACCAGTTGAAGAGTCACAGATGTAGGTGAAATTGCTCCTATTCCCAATCTTTTGAAAGTTGATAATGACATAAGATTAATACTAGCTTCAAGATCACATAAAGCTCTTCCGAAAAATTTCTCACTTATAGCACACGGGATAGTGAAATTACCCGTGTTTTTAAGTTTTTCCAGAAGCTTCTTCTAAATATTTGCACTACACTCACCGCTAAGTGCAACAGTCTCGTGGTCTTTAAAATTTCTTTTCTTTTTAAGAATATCCTTCATAAACTTTGCATAATCAGGCATCTGCTCTAATGCTTCAACAAAAGGAATATTAATCGTTAATTTCTTAAGAATTTCCAAAAACTTTCAAATCTGTTATCCCTCCTCTGTCTCTTTATCTTTGATGAAAAGGAGGAGGCGGTTTTTCAACAGTTATCTTCATTAGTTCTAACGGATTTTCGTCTGGATATATCTTATCAGAACATTTCTCAATGTTCACTTCCTCTCTTTCAACTTTGACTTCTTTTTGAACTCTTGGTTCCAATTCTTTTCCGCCCCTTAATTGAATAGCCTTAATTTGCTCATTGTTTTGATCTTTTGGGTTAATCTCAACATTGTTAGGAATAATTCCAATTATTATTAAACATAGTAAAGATGTCCCAATTGATTCTCAATGTTCTTCATTGCAACGTTTTGAGCTTGAATTTGATTACCCATATTCAGAATCATTTCTTCAGTAGACAACTTCTTCTCCTTGAATTGTTGATTACTATTAAAACCAAGAGGATAAGAAGGTCTATAATTTGTATTTCCTTGGTTGTTCAGATTTCCAACTGGATTCATAGGATTGTTTCTTCATTGCGGGTTAACAACAATATTAGTGTTATTCTAGTCAAAGTTTGGATGATTCTTGCAACTGGGATTATAATAATTTAAATAATGATTATGGACTTTGTTATTTATGGCATTCAATATTTCATAAGACATTTAAGAGTCTATCATCTGTCCTGATGAACTTCTAATACCGGGGGTTTTGGAGAATAATTCATTCCATATTGTTCTATTTTCTTGGAAAGTGCAGCAATTTGAGAGACTATCATAGTTATCACATCAAAATCATGAATATTGACTACTCTTTTAGGATTTACCTGCTCAGAGGGCCATTGAAAATTATTAGAATTCATCTCTTCAATTAACGATTATGCTTCATCAAAAGATTTTGACATTAATGATCCACCAGCAGCAGCATCGATAATCGATCTCAAAGATCCCACTAATCCGTTTTAAAAGGTTTGAATTATTAACCAATCTGGTAAAGAATGGTATAGACACTTCCTCAGAAGATCTTTAAATCTTTCTCAAGCTTCATATATGGATTCTCCATCAATCTGACTAAAAGATGTGATATCATTACTCAACTTGGCAGTTTTGGAAGGAGGAAAATATTTTGACAAAAGCTTTTGTGAAAGCTCTCCCCAAGTTCTGATAGATCCAGGTGCTAGCAAATTTAACCACGTCATAGCCTTATCCCTTAGTGAAAAATTCTAAGTTTAACCACATCGTTTGACACTCCATCGTATTTAAAAGTAGCACATAGTTCTAGAAAACTAGCGAGATGTAAGTTAGGATCTTCATTAGGTGTTCCTCCAAATTGATTATTCTGTACCATTTGGATAATAGCAGGTTTAAGCTCAAATGAATTAGCAACAACATCAGGATTTTGGATAGTTAAGTGAATTCATCTGCTGTTGGATTAGCATAATCTCTTAAATGACTTTGTATATTTTCATTTTAATTATTTAAATTGTTCGCCATTTTGTGAGGATTTACAAATTATTTTTATTGTTTTCAAATTTTTATAATAGTACACTCTAATTCAGAATCGTAAGACACTAAACCTATAGATCCGATACTAAGTATACAAACACAATAAGCACACTAACAATAAATAGACACACACAATTATGACTTGCAATTCAAATATAAGATTTCAAATACTACAAAATTAAATTTTAACAGTTATTTTTTTATCGTACCTCCCCGGCAACGGCGCCAAAAACTTGGCGCGATTTTTTTAATTTGCTAAAATTAATGAACTCAGATTTAGATATATATATTGATTTAGTTTTATAATGAGTCACACAATTAAACACAAGTATACATGTCACTCAAGTAATACAGAACTCTAGTGGAGTCCCGGAATATCGATCCCACAGGGAGGCTTCAATTTTATGGCATAGCACAGAAATCACTTATCGAATCACAACACAATTGCAAGTAAGTTTAATTCTTAAAATAAAAACAAACTGTTGTAGTTACTGTTTCTACCTAAATGCGTTCTAAACTCTAGCAAGTTAAATTAACACAAGACTAAATTTATAATAAAGTTCAGTTGCAAGAAAGATTCTTCCTCCTTTCAAATCATAATGTGATGATTATTGTGACATAGATCACTGATGCAAATGTATTGTGCCAAATAGGAGTATTCATATTCTTTAACCATATTTCAACATATAAAAAACTTTGGCTAATCCTAAGTTTAGTCCCCAAATCTGTGGTTAAGCTAGGAGGATACTGGCTCTCACTCTAGAGCTCCCACTTCCCTTTACATGAAGGCTATTTCTCACTTCGGTTTCCAAATATTAGGACCAAATTGAGGATTTCAGCCTGTCACTCTGAAATCTCCAATTCTATGCCAACAAAGTATATATCCCTATCTATTTGCACTCAATCCCCATGAAATACATCTCTCTATCGGCATATTTTTAGGTTATGTGTTTTTAAAAAAGGGGGTCGCCTACAGAACTTGTCGGCAAATTTTAAATTTTAAATTTAATTTAAATATACGTATATAATTTGGAAAGAAGCATTTGATTTTGAAAATAATTTTTAGTTTAAAAATTTTAAGATATGAAATCAAACCGATCTCACATCCCAAATAGTTTACATAAACAAGCACCGCATCATAAACTGTGTATCTGTCCCGAGGAATAGACACACTGCTTGATGATGGGCCTCGATTAAATAAACTAGAAGTGACATTAGTTTGGTCTGCAAATCAATTTTATAAGCCAACAAGTTCCCCTATTTAATATAAATGAATTAAGCAGGGTTTATATTACCTGGTTTCTTAAAGTTATCTATAAGGGCAAGCCCCTATAGTTAATTACATCTTAAATGACGGGAATCATTTAAAAAAACTCTCGATAATGATCAGGGGTTTCGCTCTCAACAACTTCAAAGTTTAAGGTTTCAAATAAATTAGATTTTGGAAATTTCAATAGGGAATAGCTCAAATTTGGAACAGTTATTTTGAGAGTCCAAAGGAAGAGAAGTAGAAGAAACTGAGGATCCAAGAAGAATCTTGGCAACTTGCTAAACTATCCTATTATTTGGCTTCAATTTGAGGGTTTATTTAATGTTGCAATCCTGTCAATTTTAGTTAATTAGGACTTATGCTTGTATGATATAATCACACAAATAGCTGTTGACCTCATTTTTGATGAGGTCTTCTCTTCTTCTCTTTAGTATTTCAGGATCTAGCCTTAGAGCTTTTCCTTCGACTATCCTAGAGGATTAGAATTGGGATCCACCACTTAGAAATTCAAACCACTTCTTAACTCCCTGCAAACTCCACAAACTTGATTGTAGACCCCTAATCACCTGTGAGGGTTGGAATCAAATGTGGAAGTTTAAAGGATGAGTTCCTATAGACTCTTCGGCCTTAGGACCGCCCCGGTGGCCTCGGTCCGGTGAAGGGCTGACTTACACACACTACACCTATACACTACACTTTCACACACTCTCCTAAAACCACACCCACACCCAACTCGACCTCCCGACTCATAAAGGTAATTCACATGGATGGTCCTTAACCCCTAAGCCCTCGTTAAGAGGGTTAGGAACAACATAAGTGGGTGCCTCAAATGAGTCCCTTCATGGCTCATGTGGGCTTGATATGACTTCATGGCTCAACCAAAATGATTTCATTCCACTTACATTCACCCAAGCTTCAATTTTCCAAATTTTCAATTTTTAACCCCCGGACCCTACACCCGCTAACTCTACCCAAAACCCTCGAAATTACCCAAATTTTTCAAAATTCTCCAAAATCACCCAAATTCATCAAAACCAATCCCAAACATTCCCACATCACTCAAATTGATCATTCATAGCCAAAAATACCAAAAAATTCCAAAAATACCTCCCAATACCCTCCAAATACCCAAAATGCCCCTCTTAGCCAAAAAATCCAAAAATTCAGAAAATTCCCAGAAAATTCCAGAAAATCCCAAATATTCCCAATTTCATTTTGTTCAACTACACCATGGGCCAATTTTGTCAATTTACCCAACTTTTGTTAAAACCCCCAATTTGACTCATTTTTAACCCAAAGTGAACCCAATGTCAAACCAAACCTACCCAATTGACCCAAATTCTGGTCCAATTCAATTATAGACTTCAATTAAACATCCCCAACACCAATCTAGACCAAATCCAAGCCCAATTTGATTGACATTGGGATCCAATTTCACTTTTGGCCTTAAAGCCCAATTTGGACCCATGACCCAAACCTAACCCAAACTAACCCAATTCAACTCCAATTAACTCCAAATCTTTTCTAAACCTTCCCTAACATCCCCACAAACAAAACACTAACATGATTTGCCCAAAATTTAGACCCAAACCCCACTCAAATTCAACCCAAAGCTAAAAGGCCCAATTTCGACCTAAACCTAAACCTAGCCCAAATAGGCCCAAACCCCAAAGTCAAAACCCAACCAAAGCCAAAACCTCTTTGAAACACTCCCATAAACATTTCCCAACATTTATTTTACATCAATTTCAACCCTAGCCCAACATTGGCCCAAGTTAGCCCAATTCGACCTATATCGACCCATTCACCAAGGAAGCCCAAATTCAACCCAATTCAAACCCAAATCACTCCCAACTTGCTTCAAATCACTCATGACACATCCATAAAATCAAACCCAACATTTATTTGGCATGGCCCTTTGCAAAAATCTCCACCCAAAAGCCCATTTTGAAACTTAAAAGCCCACTTACATGAAACCTCCTAAAGCCCATCTCCACCAAAATCCAAAGGGCCAAAATCAATCCAAAACCCATATGACAATTGCTCTACACCATATTTTCAATTAAATCAATCCCTAAGTTTCAAAAACTCATCATGAAGCCATTCCAAATTAAGCCCCATACAAATTCCCATCAAAATGCCAAAATTTTCTTAAACCCATTTCCATGAATTTGACTTGACTTTTCCCAAGCCAAAGATGAGCCATGAAGCCATGCATGAGCCACATGGAAGCCATGAGAGCCTCTTTACATGTCACCATGCCATTTTGGGCAAAAGGAGGAGACTCTTTCCTTAATTCCTAAAGGTGATTAACCACTCCCATGATTCCCCTTAACCATGCTTATGCCTAATCGTGCTTGGATGGTGACTTGACCCTACCGATTATGCCGAGCCAAATCACTTTCTCTCAACCTAAACCAAGCCTTGGGTGGTGCACCTAGCCCAAAGGGATGGGTTGACCAATTTGAGCCAAAATGAGCCTTCTCTCATACCATTCTAATCCAAGCCTTTTACACATGGCATTTGCCAATCGCCTACACTAAACCCCACCCGACCCACCCGAACAAGATGGTGACTAGTGCTCGGCCGGCCAGCCACCGTGTCGCCGGAAAACACCATGGCCGAGACCTCGGGAGGAGCCAAACTTTGGAATTCCACCTTGCCGAGTTGCCCCATGCCCAATGGCCACCATGGTTGTTCGCCCTCGACCTAAGCGAGCTCGATCCCAAGCCCTAACTCCCCCAGGAGGCCCTCCACCCTCTCCTATTTAAACATCACCTCCTCTCGGCCATGAGAGGTGCTCGAACCAAACCTTAAGGAAACTCGCCAAAATCATTCCATATCACTCTCCACACATGAGCACTTGATCCCCACCGGATTCCAGCCTCAATTCCCTCCAACCGAGCTCAATTTCGAGCTCAAACTTCAAGACAAAAACCAGGACACTTCTCCACAAGTGGATCAATCCCCAAATCGATCGGTCCTACACCTTCACCGGACCAAGAGGAGAAGTTTCCCACTGAAAGCCCCATCTCCGAGCCACCCAATTGTCCCAGCCTCCAAGCTTTGTGATCGACTGTGGTCACTTTCATAGCTAGACAACTCACTGTGCCAAGGGACTTCATCCGGAGCTTGCTTGGACCCAATCGAAGGTGACACAACTCTCGCATCGAAGCTTCACTTTCCGAGCAAAGGTATGGACTCACTCTTCTTCCCGAGCTTACAGAGATTCTCCATTTAATTTGAGTCAATTTAAATACATGTTTACCGTATGGATGTGTTCGTCTTCTCAAGACGAATCCATAGAAGCATAAGAACACGAAAATCCGTCGAGAATCGAGCGAGAAATTAGGGTTAGAAGGTCGACGGTCACGGTGCACACCAGTCGTAGACGATGACCATGAACCGTCGGATCGAGCGTGTATCGAGTGGACGGTCTGGATTGAGTCGGACAGCGCGTTGGTACGCGACCCGCGGGGCCCTGGATCGCTGAGTCAGATGGCGGCGCCGAATCAGAAGACGCCGCGTGGAGCTTCGGAGATGCCTAGGTTAACGCGGCGCCGCGTGGATAAGTAGAAAATTAGGGTATTTTCTTATTTATTTAATTCCCTAAACTTCAAAAATGCATAACTTTGTGTAGAAAAATCGAAAAATAAAATAAAAATACCCTCTCGCTCAAGTGAACGAGAAGAGAATAATGTGGAAAAGAAATCATTTAATTTCATCAAGTATTTTATTTTTAATGATTTATTTACTGTATGCACATTTTCAATTCTCCATGCATGTGTACAATTCACCATGACATGAGACCATGTGGCTTTTAAGCCTCCGAATTTGGGAACATTCCCCGAATTTTCCAAAGTCGAGGCCATCCCTACGAGAAGTTATTGATTTTTCAAATTCAGGTTACTTGTTTTGAGTATTTTAAATCCAATAATTAGCATGTTGTGAAATAAATTTTAGGAAAATTTGGTGATGTTTCTTATGACTCGAGAGGACCCTAGGAAAAATACGTTTTGAATTAATCCACTTGAAATAACCCTAATTGGCTTAAACACCCAAAATAGCTCTTTAATTAATTAGAGCTAATCATACATCAAATTGACTTGAAATCAATTCTCCACTGACCTTTAGGATCAGAGGAACCCACCATAAAAGTTTGAAGTCAATTGACTTGGCTAGCCCTACTAAATGGGCTGATTAGACTATTTAGCCAATTTAAACTTTAAAAATTCATAACTTTCAAAATACTTTTCAAAAATTCACTAAATTGGTTTTGGAGTCTCTCTGATATTAGGGGAATTTAAGAAAATTAAAATTTCAATTTTCTAAAAAGTTGATTTTTTGTATTATTTTAATATTTTAATAATTAAAAAATAATAAAAATCACAAAAATAATAAAATTCACCAAAATGTCACATTTTGAATTTTAATCACTTAGGAACAAACCCCATATTTTTCTTAGGTCTCTATGATGAGTTATTAAATTTTAAAGCCCTAGGGTAATTTTAAAATAAAAAAAAATGTATTTTCTAACATTTCCATTAAAATAATTCTAATAAATCAAAGAAAAATCATAAAATTACAAAAATTGATTCTCTGATTTCCTTGATACCAGAGAGACTTTTGAAAAATATAAAATTCATTTTTAAACCTTTATTTTATTTTTAAATTAATTAATACTCCAAAACTCAAAATAATCATAATAAAAATAATATAATTCAAAAAATCACCAAAATTGGTCCAAGTGGTCCTCTGGTCATTATGAATGTCCCATAATTTTCTTAAGGATAGGAACTTTTCCTTGGTCATATTATTAAATTTTCCTTAGAAATCCTTACTTTCCACCAAAAATAATTACATAAATAAATTAAATACAGAAAAATCACATTTTATCCTCTAATGTCTTTATTAACATATGAGTGAAGTCACATAAAAATTTCAAATTCATTTGAGCTCAATTTAGTGAGTTATGAAATTATTAAGCTTGAAGGGCAAAAGGGTAATTAAAATTTTAACCCTTAATTAAAACTTTAGGCTTAATAAAATGAAAGAGTAAAATATTTGATCTTAATCTGATTTGGATGATTGAAATTTAAATAATTAAAGGGTTGGAACCTATTAAATAATTCAAAAATAATTGAAATGAACTTTAATTAAAATAATTAATTAAATTTGGAAGAATAATAAATTTGGAATTATTAAAATAGGGATGTCATTAGGAAGAGATTTATTCTTTAATTTAAGAATCCCTAAATTAATCATTTCAATAATATTTAATTCCTAATTAAAATGATAATTCAAACTTAAGATTTAAAATGCTAAAAGACTTAACCATTAAATTAAATTAAAGTTAAATTAATTAAATCAAACCCTTTTAAAATAAAATATTAAATTAAAATTAAAAATAAAATCAAATTAAAATTTAAATTAAATTAAATTAAATTAAATTAAATTAAATTAAATTAAATTAAATTAAATTAAAACATATTAAATTAAATTAAATTAAAACACATTAAATTAAATTAAATTAAATCAAATTAAATTAAATTAAATTAAATTAAATTGAATTAAATTAAATTAAATTAAATTAAATTAAATTAAATTAAATTAAATTAAATTAAATTAAATTAAATCAAATTAAATTAAATTAAATTAAATCATATTATATTAAATTAACTTAAATTAAATTAAATTAAACCACATTAAATTAAATTACATCAAATTAAATTAAATTAAATATAACATCACCTAAGACATAAAGAATTCAAAAATAAATTTAAAACAACTCGAACACTATTCCAAACTTAAGCCCATTAATTGAAATTAAGTTAAATCATAAATCATTTGAACATCCATTCGCCCTCGAAAGCTCTTGTTGTCATAACTCCTAAATGGAGCATTAAGTGAAGTGTTACTTCATTCATAAGATATTCAAATGTCCTAGTTCACCGAGCAAGATAATAAACTCGAACTCCTGACGATTAATTCATTTGTATAATTAAATTCTCTTGGACTTAAAATAATCCTAGAAATATTGAAAAGATGTTTAAGACTCGTCTTAAGCACTTTCTCGATATGATAGAATATTTATAAGAACAATTGAACTTAATTGTTCTTTGATGAAGAAAATCGTCCTCAAACCAAAATACAAGAACCTAGACGTCATAGGAGATAACTAGCTATAGGATTAGGAACTCGTGTAAAACCATAACCCTTCCCTTAGCTTTACCTAGGAATCGCTTTAAATGCTTAAATATTCTAATTGTGTTTTAAGTGCAGCTTGGATGACGGAAGACCCTCCGAGTACGCTTTTATTTTATCGTAATTTACCTTATCGCAATTTATTTAATCGCATCGCACTTAGTTTTTCTTGCATGATAAACAACTCGTTGCATGAAAACCCACACCTTTAGGATAGTCCCTAAAACCGAAACCAAAACTAAATTAAAAGTCATTACAAGATAAAATTCACCGCCACAACATTTCAAAATATAAAACAACTCAAAATTTAATCACAAACAAAACCACAAAACTACAACTACAACTAAATTAAAACGTATTGTTGGATGATCGGGAATACTTCTGATGATGTAACCTACGTGTTGCTAACGGGATTTCCCACGGTCTAAATGAAAGTGTGGAACTCATTCAAATGAGTTTAGCAAATTCATCTGGACTAAGTGAATCCGATAAAAATAACGATGCCGGAAGGATGGAACCGTGGGATCTTAACCGTGTTGTTATAATCAACTTTAAGATTTGTTTTAATTAAAACATAAAAACACTTGAGAATTAAGAATTTCTCTAAACCGTAACACTTCTCTCATCTCCCCGATTTATGATTTCTAAAACTAAACTTCGCAACAACAAGGAGCTCGGAGCATGGTGGGCAAGACGGCCATCGTCATCAAGAAAACCCAAGTCTACTTCAAGAGAAACTTTCTTAGAATTAAATAACCAAGCCATAGGACTTCGAGGTAGCTTGCCTAGTGCAACATAAATCCTCAACTCTTCGTTAGGCATTTGCATGATCGTATCATGTAAATTAAGCCCTAACCGGCCTTAGGACTTCGAGGTAGTCGTCCGATACGACATAAACCCTCACATCTTCGAGGCTATTTGTATGATTTTATCATATGAATATAAGTCCTAATTAATTAAAATTGGCAAGATCAAAACATTAAATAAATATTAGGACTTTCCTAAGTTCAAGCCAAACAGTAGGATAGTCGGGAAATTACCGAAGTTCGCTTCGAATCCGTGATTTCTCCTACCTTTCTTCCTTTGAATTCCCAAAATAAAATGTTCTAAATTTGATCCATTCTCTATCGAAATTCCAAAATTTAATCCTCGAAGACTTAAACTTTGAAATTCTTGAGAGCGTAACTACCGATTATTATCGAGAGTTTTCTTAGGTGATTCCCGTCACTTAAGATGTAATTAACTATGTGGGCTTGCCCTTATAGGGAATTTTAAGAACCTGAGTAATATAAACCTCGTTTAATGTTTTTCATATTAAGCTAGTGGAACTTGTCTGGCTTATAAAGTTGGTTCGCGGACCAAACGGATGTCACAAATCTCTAGTTTATTTAATCGAGCCCCATCATCAAGCAAAGTGTGTCTATTCTTCGGGATAGATACACTGTTTGTGGTGTGGCGCTCGTTTATATAAACTATTTGGGATGTGAGATCGGTTTGATTTCATATCTTAAAACTTTTAAACTTAAAATTACTTTCAAAATCAAATATTATCTTTTAAACTATATATATATTTAAATTAAATTTGAAATATGAAAATTCGCCGACAATTTCTGTAGGCGACTCCTTTTCAAAACACATAACCTAAAAATAAGCCGTACAATAGCCTCGAAGGTATGAGGGTTTATGTCATACCAAACGACTACCTTGGAGTTCTAAGACCGGTTAGGGCTTAATTTGCATAATATGATTATGCAAATGCCTAACAAAAAGTTGAGGATTTATGTTGCACTGTAGCAAAATACGTCGAAATCCTATGACTTGGTTATTTAATTCTAAGAAAGGTTTTCACGATGTAGACACAAGTTTTGCCGATGAAGATGGTACGTGCTGCCGCACTCGTGCTCCAAGCTCCTCGTTGTTGCAGAGGTTTGGTTTTAGAAAGTGGCAATCAAGAGATGAGAGAAGTGGTTTATTTTAGAAAGGTTGAAAATTGAGATGGCTTAGTATTTTAATTAAAACAAATCTTAAAGTTGATTAAGCAGAACCAATTAAGAGCCCACGGTTCCATCATCCCGGCATCGCTATTTTCATCAGATTCACTTAGTCCAAATGAATTTTCTAAACTCAACTGAATGAGTTTCACACTTTCATTTAGACCGTGAAAAATCTCATTAGCAACACGTGAGTTACATCATCTGAGGGATTCCCGATTATCCAACGAGACGTTTCAATTTTAGTTGTAATTGTAGTTTTATTTTTGTTGGTGACTAAATTTTGAGTTGTTTAAACATACTGGGTTCGATCATTTTCATGCATTTGTAAAAACAGGAAAGTAAGACATTTAATAAATCGTTGAATGTAAATTGCAATAAACTTAAATGCATACCTGGTGGGCACTCCCGTCATTTTCACATGCACTTAAAACACATGTTAAGGCATTTATATGATTGCAAGAAATACCTAGGTAAAGCTAAGGGAAGGTTCTGGTTGTCTACCAAAATCTTAATCATATTGCTAGTCAATTCCTATGACGTCTAGGTTCTTGTGTTTTGTTAGGGATGATTTTCTTCATCAAAGAACAATAAAGTTCAGTTTTTCTTCTAAAACATCCCATTATATTGAGAAAGTGCTTAGCACGGGTCCTGAACATCTTTTCAACACCATTGGGATTATCCTGAGTCCAAATGAATTTCATTGTATGGATGAATTGATCATCCGAGAATTTAGTTAAATTTTGACTCTTGCTCAGTGAATTAATATGTTTGATTATCCTTGTAAATAAGGTGACATTTCATTCAATACTTCATTTGAGAATTATGATAACGAAAGCCTTTAGGGGCAAATTAATTCATTAATGATTCAACTGCCCTTAATTTTAAAGTTTGAGTTGACGATTTGAAGTGACTTAGTTATAAAATTTTGATAAATTATTTTAAGTTTGGAATAGTGTGCAATTCGTTTAATTTGGTTAAGTTTTATTATTTCAGAAGGTCTTAACCTTTTTTTAAGTTCATTTGAATATTTTAAACTGATTTAGTTTTCTTTAATTATAATCTTGTAATTTATTATACCAGATCAACTTTAATGCTTTAAATTTATTTTTATTTAAGTTTCAAACAACTTTAGATCAGTTTTAATGTCTTAAAGTGTTCTCATTTAATTTTTAACATTTTGAATTTGTTTTTAATTTAAGTTTTAGATAGTTTCAAATTAATTTTGTTTAATGTCATTAATTTAATCATAAGATTTTTCAAAATTGTTCCTTTCTTATTAATATTAATTTCAATCATCATTTTAGAGTTTCATTAATTAATGTTTAAATAATATCTGATCAAATTATTTATTAGGGATTTTAATTTAAAGAATTAGAATCCTCTTATATTACACCCCTTTAATCTTAATCATCCAAGCTTTAATTAATCTTCCAAATTTTATGTGATTTAATTAATGTTTCTCTTTTAATGTTTAAGGTGATTTAATGAGTTTCTAACACTTAAATTCCCTATGTTTCAATCATCCAAAATAAAGTTAGGATCAAAGATTCTCCCTTTAGCTTTGGTTAAGCCTAAATTTTAATTAAGGTTAAAACGTTTTAATTACCTTAATGCCCTCTTAAGCATATTCATCTCATAATTCATCAAGTTAAGCTCAAATGAACTTGAAATTTTTATGTCACCTCACCCACATGTCAATTAAGACATTAGAGGAGAAAATATGATTTTTTTCTATTTTAATTTAATTTATATAAGTATTTTTAATAAAAATAGGGATTTTCAATGAAAATTTTATAACATGATCAAAAGGAAGTTTCTATCCTTAGGAAAATTATGGAAGGTTCCTATTGACCGGAGGATCACTTGGGTCAATTTTGGTGATTTTTTGAATTTTATTTTATTTATTATAATTATTTTAAATTTTGAGGTATTAATTAATTATAAAATAAAATTAGAGTGGAAAAATGGGTTTTATATTTTTCTTAAATCTCTCTGATCCCAAAGAGCTTAGAAAAATAAATTTTATATTTTTTTGATTTTTCTTTAAATTTTTAGGGTTAATTTAGTGAAAAGGGTTGAAAAATCCATTTTTAATATTAAAAAAAAGTCTTAAGTCCTTAAAATTCAATATCTTTATTTTGGGACTTAAGAAAAATGTTTGGTTGATTCTTTAGTGATTAGGGGACCAAATATGACATTTTTATGAATTTTAATATTTTCGTAATTTTTATAATTTTTTAATTATTAAAATATTAAAAGTTAGGTTAAAAATGAAATTTTTTAGGAAAATCCAATTTTAATTTTCTTAGGCTTCTCTGACATCAGAGAGTCCCCAAAATCAATTTGGTGAATTTTTGAAATACATTTTAAGTTTTATGAATTTTTTAAGTTTAAGTTTGGCTATGTTACTTAAAAAATCCATTTAATGGGTTAAACCATTTTTAATTAATTTCAAACTTTTTATTGAGCTTTTTCTAACCCTAAAGATCAGTGAAGAATTGATTTCAAGTTATTTTGATTTTTAATTTACCTTAATTAATTCAATGTTGATTTTAGATCAAGTGAACCATGAGGATTATTTATAATATTTTATTCCATACCATAATTATCCCAAGTTCCTCTAGTCATAGGGAACCTATCCTAATTTTCCTGGAATTTTCCAAACAGTATACTAATTACTGGAATTAAAATACCAAAACAGGCATAAAAATTTGGAAAATAGATAACTTACCATAGGTATAGCTTCTGGCCTTGGAAAATTCAGTGAATGTTTCCAAGATCAGAGGCTACAAAAAAACCTATGGTGTCATGCCCTAGTGAATTGTGTGTGTGAGTGGAGAATTAAAATACTCAGATCAATATTAAATTAATTAAAAATTAAATACTCAACCAAATAGCTTAATTTCTTTTCCACATTAATTTTCTATGTTCACTGAGCAAGAGGGCATTTCTCTTTTAATTTTATGATTTTTCTACACAAAGTTATGTAATTTTAAAGTTCTAGGTAATTAAATAAATAGGAAAAAGGGATTTTCCTACTTAAACCAGTCAGCGCTGACTGGATCCTGCGACGGATCGAAATAACACACGACGCGATTTGATTCGGCGCCGCCATCTGACTCGGCAGCCACGCGTCTCGCTGTTCTGTCCCGTTGCTCCATTCGGTGTGATCCTAGCCATCCATCTGATACACACGAGATCAGACTGTCGCTGGTCATCGTCCCAACTGGTGTGAACCAAGAACCGTCCAACATCTAGCCCTAATATCTCACTCGATACTTGACCAAATCAAGTGTCGTTTCTTCTTACGTGCTCGTCTAGACTAGAGCTACACATATATACGTCTAGTGCGCATTGAAATTGAGCAGAACAAAATAGAGAATCCATGAAAGCTTGAGAAGAAGAGTTTCCATACCATGGTACAAGAGGTGAAGCCTCGATTGGATGTGCTCGGCACGTTCGTTGGAGCTGGAGAAGCCTACGGATGAAGCCTCGAGCTCTGGTGAATCGTCTAGGTGGTGTTTTCACGTCTGGAGCAAATGGCTAGCCTGGTGAGGGGGCTTTCACTGAGGAACTTCCTCTCTTCCTCTGGTGAAGGTGTGGGAGGTGTTAATTGAAGTTTGGTGGAGTTTCAAGGGTTGTCCTGTTTTCTGGCCTGAGGTTGAACTCAAAAAATGAGCTCAGCCAGTGAGGGTTAAGTCAGGAAAACAGTGGGGTTCTTCTTCTCTAGGATGGGAGAAGCTCTGGGAGTGATTTAGGGAGGTTTTGTGAGAAAAATTTTCCAACACCCCTCTCTTGGCCGAGAGGTGTGACTTATATGGCCAGGGCCATAAGGCTGAGTTAGGGCTCAATTGGTGGGTGGATTCCATTGCTTAGGTGGAGGGCAGTGGAGCTCCAAAGTTTAATTTGGCTGAGGTGGATAGTTGGGGAGGTTTGGGTGAGTTTATCCTAGTGGTGGATCTTGTTTTTGACCCCCTCCGGCGACTAGGCCGGCCTGCAAGGACAGGGGAGCTGGCCCCAGGTCAGGTGAGTCAGGTGGGAAGGTTTAAAGGTGATTAATTAATTATGGGGGGATTTGGGATGAGGCAAAAGGGGATTTATCCATTTAAGGGAAGAGATCCATTAAAATGGGGGACCCTTGGTCCATGGATCACTTAGCTTGGGCTAGTGGATCTAGGGTGGTTCCTAGGGTTCAAACGATGGCTGTGGAAAGGTTGGTTTAGCCACATTTGGTTCAAATTAGTTAGGTTAGGTCATGGGTTCAAATTGGCTCACTTGGGTTTAGGTTGGGCTATCTTGAGTTTGAGTTGGATTTGGGTTCAAGTGTCTTGAGCAACATTGTAGAAATGATTGCCATGAAGAATTTTCATGAAGACATGGAAAGGTTTTGAGTTTAATTGAAAGGTCAATTTGGTGGGTTTTGGGATATTGGTCAACTTGGGTAAGGTTGGATCAACTTGGGTCCAAGTTGGGTTAAGGTGGGGTTTAGAACCAATTGAAAGCTTCAAATAGCTTAGGGGAATGTATTAAAGAGTTCCCAACATCGATTGGGAGGAAACTTTGGGATTAGGCCAATCAATTAGGTAGATTTAGGGCATGAATTCATTTAAGCTAAAATGGGACATTTTGGATTTCAAGTAGATTTAGGCTAAGATTGAGCTCAAATTGGGACAATTGAATGTTGCATGACTTTCATCAGAGTGCCATGAAAAGTTTAGGATTGAAATTTTAAAAAAAAAGGTTGACATTAGGTTAATTGGGGGTTTTGGATTAAATTGGCAAATTTGGGGATTTAGGTTTCAAATGAATTTGAACTCAAATGTGAATCAATTTAGACTTGGATTTAATTTAGATTGGTATTAGGGATGTTGAATTAAAGTCTAGAATTGAAATTGGGCAAAATTGAGGTCAAATGGGTTGGTTTGGTTTGGTTTGACATTGGGTCCATTTGGGTTAGAAATGGGTCAAATTGGGAATTTTGACAAAATTGGGTTATTTTAGAAACATTGGCTTACGGTGTATTTGGACAAAATGAAAATGGGAATATTTGGGATTTTCTAGAATTTTCTGGGAATTTTTGGATTTTTGGGCCAAAAGGGTATTTTGGGGTATTTGGAGGTTATTCAGAAAGTATTGGGGTATTTTGGTGAATTTAAGAGGTGGGAATTGCTTCAAAATGATATTTAGGATTTTTAGGAATTTTGGATAATTTTTAGGAAATTTTGGAAAGTTTTGGGGTTGTAGGGGCAATTTAGGTAATTTTAGGTAGGCTTAAGGAACCAATGTCAAAACCAGAAATTTTGGCAAAAGTAGAGTTTGATTATGGTTGGGAAGTGTGAAATAGCTTAGAGTAAGCCATGGATCAAGAAAGTGTTCATTTTGAACATCTCGTATGATGTTCCTAACCCTCTTAGCCAAGGGCTAGGGGTTTTGACTTAACAACATGAGTGCTTCAATGAACCAGGAGTCAAGATTGGGTAGGAATGGTTTAGGGTTTAGGATGGATGTGAGAGTGAAGTGTGTACAAGCCATACCTCACCAGGACCAGGCCACCCAGGGTTATCCTAAGGCTTGACCATCCTATAGGAATTCATCTTTATCTTCCCACACATTGGTCCTAACCTTCCAAGTGATTTGGAGGTTGATGACCATCCATGTAGGATTTCAAAGAGAATCAAGATTTGGTTTGAATTTCTAAATGGTGGGTTCCATTTCTAGTTTTCTAGGATAGTCAAGGAGAAGTCCTATGGCTAGACCCTAAGCACTAAGAGGAAAGAAAAGACCTCACCAAAAATGAGGTCAACACTCTCATTCATGGACATTGAATGTGACCTTCACTTTTATTGTGGAACTCATAATCCTTTCGGAAATATGTTTCTCAACACTTTTTAACAATTTAATTGACCAAATCAAGAAGTAAATGAAGTTCGAAGTGAAAAAGGTCATCACAAATTCTCCATAATAAATCAGCACATCATTTCCTTATCACAACATCAACACATCACATGAAAAGGAGAAAGATAAAGAAATCTACTCAAGAATCATGAGGAAAAAATGACAAAACATGGATTATATATATAAAAATAAAGTATATTATAAAGTAAAGTAAAGACAACTTGTCTCAAACTCTTCCCCAAGCGAATCTCAAGGAATTCCTTGGACTCCTCTTCTTTCTTCACAACAACACACAATTCTCTCTTTAGACAAGTAAAGAAGAAGAAATCTCTCACTTTCCCTCTCCTCTCACACTCCTTAGAAGAGAAAAACACAAAACCTGGACTTCTTAAACTAACTGAGACATTCTCTAAACTCTAAACTCCTCTCTTTTCTTCTTCTCCTCTACAAACTTGGCTCCGAAAGTGTTTAAATTCTACCAAAACTGAATTCCCAAGAGTTTCCTTAAGCAACCCTTCAAAATCCCTCCAAATACATTGAATGTAGTTTAAAATCGGGATAGGGTGCCGTTCGTCGCATTATTCCGCCAAAACGGTTGCAACTCTCTGGAAATAGCGCGGCCAGGCGCTGATGACACAGACCGTTCGGTGCTAGTTCAATAAAATGCACTTTTGTCCCTTTTTGCTCCAAATTTGATCATTTTCGCTTCCTTTTGATCCAATGGCCTAAAATCATTGTGCCTGCATGAAATCATCAAAAGTACATTCTTTTAAAGTGCAATATCATCAAAAACAGGTATAAAATAGATAGTAATAAGCTATCAAATTTTCAGTGGATCAGATACGTATACTTGCGTTTGAAATTTTAACTTTACAAAATCATTGTAAATACATAAATCTGGGTTCATAAATTCTTGCATATAAAAAATTCACATCATTTTTGTGGCTATCCTAAAAGTTTTGGTTTTGATATGCAGGGTGACCTTGTTGTTTATCATGCAATTTTGTAAGAAGAAAAGGTACGAGAAAGTAAATGAAAGTAAATTGCAGTGTAATAAAATAAAAGTGTACCTGACATTTATTTCTTCCTTCATCTGAAATTTTAGCCTTATAATGCATATATATATAATTTTGCGTGAATTGAAACATGCTTGTGAGAGAAGCTGAGCAAGCATATTGATAGGTTCGTCATGGGCCTACCGAGTCCTATATCATAACTTGATGGGTCCTATTTATTTAAGTGTACAGATGATTTCTCAAGCAATACGTAATATGTTCAATCGTCCTCCAAGATATCCAAAAGGCTATGCTAAGGACCAAGGAGCTGGGCGCTGGACACCTCACAATCTTCTTAAAAGTCTCAAATTCTTTCAAACTTATTATGTTGCTTGATGACTCATCTCTATCATACCCTTATGCTCAATGAACTGATGTTCTGATCAACCTTAAGAATGCGCTAATTATTAATTGATATTCTATTTGTAAATCATGCGAGTGAAGGCCCTTAAGGACAAATTGATTTATTAAGAATTTTAGTAAATTAATTTTAGAATTGGACGTGCAGTGTTTCAAACATGTTCCCAATTAATCTTATCATCTTTTCTAAACCATAATTAGTCAAATTTAATTAAGCCTAGCTCACTATCAAGCCATTAAGACTTAATGGGTATATTTGCAATTTTGGGAAAAGTTAACTCATATAATTATGATTCTTAATTCTCATCAAAGTATTGAATTTATCATTAAACACCAACTAGGGGTATTAGATTGATGGATTATTAACTTCCAAAGTCAAACCCCTAACTTTGGAATCATTCAATTTTGCTCATCTTCCAAATTAAAATAATTAAGGAAATTACAAATTTATCTTTTCTGTGACAAAATGTAGGTTAGTTTCGACCACTTATCTCCTTATGTTTTAATAACTCAAGAATGTAAAATAGATTATTCATTGCCCATTTTACCATTTGGTTATACCTAAATATTAATTAAGGTTTAAATTCTTTAATTATAACTTTACCTTTTAAGGCCTATCACTTCATAATTTATTAAATTTAACTCAAATGAACTTGTAATTTTTATGTTACCCACTCATGGGTCAATTAAAACATTAGATGAGAAAAAATAATTTTTCTAATTTTAATTTAATTTTTATAATTATTTACATGCAAAACAGAGATTTTTAAAGATAATTTAATAACATAATATTTATTCTTAAGAAAATTACTAGAGGTTCACCTGAATCAGTGGACCACTTTGACAAATTTTCATGATTTTTTGAATTTTATTTTAATTATTATAATTATTTCAAGTTCTGAAGTATTAATTAAATATAAAATATTATTTAGGTTGAAAATTAAGTTTTATATTTTTAATAAATTTCTCTGAAGTCAAGGAAAATAGAGAAGCAAATTTTATATTTTGTGATTTATATTTTAATTATTAGTATTATTTTAGTGAGAAATTAGGGAAAATCCATATTAAGACATTTTTAAAAAAATTATATCTTTATTTTGAAAATTAGGAAAATTATTTTAATTATTCCCAGGTGATCAAGAGACAAAATGTGACATTTTGGTGCATTTTTATATTTTGTTGATTTTATGATTTTTGAAGTGATTTTTATAATTATTCATTTTATTAATTCGAAAATAACATAAAAAAATTAAAATTTTACTTTAATTCTAATTTTGGTCTTCTTTTATTCCTCTGATCATAGAGAACTCCCAAAATTAATTTGGAGATTTTTTTAGTTGTATTTTATTTATTATAATCATTTTAGTGTTAAAAAAATGTCATTTCAATTCGAAAATTCAATTTAGTGGCTAATTTAACTTCAATTGACTTAAAATTTTTATGAGAAGTTCCCTTAACCTTAAAATATAGTGGAGAATGTTTTTTATGCAATTTATATTTATATTTTGTGCAATTTAATTTTATTTCTTTTTTATGGTTTGAAAATAATTAGGGTTATCCTTAATAATTTAATTAGGGTTATCCTTAATAATTTAAGCTAAGTTTATATTTTTCTTAGGGTCTTCTGGTCACGGTGAACCTAACAAAACAAATTTTGTAGTTTTCTGATGGATATTTTAATTATTGTAATTTTTATATCAAAATAGGGACATTTGACTTGAAAATTTGGGTTCTCCACATAGAGATTCCCCTTGCTATTGGAAAAATCAGGGAAGATCCCTCATGCCAGAGAGAATAAAACCCCCAAAGCTCAAGCCATGGTGAAATTTCTATTGTTAATTAGGATGTAAAAATGAAATATTGTTTTTAATTAATTAAAAATAAAATACACATCAAACAAACATGAAACCATTTTCACATTGTTCTCCTCTGTTCATTGAGCAAGAGTTATTTTTCTTTTATTTTTTTTATTTTTCTACACCGAGTTATGGATTTTCTAAGGTCAGGGAATTAAAACAAATCAATAAATCCAGAATTTCCTACTTAATAATGTGAGCACCGAGTCATCCTACGACTCATCAAAAGCACATGCATCGCTCCATCATTCGAAGCCACCGTCTCAGTCAGCTGCCATGTGATTCGTGCTTTATGTTCATATCTTCTATCTAGCGCAATCATAGCCCTCCGTTGAATACACACGCGATCCAATGACTCCCGACCTTCATCCCCAACTAGTTTGTCCTGTAAGTCGTCCACACTAAAACATAAAGATCTCAACTTAGACTCAACCAAATTGCATGGGGATTGTTTCTATGAACTCAGCTGACCTAGATAAACCTATCTATATGGCCAACCTAGTCTGAAATTAACCCAACATGGATGGAGAATCAAAATAAGCTCGGGAAGAAGGTGAAGTTCAATACCTCTGTCCGAGAGCAGAAGCCTCAATCATATTGTTGGAGAAGCTTCATAGGAGTCCACAAATCTCATAGATGGAGTCACTTGCTATGATGAATTGCCTAAACCCAAATTTGATTAGATCAGATTTTGGGTGTTGACCAAACTCTGTGCTAGGGCAGCTTTGTGATGGGGCTTTTGTGGGAGATCTTCTTCCCTCAGTGTGGGGATAATGTGGGTACAAGCAATTGAATTTTGATTGACTGTATAGCTATGATGGATTTTGTCTTGGTTTCGGCGGATACTTGGGATCAAAAATTGAACTCAGGCAGTAGGGGTTAAGGCTGGAGAATGGTTTGGTTGCACTATGAAGGACTTGAGTAAGCTCTGGAAGCAATTGGACAGGGTCTCCCCAGGAATTTTCAAGAATTTTCAGCAACTCCTCCTTTGGCCATGGAGAGCTCTATCTATAGCCAAGGCAATCAAGCTGAGCTCAGGGCATGGCAATGGGTTCACTGAGCTGCTTACGTGGAGTGTTTAACAACTGTAGTGATCAATTAAAGCTGGACAGTTAGGATGGGTGAGTTTGATTTTTAGTGGGAGGAAGTGGCTCTCGATTTTGAGGTGCTCCGGCGACTAGGCAGGCCAGCCAAGCTAGGGGAGGGTGGCCAAAAGTTAGGTTATCCAGTGATCAGTCCATCAAGGTATTAAATTGGCTTGGTGATGGGTTTTGGCAATGATCCATATGGTTTAGCTATTTAAGGAAGGGAATCCCCTAATTTAGGGGACTCTTGATCTATGGCCCCATTAGGTTGGGCTAAGAGAATCTAGTTCAGTCCCTGGGGTCCACTTGATGGCTGTGGGTGGCTTAGCTTGGTCAATTAGGCTAGGTTTGGTCACATTTGGGTCATGGGTTCAATTTAAGATAACTTGGATAAAACTTTAGCTAACTTGGGTTTGAGCTTTGGTTGGTTCAAATTGATTGAGCAATATGGTGTGGATGATTGTCATGAAGGGTTTAGAAAAGGATTGGAGTGATTTTGAATTGATTTGGGGAGTGAATTTGGTAGAATTTAGACATTTGATCAATTTAGGCTAACTTGGATTAGGCTAGGTTTAGGTTAGGCTGGAGCTTGGCTAGGGTTCATTTGGTGGTTCAAATTGATGTAGGAATGTTATGAAGAGTTTAGAATTCAATTTGGGGAAATCAACTTAGCTAAGGTGTTCAATATGGGGGATCTAGGTCATATGATCAAAATTGGGCCTTTTTTGTTTAGGATGACATTGAGCTTGCAATTAGGTCAATTTGGACTTGAATTTGGTTTGAATTTGGTTAGGTATGGTGAATTTCAGTTTACGATTGAAATTTGGGAAGATTGGGGTCAATTGGGTAGACGTTGGAAGTGATTTAGGCATTTTGGGCCTGTAAGGGTACTTTGGGGCTTTTGTTCAAAATGAGTCAATCTGTTCAAATTGGGCTCGATTAATTAGTTCAGATTGATTTTGGGAACATTTGGGGCTAGTTTGAAATTTTTGAATTTTGAGGGGCATTTTGGTAATTTTGGCTAATTTGGCGGTATTTTACGAAATTTGGAATTGTTTAGCTATTTTGAGTAGCAAGGAATGATTTGGAATGATTTTTGGATGGAATTGGATAATTTGGGTAATTTTGGTATTTTTGGTCAAAATTAGGATTTAGGGGTAATTTGGTATTTTGAGGGGAAGTTTAGGGCTAAGGAGTCAAAGGTTGGAATTTTTGGTACAATTGGGGTTAAATGAGATTTTCAACCTACTTGAGCCATTGTCCAAAAGAAATCCCACTTTGGATCCTCCATACGTTCGTTCTAACCCAACCCTAGCTTAGAGCCAAGAGCTTAGGGAACCACCCACATGAGCTTCCAAAAGAGTTGGGGGGGGGGCAAGTGTGAGGAAGTTTGGTTTGTTTGGTCTAGGGTTGTGGGAGTGAGTGTGTTAGCCTGACTGATCCACTGAAAATTTGATAGCTTTTTAATGTCTCTTTCATACCTATTTTTGATGATATTTCCCTATAAAGGAAGGTATTTTGTTTTTTTTTGGTTTTAGGTACAAGAAATGACTTTTGGAGAAAATGAAACAAAAATGGTGCAATTTGGAGCAAAAACGAGCAAAAAAAGCAAATTTTGGTCTGACACGTTTTGATAAGTCTTTCGTTGCTTAATCTCTTTTACACTTCTTACATATTTTTGAATGAGATTAAAATTTAAAGAAATGTTGTTTTATGTTTATTTTGTAGGGCTATCTGTTGTGAACGCAACACAACTGAAACGAGGAGAATCAGAGCTTAAACGGAGCCAAACGGAGCAGCGCAGTACCAGCGCCAAACCGCACCTAGACCAGCGCCGAACCGCACTAGAAGATAGAGAACGATGAAAATTCAATGGAAATAATGCCGGACAGCGCCCAATAGGGTGCCGAACCGCGCCCAAATAGTTTGGACGCTATTTTGGACTGTTAGGGGCCGAGATTCAACGTATTTGGACACTTCTTAAAAAGTTTCTTGTGGCAACTCTTCAATCTTCGTCCCTACACCTTAAAAGAACGATTTTAGGTCCAGAAAAAGTGTGTGTGTGAGAGTGGAACGTTAGGAAAAACATGGAGAATGCTTAGAGATCTTAGAATAGGAGTAAATATGTAGATTTCTACCTTTTTGGAGAGATTGGTGAGGGAACTTTGAGAGAAATTGTAAGGGTTTGTACTAGCATTGCATGGATCAGCGGGAGACTTTGTGGGAGAGATCTTCTTCTTTCTTTTAATGAGAAAAAGCTAAGTATTGTGTTCTTCATCATCTTATGATTTTTTAAACACTTATTTTGTGGATTTTCTTTGAAATGAAGTTTTTCGTTGTATTTTCTTCATGCGTTGTGTTGTCTTTCTCTTACTCTTTCTTCTTATTTGGAAATAGTGGCCTGAGAGGATTATGTCGTTATTTTCCTTCTACTTTTCTTTTGCAACGAGTAGGAATTATGTTTAGGATATTGGGATGTATGCTAGAAGAAGTTTTAATTATAAATGTGATGGTTTTTTACTTGCGCTTAATTTACATTATAATAAGAGCCCATTGTATTGTTAAAATTCTTTGAAATTGCATTGTCCCAAAAAAGTGGTGTAATTCTCAACAAAGTGGAACTACATTCAATGTCCATGAATAGGTTACGTAGTTCATGAGGGTTGAGTGCAAATAAATAGAGAAATATACTTTGATGGGCGTAGAATTGGAGATTTTAGGGTGACAAACTAAAATCCTCAATTCAGTCCTAGTATTTGGAAACTAAAGTGAGAGTTAGCCTTCAGACGAAGGGAAGTGGGAGCCAGTATGTTCTAACTCAGAATGGAATGAAATGGAATGAGAATCTTATTCTTATGTATTGAATTGGATAATGTAATGGAATGAGATGCATTAAATATTGTATGTGCTAAATATGAACAATCTTATTCTTTACCCACTTTTGAGTGCATAAAGTACATTAGCTAATCCTAGGTTTAGTCCCTAGTTCTTTCTGACAGTATGCTCTAACTCAGAATCGTAAAACACTAAACTTATAGATCCACTACTATGCATATACAATAACACACATACTTTTTTTTACTTTGACTTCATTACCTACCCGGCAATGGCCCCAAAAACTTAACACACGTGGGCTTTAATTTAATATATTTATATGCAAGAATTTGTTACCACTGTAAGAAGATTTTGAGCTTCAGCAACAACACCAAAAACTTGATCGTGAGGGGCTTATATATATGTAATAATTTATGAACTCACTTTTTTTTAATGACTTTGTAAAGTCCGTGTACTCAACTCAAGTATACGTATCATATCAAGTAATACAGGGCTCTAATGGAGTCCTGGTTATCGATCCCACAGGGATGTATTAAGTTGAGGTAAAGTAAAAAAGTTTCACAAGTTATAATAAAGCACCTAAATCTTATCCTCTAATTATGATTAAAGTTCAATTCTTACTTCAACCACTACTATGCAGAAAACAGTAACAACTAACTAAACTACAATTACTTCTAATTACTTAAAAACAAAATTATCTAACAAACACACTAAACTAAGTATTTGAAATGTTTTTGATATATATGAGAAAAGTATCTTTCTTCTTGCAATGAGAATATGATGTGTGGATTGATATGGATCAGTTATCTAACTTATTGTGCCAAATAGGAGCATAGATGATTATTTACCTTTAGAAGAGTACCCCCTCCTCTAAATAAGAAAAGAACATTGATATATTCTATGTTTAGTCATTAACTCTAAGGCTAGGCTAGGAGGATACCGACTCTCACTTCGGAGCTCCCACTCACCCTTCACCCGAAGGCTTACCTTTGATATTAATTACTAATTTTAGAACCAATTTGGGGATTTCAGCCTGTCACCCTGAAATCTCCACATTCAAGTCCTTCAAAACACATTTCCCTATTTATTTGCATGAAATTCCCATGAACTATGTAATTCATCCATGAAAATTGAATGGATCTTTCATTATTGTTGTAGGACATTAAATCCTTTCAAACTTAATGTTCAACAACATATTTTAACATTTTAATTGGCCAAATCGAAAGTAAATTAAGTTCTAAATGAAAAACCATCACAATCTCTTCAATACATTAAAAGCACATCAAATCCACATCAAACCATCATCACATCTCTAAGCAAGAAGAAAGAAAAAGAAGACTACTCAGAATTCATGGAGAAGATATAATAAAACATGGATTTTATATATGAAAGAAAAGTCGTACAAACCACAAAAGAAAATACAACTTCTCTCTTTCTCTTCCCAAATGCAATCCCTTTGAAGTTCCTTTGAATCATCTTCTCTCTTCTTTACAACACTTGATTCTCTCTTTAGAATGGAAAGGAAGAAGAAATCTCTCACTTTACTTATTCTCCTTCACTCCTTAGAGAAGAATTTCTCTCAAATCCTCTCTTCTACACACTACTCTACTAAACCCTAACACTTAACACACACTAAATCACTAAGAGAGAGCAATAGAATGCAAGAGAGCCCCCGTCTCTCGTCCAACATTAGTTATTTAAGAGTTAGGGATGAAATACCATGAGATTCCATAGGCATCCCTTCAAAATTTCGCCAAAACTCTCAAATTTTGAATTCCACCGACTTTGGGCACCGGTGGTGCCAGATAGGGTGCCGGCGGTGCTCTATTGTGCCAATTAATTCTGGAGTCTCTAGATTTGGGCGCTGGTGGCGCCATAATACTTTTTCACCATTTTGCTTCTTTTTGCTCCTTTTTGCTCCAAATTTGTTCCCTTTTGCATCTTTTCATTCCAATCACCTAAAATCATCATATCTGCAACAAATCATGAAAAATACATTTCTTTAAAGTGCAATATCACCAAAAAATGGGTAAAATTAGATAGCAAAAACTGTATATACTTTTTGGTGCATCAAGGGGGCCTTAATCTACTTAGTCCGAAAGGTGTTTAAACCAGGACCGAAAGGTTTCTGTCAGCAACCAGAATTGCGTCGTCCGAGAAATCTTTATAAATTAAGAACACTGGGGTTCAAGTTGCATTGAGTGATGTTTGTTCATTAAGATTTCATTTAAGTTTTAGTGTCTTTTTCCAATTTTATGTTTGAAAAATTTTAGGTTGTTTACGATTTCTTAAGATTTTTTTATGTCATTTTATGTCAAAATCTTTAAGTTTGATGTCTTTTGAACTTAGAGTTTTAAATTTGATGTGTTTCGATTTTTAGATTTATTGTCAATTAAATCTAAATTTTGATTAGATTTGATAAGTCATTTTTGAGATTTGATTAGATCTAAAAATTTAGATTCCATTTTATTTGATTTTAAAGATTTAGATCTAATGATTAGATTCAATTTCATAAATTAGACTTTAGAATCTTAGAATAGGTGTCTTTTGAATCTTATATTAAGTCTAATTACAAAATCTAACCTAAGTTAGATTTTAAAATTCTGGATTCAATGTCATTTGAATCTAGAAGAAGTGTTAAGTCTAATATGAATTAGACTTAAATAAAGTCATTTGATAATCAGATTCAATGTCGTTTGAATCTGAATATTTTTGTTTTGATCTTTAAAGTAGTTTGAATCAAAATTTGTCTTTAGTTTGATGTGATTTGAATTTAATCTGGGTTCAACCTGAGTTGATCTTAAGTTCATGTCTATTAACTTGAGTTCATGTCTGTTTGAACTTAAGTCAATAATGTTGATTTAAGTTTGATTTAAATTAGATTTGACAAACTTATTTTTGTCAAAATAAGTTCAATTTATATTGAATCTTAAGTTTAATTTAGATTACGCTTAAAGTTGAGTTGGGTTTGATTTTGTTAAAATAAGTTCAATTTAGGTTGAACTTAATGTTGAGTTAAGTTTGATTTAAGTTAGGTTCAAGTTATGTTGAACTTAAACTTAAGGTTAACATAAGTTCAATATGGGTTGAACTTAAGTTTGATTTATGTTTGGTTAGGTTCAAGTTAGGTTGAACCTAAACTTAGGGTTGACTTAAGTTCTATATGGGTTGAACTTCAGTTTGATTTATGTTTGGTTAGGTTCGAGTTAGGTTGAACCTAAACTTAAGGTTGAATTAGGTTCAATAGGGGTTGAACTTAAGTTTGAGTTAAGTCTAGTTAAAGTAAACTTAATTAAGGTTTAAGTTTTATTTAAATAATACTCAAAGGTTAATTAAGTCTAATTAGATTAGACTTAATTAGAATTTAAAGACCATTCAAGTGTTATTTAGTTAAAACTTAAGGTTTATTTAAGTCTAATTAAAATTAGACTTAACTAAAATTTAAAGTTATTTAAGCCTAATTTAATTAAGGTTTAAGTTTGATTAAACCTTATTCAATTCAGGTTTAATAAAAATTATTAAACCTAATAAATTAGACTTAAGGTTTAGGATTGATTCAACCTTAGTTGGTTAAGGTTTAATAATTTAATTAAGTGTAAAGTGATAGACTTAATTATGGTTTAAGATTAATTAAACCTTAGTTGGTTAAGGTTTAATAGTTTAATTAAGTCTAATGTGATAGACATAAGTATGGTTTAAGATTGATTAAACCTTAGTTGGTTAAGATTTAATGGTTTAATTAAGTCTAATGTAATAGACGTATTATGGTTTAAGATTGATTAAACCTTAGTTGGTTAAGGTTTAATAGTTTAATTAAGTATAATGTGATAGACTTAATTATCATCATGACATTTTAATTATGAAAGGAAGTGTGGTGTCATTCCCTCATGAACTCTCGGAAGAAAATTTGGTGACTCATCAAACACCTCAAGTTCAATCCAATGAAGAAATATCAACATTTACATCATCCCCACATCATGAGATGATCTCATAAATGCTAAATATGGAAATAGAAAGAAAATGAGGTTTATGTGTCATGCCCTCACAAAGCTTTAATGACATGTTTGATGATGAATGGCTTGCCCTCTTTGAGTCACCACACACCTCTCCTCTACCCAATGGAGATGTAACAAACTAATTTCATCAAATGGAGGGCTCATCATGACAATTTGAAAGCCATCATGGCTAAAGCATGGAAATGGGAGAGAAGGCTTAAGTGTCATCTTTTCATTGAAATATCGAAGGTACCAATTGGATTATATGGGGGAGGTAGATTAATATCAATCCTAGACAGCCATCCTCACCTCCCAAGTCTTCTAATGGATGAAGCCATGGAAAAATCAAGAGAGCATCACTCTTCCTCACCATGGTTAAGCTCATGAGGTTTAAGCTTGGAAAATGGAAATTCATCATCATCCTAGCCTAAAACCTACCTTTAGGCATTAATGAGGAAGTTAACAACTCCCCTAGACAAGCCTAGTTCAGCCATAACCATTGCCATTGCTATAAAAGAGGCAAAACAAGCATATGAGAAGAAGGGAGGAGAAGGCAAAAAAAGAGGAAACCAATTTTGAAAACATAGATAGGCTGCCAAAATCACCTTGCTATCTACATCAATATTGTTCCTAAGAATCCTACCCTTAAAACTATATCAAAATTTAGCCACCTTAACTCACCTAACCTAGTCAATTTGGCCCTACACTAAGCCAAACTGATTCACGCCCCCCTATTGGAGCTTCAATTTGTACTCAATTTAAACCCAAATTGAGTTGAAATCAATCCTAAGGAAGCTAAGTTGAAGCATATCGAGCATCCAAATTGACTCCAAACAAATTGAGGCTAAGGTATGAGAGAAGTATTTAAAATTATCGTACATGCATTAATTTCGTATTGCATAAATTTAACCCTCCAAAAACTCATCCATCACTATATGGATGGATGCGTCTTTTCAAGACGATTATTTTAAAAAAAAAATTGGGAGGAAAGAAAGGAAGAAAATAAACCACAGTCGTCTGATCCCGCGTTTTAAAATTAAACAGATGTGATGTAGCGCCGCCTGATCTGCTGTTCGGACCCCCGCAGCGAATCAGGAACGTTCTGATCCGTACGTTGATGAGGTGTCGAACTGTGGTAATTCTGGGATAATTTGGAATTTTATTAATTCCAGATTATCCTTAAAAACTTCAAAATTGCATCACTTTGTGAGAAAAATCACAAAAATAAAATAAAAATACCCTCAAAAAGAGGAGAAAGAGGAAAATAATGTCGAATTAAAATTTTTAATTTTTGAACTATATTTTATTTTTAATTAATTAATTACTCTCTGGAGTAATTTAATTATTAAAAATTAATTATAATTCCAAAAATTATGAAATTTTCACAAAAGTATCTTTTTGTCATGACATACATCTCTTAAATTTCCTAAGGACAGAATAATTCTTTAGGATATTATTCTTTAATTTCTAAGTGACTTTGTAATTATTTATAAAAATAATTATAAAAATTAGAAATTAAGAAAAATAAAATTGAAAAATGGCTAGAAATTTTAGGATAACAGACAATAACCCTAAAATAATGATTTTTAAGTCATTAAACAATTTTAAATGATATTTCAAAATTAAGGATTTAAAATTCATTATTAATTAATAAATTCAAATCCTAAAAATCAACCCTTTATAACTTAGCCTATTTTTCATGATAGACTAAGTTCAAAATGAGGCTAACTCACAATAGACTCATGACAAAAATCTAGTTAAGTCTAAAATAACAAATTAAGCTTAAGCATTATCTAATCAAACCCTTAATCAAGCTTAATGACAAATTAAGCTTAATTAAATCAAACTTAAAAAAGAAATGAATAAATCTTAAATAATACCAATTTAATTAAGTTTGAAGACATATTAAACTTAATTAACCTATTAAACCTTAATTAAATTAGGTTTAGTATAAAAATAAATCCCAAATAGGTTTAACACACATTAAACCTAATTAATCAACTTAAAACCTTACTTACATTAGGTTTAAGTAATATTTAAACCTTAATTAGGTTTAACCACATTAAATCTAATTAATCAACTTAAACCTTACTTACATTAGGTTTAAGTAATCTTTAAACCTTAATTAGGTTTAACCACATTAAACCTAATTAATCAACTTAAACCTTACTTACATTAGGTTTAAGTAATCTTTAAACCTTAATTAGGTTTAACCACATTAAACCTAATTAATCAACTTAAACCTTACTTACATTAGGTTTAAGTAATCTTTCAGCCCTAATTATGTTTAACCACATTAAACCTAATTAATCAACTTAAACCTTACTTACATTAGGTTTAAGTAATCTTTAAACCCTAATCAGGTTTAACCACATTAAACCTAATTAATCATTAGGTTTAACCACATTAAACCTAATTAATCAACTTAAACCTTACTTACATTAGGTTTACGTAATCTTTAAACCTTAATTAGGTTTAACCATATTAAACCTAATTAATCAACTTAAACCTTACTTACATTAGATTTAAGTAATCTTTAAACCTTAATTAGGTTTAATCACATTAAACCTAATTAATAAACTTAAACCTTACTTACATTACCCTAATGGTTTAATTTATTTTTAATGAGTCTCATGGGTTATATGAAACCCACATGAAGTCACCATGATGTCATAAAAGGACTTGGATAATTGAAAACCATTTAATATGTCATAAATGGTGCATATGTCAAATTTCATTTTCTTGGCTTTTAATCACATTTCCATTTTTAAATTAATTATGTCATTAATTAAAAATATTGGAAATTATATTATTGGCCAATAAATTAATCAAAATATTTTTGAAATTAATTATTTGATTAATTTAAAATTTTAATCATTTTTAGTTCAAAATTAGGCATGGTCATATTTATGACTTTTAATTATATTTCCATTTTTAATTAATTATGACATTAATTAAAAATATTGAAAATTATATTATTAGCCAATAAATTAATCAAAATAATTTTGAAATTAATTATTTGATTTATTTAAATTTTTATCATTTTTAGTTCAAAATTAGGCATGGTCATACTTATGGCTTTTAATTATATTTCCATTTTTAATTAATTATGTCATTAATTAAAAATATTTAAAATTATATTGTTATCCAATAAATTAATCAAAATAATTTTGAAATTAATTATTTGATTAATTTTAAAATTTTTATCATTTTTAGTTCAAAATTAAGCATGGTCATATTTATGGCTTTTAATTATATTTCCATTTTTAATTAATTATGTCATTAATTAAAAATATTGGAAATTATATTATTAGCCAATAAATTAATCAAAATAATTTTGAAATTAATTATTTGATTAATTTTTATCATTTTTTGCTCAAAATTCGATATTTTGACCAAATTTGATACATATTGACTAGGTTGACCAATTTTGACTTAGGTTGACCCAAGTTAACTCAAATTAACTAATTCTAGTCTGAGGGTGTGCAATATAACCTATTTAACCTTGTCATGAATGATTTGGTCATAAAGTCCATGGGTTTTATCATTAAAGATTTAATTTGGTCAAATTGACCAATTTTAGGGTTTAAATCAATCCAAAGGTCAATGTGGTGAAACTTAGATTAATTTTTGGTGATTTTGATCATTGTTAAACTAATCATGTCAACGTATGTCTTTGAAGTCAACTTTATGATCAAGGGGCATAGGTAAGTCAATTTTACCAATTTTGACCTATCTAGGTCAAAGGTTGATCAAAATTGTCTTAATGGTCAAATGATGTTTTAATGTGGTCAAATGAGTCATACTTAACCATTTTTTAATCTTGTTTGTCTTGGTAATCAATGGTTGGTCTTTGGGTCAGTTTGACTTAGGTTGACCTTTTAGGTCATATGTTGACCTATTGGGTCAATAGGGTTGGTCATTGGGTCAGTTTTTGACCAGTTTACTAAAGTTGACTTTTTAGGTCAAAGATTGACCTATTGGGTTAATAGGGTTGGTCATTGGATCAGGAATTAACCAGTTTGACCAAAGTTGACTTTTAAGTCAAAAGTTGACTTATTGTGTCAATAGGGTTGGTTATTGAGGCAGGAATTGACCAGTTTGACCAAAGTTGACTTTTATGTCAAAAGTAGATCTATTAGGTCAATACGTTATCAGATCATGATTTTTCATTACTGATTTGATCATTTTAAGATGTCATCAAAATTTATGTTAAAAAGGTTTCATAGGGTCTCACCCTAGATGTTAGGGTTTAGTGACCATCATTAAGAGTTAGGGAATTAATTTTGGTAGACTTCCCACTCTAATATATTTTGTAAATAATCCTCACAAAAGTGAGGTCAACAAATAAGATTTTATAATTTGCAAGAAATGGCTAATTTACCTCAAAATAATATGGAAAAAAATATTATAGAAAATGATCATCAAAATTTACAAAGACCCTTAAGAGAATATGCTAACCCTAGAGCTGATGAAATTCATTTAAGGATTCAAATACCTGTTGTAGCAGGAAATTCATTTGAACTTAAACCTACAGTTATACAAATGGTCCAAAATAATCAGTTTGGAGGATCTCCTACTGAAGATCCTAATTTACACCTAGGTAGTTTTTTAGAACTTTGTGCTACTTTCAAATATGATAATGTTTCTAATGATGTTATTAGGCTTAGAATTTTTCCTTTTTCTTTAAGGGATAAAGCTAAGATGTGGCTAAATTTGTTAGCATCACGATCTATTAAAACTTAGGGAGAAATGGCCCAAAAAATTTTAGTTAAGTATTTTCCGCCATCTAAAGCAACAAAACTTAGAAATGATATAACCTTATTTACTCACTTTGAAGAAGAAACAATTTATATAACATGGAAAGGATTTAAAGAACTTCTTAGAAAGTGCCCACATCATGCTTTACCAGGCTGGTTAATTATACAAAAATTTTATAATGGATTAATAGGTTCTCTTAGATGTATAGTAGAAGCTGGTGGTGGTGGTTCTTTAATGGCTAAGTCATTTGATGAAGCTTATGCTTTAATAGAAGAAATGGCAACTAATAATTTTCAATGTCCTTCTGATAGAGTAAATACTAAAAGAGTGGTTGGTATTCAAGAAAATGAAGCATTTTCTATTTTAGTTTCTCAAGTGGCTGCAATATCTAAGAAATTGGATAAATTATCTCAATTATCGCATTTAAGTAATGATAATTTTGGAAGTACTGATGAATCTCAAACTTTAAAAACATTGCAAGCTACCGCTAACAAAACTAATAACCCATATTCCAATTACTATAACCAAGGTTGAAAAATCACCCTAACATAAATTACAATAATGCAAATCCACAATGGGGGAATAATCAACCTAACCTAATTGGAAATTGGAATAATCAAGGTAATTCTAACTATCGACCTTCTTATCCTCCTGGTTTTAATAATCAACAATTTAAGGAAAAGAAATTGTCTATAGAAGAATTAATTTTACAAATGGGGCAAATTGCTGCTATAAAAAATATTGAGAATCAAATGGGGCAAATTGCAAATGCAATTAACAACAGACCACAAGGGACACTTCCAAGCACAGTTGAAGTAAATATAAGAGAAAATCAAAAAAACCAAGAGCAAATTAAAGTTGTATTACTTAGAAATGGAAAAGAACTAAGGGATGGAAAAGAAAATAAAATTCAAAAAGAGATTAAAGTGGCAGAAGTTGAGAAACCTAAGGAAATAATCCCTGAAGAAGAAAAATAATTTCTATCTCAAGATGAATTTGAAAAACCTCCACCCCCATTTCCACAATGACTGAAGCAGCAAAAATTGGATCAACAATTTTTAAAATTTTTTAGGTATTTAAAAAGATTACTATTAATATCCCATTTGTTGAACCTTTAGAACAAATGCCTAGGTATGCAAAATTTATGAAAGATATTTTTAACAAGAAAAGAAAATCTGATGCTTATGAAACTGTTGCACTAAGCAAAAAATTTAGTGCAATTATTCAGAACAAGCTTCCTCAAAAGCTTAAAGATCCTGGAAGTTTTACTATACCTCGTGCTATAGGAGACAGATTTCATGGAAAAGTCATATGCGATTTAGGAACGAGTATTTTTGTCGGCATTTTTTTAGGTTGAGTGTTTTGAAAAGGGAGTCGCCTACAGAAATTGTCGGTGAACTTTAAATTTTAAATTTAATTTAAATATATATGATTTGAAAAGTAATATTTTGGTTTTAAAATAGTTTTAAATTTGAAAATTTAAGATATGAAATCAAACCGGTCTCACATCCCAAATAGTTTATATACACGGGCACCACACCACGAACCGCGTATCTATCCCAAAGAATAGACACACTGCTTGATGATGGGGCTCGATTAAATAAACTAGAAGATTTGTGACATCTGTTAGGTCTGCGAACCAACTTTATAAGCTGACAGGTTCCCCTGCTTAATATAAAGGAATTAAGTAGGGTTTATATTACCTGGGTTCTTAAAGTCTCCTGTAAGGGCAAGCCTCTATAGTTAATTACATCTTAAATGACCGGAATCATTTAAGAAAACTCTTGATAATGATCAGTGGTTTTGTTCTCAAGAATTTCAAAGTTTAAGGTTTTCAAACAATTGGATTTTAGAAATTTCAATAGGGAATGGATCAAATTTGGAACAGTTATTTTGAGAGTCCAAAGGAAGTGAAGTAGGAGAAGCTGAGGATCCAATAGGAATCTTGACAACTTTCCAAACTATCCTATGATTTGGCTTTAATTTAGATAGAATTATTTAATGTTTGATCCTGCCAATTTTGTTTAATTAGGACTTATATTAGTATGACATAATCATACAAATAGCAGTGAAGATGTGAGGGTTTATGTCGTACCAAACGACTACCTCGGAGTCCTAAGACCGGTTAGGACTTAATTTGCATAATATGATTATGAATATTCCTAACAAAAAGTTGAGAATTTATGTTGCACTAGGCAAACTACCTCGAAATCCTATGGCTTGGTTATTTAATTCTAAGAAAGGTTTAGCTGAAGTAGACACAAGTTTTGCTGATGAAGATGGTACGTGCTACCCACTGTACTCCAAGCTCCTTATTGTAGCAGAGGTTTAGTTTTAGAAAGTGGCAATAAAGAGATGACAGAAGTGTTTTGGTTTAGAAAAGTTGAAGATTGAGATGGCTTAGTATTATAATTAAAACAAATCTTAAAGTTGATTAAGCAGAACCGATTAAGATCCCACGGTTCCGTCATTCCAGCACCACTATTTTCATCGGATTCACTTAGTCCAAATGAATTTGCTAAACTCAACTGACACTTTCATTTAGACCGTGGGAAATTTTGTTAGCAACACATGTGTTACATCATCCGAGGGATTCCCGATCATCCAACGAGACGTTTTAATTTAGTTGTAGTTGTAGTTTTATTATTCGGTTTGTGATTAAATTTTGAGTTGTTTTATCTTTTGAATGTAGTGGCGGTGAATTTTATCTTGTGTTGATTTTTAATTTAGTTTTGGGTTTCAGTTTTTTGGCTATACTAAAAGTTTCAGTTTTCATGCAGGGTGACATTGTTGTTTAACATGCAAGTTTTGCAAGAAAGAAAGTAAAGTGCAGCGCAGGTAAGTAAATCGCAATAACATAAAAGCGTACCTGGCGGATCTTCTCGTCATTCCCGTCTGCACTTAAAACACATTTCAGGGTATTTAAATACTTGCAAGAAATACCTAGGTAAAGCTAATGGAAGGTTCTGGTTGTCTACCAAAATCCTAATCCAATTGCTAGTCAATTCCTATGACATCTAGGCTCTTGTGTTTAGTTAAGGATGATTTTATTCACTAAAGAACAACTAAATTCAATTATTCTTCTAAAACATCCCATCATATTGAGAAAGTGATCAGGATAAGTCCTGAACATCTTTTCAGTGCTTCTGAGATTATTTCGAGTCCGGATGAATTTCATTGTACAGGTGAATTGATCATCCAAGAATTTGGATAAGTTTTGTTTCTTACCCAGTGAACTGGGATGTTTGATTATCCGATGAGTAAAGTGATAGTTTTATTTGATGCTTCATTTAAGAGTCGTAATAATGAAAGCCTTTAGGGGTGAGTTGGTTCATTAAGGAATTTAACCATAAAAGTTGAATCATTTTTTCAAGACAGTTTAGTTTAGTTATAAAATTTCAAATTGATTTTTAAAAGTTTTAGATTACTTAGGTTAAAGAGATTATTTGAAAAAAATTTTAATGATTTGAATTTGTTTTAACTTAATTATAACATTTTAGATTGATTTTTAATTTAATTTAATTATCAAATTGTAAATTTTCTGAGATCATTTTTTTTAAACACTTCAAGTTTGTTTTAGGTTAAGTTTTAAGTGATTTTCAAATTAGCTTTAATGCTTTAGATTTATTTTAGCTTGATTATTAAATCATTCAATGTTTTAAATTTTAATTAAATTAAGGATTGTTCTCTTTTAATAATTAATTTCAATCATCATTTTTTAGAGTTAATCAAGAGTTGAATATTATTAATCCATTTAGGGACTTTAAATTAAAGAATTGATATCTTCTTAAGTCATATCCCTAATCTTAATAATCCAAAATTTTAATTATTATTCCAAAACTTAAATGATTTAATTAATTAAAGTTTCATTGTTTATGTTGTAGATGATTAAATGGGTTTCTGCCTCTTAATTCCCTAAGTTTCAATCATTCAAGAGAAAATTTAGGATCAAATGTTCATCCCTCCCTTTTGATTAGGCCTAAAATATTAATTAGGGTTAAAATCCTTTAATTACCCTTATGCCTTCTTAAGCTTATTCACTTCATAACTCACTAAATTGAGCTCAAATGAACTTGAAATTTTTATGTCACTCACTAAATTCACTTCATATGTCAATTAATACATTAGAGGAGAAAATGTGATTTTTCTATTTTTAATTTAATTTATATAATTGTTTAATGAAAATTGAGATTTTTTCAATGAAAATTCAACAACATGACCAAGGTAAAGTTTTTATCCTTAGGAAAATTATGGGATGTTCCTTCTGACTAGAGGACCACTTGGACCAATTTTGGTGATTTTTTGAATTTTTATTTTATTTATTATAATTATTTAAAGTTTCGAAGTATTAATTAATTATAAAATAAAATTAAAGTTAAAAATTAAGTTTTATATTTTTCTTAAATCTCTCTACCTCAAGGAACTCAGAGAAAGAAATTTTATATTTTTCTGATTTTTATTTGAATTTTTAGAATTATTTTAGTGGGGAGGTTGAAAAATCCATTTTTAATATTAAAAATTACATTAAAAATTTAAAATTCAATATCTTAACCTAGGGACTTAGGAAAGGTATTTGGTTGGTTCTTAAGTGATTAGGAAACAAAATATGACATTTTTGTGAATTTCATTAATTTTGTGATTTTTATTATTTTTTAATTATTAAAATATTCAAAATAGGTTAAAAAATGTAATTTTTAGGAAAAATCCAATTTTAATTTTTTTAGACTTCTCTAATCCCAAAGAGACCTCAAAACTAATTTGGTGAATTTTTGAAATATATTTTGAATTTTATGAATTTTTAAAGTTTAAAAGTGGCCATGTGATTTGAATAATTCATTTAGTGAGTTAAATCATTTTCAATTGGTTTCAAATTTTATGTGAGACTCCTCTGACCCTAAAGATTAGTGGAGAATTGATTTTGTGTTATTTTAATGAGTGGTTGCTTCAAATTAATTCAATCTTGATTTTAGGATTTTGGCCAAATTAGGTTCTGTTTGAATGAATTAAGTCAAACCAAAATTTTCCTAGGGTCCTCTGGTTCAGAGATATTTCCCATAATTTTTCTAGATTTTATTAATCAACATGCTAATTATTGGAATTAAAATACCAAAACAGATACATAAACTTGGAAAATAGATAACTTTCCATAAAGATAGCCTCTGGCCTTGAAAAATTCAGGGAATGTCCCCAAGATCAGAGGCTACAAAAGCCCTGTGGTCTCATGTCATGTTGAATTGTATGCATGAATGGAGAATTAAAATACTCAGAACAGTATTAAATTAATTAAAAATCAAACACTTAACAAAATAACTTAATTCTTTTTCCACATTAATCTCCTCTGTTCACTGAGCAAGAGGGTATTTTTAGTTTATTTTTAAGATTTTTCTATACAAAGATATGCATTTTTAAAGGTTCTAACATTTAAATAAATCAAAAATACCTTAATTTCCTACTTAACCACGCGGCGCCACCTCAACCTAGGCAGCTCCGAAACTCCACGCGGCGTGTTCCCATTCGGCGCCACCATCTGACTCGACACTCACTTTTTGTTTCGTAGTTCTGTCCGGCTTGATCTCCGCTGTCCACCCAATACATGCTCGATCCAACGGTGGCTGCTCATCATCCCCGTCTAGTTCAACCCGAGAGCCGTCCGCCCTAAAACCTTAAAATCTCGAGCTATACTCTACCAAATCAAGTGCGGTTTGTTTCTACATGCTCGTCTAGCCTAAACGAAGCTATCCATGCAGCTAACATGCATTGAAATCAAGTCAAATAAAATGGAGAATTGCTGGAAGCTCGGGAGGGAGGAGAGTTCAATACCTTTTCTCTGAGAGGTGAGGCCACAATCAGAGATGCTCTGCACGTTCTTTGGAGTTCTAGAAGCCTAGGGATTGAGTCCCTGGTCGTGGTGAAATGTCTGGCTATGAAAATGCTGAAACCCGATTTGGTGTTTTCACGTCTGGAGCAATTGGCTGGCCTGGTGAGGGGGCTTTCACGCTGGGGACTCCGTCACTTGGTGCTGGGAAAGTGTGGGTGAGTTTAATTTGGTTTCGGTGGAGGTTCTGGGGATGTCCTATTTCTGGCTTGAATTTCGAATGAGAAATTGGGCTCAGCTAGGAGGATTCAAGGTAGAAGGACAGTGGGGATGAACTTCTCTTGGCTAGGAGGAGTTCTGGGAGCAGTTTGGAGGAGTTCTATGAGGAAAAATTCAGCACCCGGTTCATGGTCAAAAGGTGGGCATTTTATAGCCATGACCGGAGAGGGGAGCTCAGAGCCAAGCAATGAGTGGTTTAGGTCTCTTAGGGTGAGGGCTGAGCAGGCCAGGTGGCTGGAGAAAGGATTGCCCACTGCCAAGCCCAAATTTTGGGTTTCAAGGACAATAGGGAGCTCAGGCGTGCCTGTTCCGGCGGCTGGGATGGCTGGCTAGGACAGTCAGGCAGCTGGGCAGGCTGAGGAGGAGTGAATGAGGAGTTCAGTGCCATTAAACCTGGCAGGGAGGTTGCTTAAGGGGGATTTGGAGATGGGACTTAGCCTTAGCCATGTGGCTTGGTCCATTGGTACAAAGTGATGGACCATTGGTCCATGGCTCATGGGGTTTGGGTTGGGTTAAGTCAAACCCACCCTAGGAGGTCTAGGGTTGGCTGCCAAGGGGTTGGTTTGATCAATTTTGGTTTGGTTAGGTTTAATTAGGTTCATGTGTTCAATTGGGTTCACTTAGGCTAACTTGAATTTGGGTTTGAATTGGATCAAATTGATTGATCAACATTGTGTAAATGATTGTAAGGAAGATTTTTCATGAAGACATGAAGTGGATTGGAGTTCATTTGGAGTTTCAATTTGGAGGATTTTGGAGTTTTGGTTAATTTTGGTCACCATGGGTTAGGTTGGATTTAGGTTTGGCTAGAGTTTGATTCAAGGCCAATTGATGGTTCAAAATATTACAAATGTTTGTTAGGAAAGGTTTGGGATAGGAATTGGGTGGAAATTTTGGGTTTAGGGGATCCAATTTGGAGAATTAAGGGTAGGTGACAACTTTAAGGTAAATTTGGGGATTTTGATTTCAAAGGATTTTGAGTAGGGTTTGAATTTAAATTGAGGGCCAATTGATGTTGTGCTTGGTGTGGGGATGTATTAGGAAGAGTTTGGAATTGAAATTGTGGAAAATTGAGTTGAATCGGGTTGGTTTGGGGTAAGTTTGGGTCATAGGCTAAAATTGGGATTTTAGGTTTCAAGTTGAAATTGAATTCAAATGTGAATCAAATTGGGATTGGATTTGGTTTAAATTGGTATTGTGGATGCTGAATTAAAGTTTAGAACTGGATTTGGGCAAAATTGTGGTCAATTGGATTGATTTGGTTTGACATTGGGTCCATTTGGGTTAAAAATAGGTGAAAATTGGGTTAAATTGGCAAAATTAGGTAATGGTGTAGTTGAACAGAATGAAATTGGGAATATTTGGGATTTCTTGGAATTTTTTAGGAATTTTTGGAATTTTTGGAATTTTGGGCTAAAAGGTGTATTTAGGGTATATGGAGGTTATTTGGAATGTATTGGGGTATTTTGGTGGATTTAAAAGGTGGGGATTGTTTTAAAATGATTATTAGGAATTTTGGGTAATTTTTGGGAATTTTTAAATGATTTGGTGGTTGTGGGGGCAATTAAGGTAATTTTGGGCAAGTTTAGGGGACCCAATGTCAAAACCAAAAATTTTGGCAAAATGAATGGGGTTTCAAATAAGGAAGAATGAGACTATTTTAGTCAAGATTGAGTAAAAATTGATTTGGAATGGAATTAGGGTTTGGAAGCATGAGCCATGGACTTAGCCAAGTCCAATCACTTTGAGACCAAGTCTAGCCAAATGGTAACCACTTTATGATCCTTCACATATTGACCCTAGCCATCTTAATCAAAGACTAGTGGTTTGGGTTCAACCATGAGAGTTTCATAAAGGGTAGAAGACAAAGGTTTAAGGTTTAGGTTAAGTGGCTTAGGGGTGTGTGTGTGTGCAAGAGAAGCCTAAGTCACCCAAGGTCACCCTAAGTCCAAACACTTCTATGGGAACTCACTATTGGTTGCCCATATGGTGGTTTTAACCTTCCAAGGTGATTTAGAGGTTTGCAACCATCCAAGTGGGGTCCCAAGAGGAGTCAAGAAGTAGCTGAATTGCTAAAGGGTGGGTCTCAATTCTAGTCCTCTAGAATAGTCAAGGAGAAGTCCTATGGCTAGATCCTAAGCACTAAGAAAAAAGAAGAGACCGCACCAAAAATGAGGTCAACACCTTTATCCATTTTTAAGAGGTTATATTTAGGAGAAATATGTCCTACAACTGTAACCTTACAATTAGCAGATAGATCTACTACTCACCCAAGAGGAATGATAGAAGATGTATTGGTAAAACTGGATAAATTCAGTTGCCCTGTAGATTTTATAATTCTGGATATGGAAGAAGATAAAGAGATTCCTATTATTTTAGGAAGACATTTTTTTGCTACTGGAAATGCTATGAGAGATGTACAAAAAAAAAAGAGTTAACCATGAGAGTTAATGATCAAGAAGTAACATTTAATGTTTTTAAATTAATGAGGTATCCTAACAAGGAAAAGTGTTACAGAATGGACATTTTTTATTACATAATAGCACAACACTATCAAGAAAAATGGTAGATCATTTCTAAAGAAGAAGAATTTTCAGACCCTAAATATTTAAGTGATGAAAGTGATTCTGAAGAAGATATAAAATATATTCATTATATTAATGAAAATTGGGAAATATTGGATACAACTAAAAGTAATGAATTCAAGCCATCAATTGAAAAGGCTCCAAAATTGGAATTGAAGGAATTACCCTCTCATTTAAAGTATGCCTTTTCGAGGAATTCATTAACTTTACCTATTATTATATTTTCTGAATTAACTACAGAACAAGAGATGAAATTGATTGAAGTGTTAAAACAGTATAAAAAAGCTTTTAGATGGACAATAGCAGATATTAAAGGAATTAGCCCATCAATTTGTATGCACTGAATATTATTGGAAGATGATAGTAAACCCAGTATTGAACCTCAAAGGAGATTAAACCCAGTTATGAAAGATGTTGTTAAGAAATAAATGTTTAAATGGTTGGATGCTGGAATTATTTATCCAATATCTGATTGTCCTTGGGTTAGTCCTATTCATTGCGTTCCAAAGAAAGGAGAAGTGACTGTTGCTGAAAATGAATAATAAATTAATTCCTACAAGATAAATGACTGGTTGGCGGATCTGTAATGATTACAGAAAACAAAATGCTGTCACCAGTAAAGATCATTTTCCTCTTCCATTCTTAGTTCAAATCTTTGGATAGATTAGCAGGACATTCATATTTTTGCTTTTTGGATGGATATTTTGGTTATCATCAAATACCTATAATTCTTAAGGATCAAGAAATGACTACGTTTACAAGTCCTTATGGAACATTTGCTTTTCTATGAATGTCTTTTGGGTTATGTAATGCACCTGCTACTTTTCAAAGGTGTATGATGACTATATTTATGAATTAATTGAAAAAGGAATTGAAATTTTTATGGATGATTTCTCTGTATTTGGAACTTCTTTTGATTCTTGCTTACATAACTTGACTAAAGTGTTAAAGCGCTGTCAAGAAACAAATTTAGTTTTGAATTGGGAGAAGTGTCAATTTATGGTCACAGAAGAAATTGTACTTGGTCATAAAGTTTCTAAAGATTAGATGGAAGTTGATCAAGCAAAAATCCAAATTATTGCTGGATTACAACCCCCAACTAATGTAACGGGTATAAGAAGTTTTCTTGGACATGTTAGATTTTATAAAAGATATATTAAAGATTTTTCCAAGATTACTAAACCTTTATACCATCTTTTAGAAAAAGATAAAAAATTTGAATTTGATAAAAATTGCCTAAATGCCTTTAACTTATTAAAAGAAAAGTTAATCACAACACCTATCATTGTTGCACCTAATTGGGAAAACCATTTGAGTTAATGTGTGATGCAAGTGATTATGCTATAGGGGCTGCTTGAGGACAATAAAATGATAAAATGTTTAAGGTTATATATTATGCCAGTAAAACTCTTAATGAAGCTCAAATTAATTACACTACAAATGGGAAAGAGCTATTTGTTATAGTATATATTTTTGACAAATTTTGATCGTATTTACTTGGGAATAAATGTATAGTGCATACGGATCATTCTGCTATTAAATATCTGATAACTAAAAAAGAAGCTAAACCTAGATTGATTAGATGGATTCTTCTTTTGCAAAAATTTGACTTTCAGATAGTTGATAGAAAAGGGTCTGATAGTCAAATCGCCGATCATCTATCAAGAATTGAAAATAATAAGGAAATGAATGATAAGGAAGAAATAAATGAATGTTTTCTTGATGAACAACTTTATAATGTTTCTAATGGATTAAACCCATGGAATGCTGATATAGTTAATTATTTAGCTAGTAACATTATACCATATGGACTAGATCATCATCAGAAAAAGAAGTTCTTACATGATGTGAAATTTTATTTTTTGGATAACCCCTTTTTGTTTAAACAATGTAAGGATTCTATTATACGAAGATGTGTTCCTTATGAAGAAACTTACGAGATTATTCAAAAATGCCACAACTCTGAATTTGTCGGAGATTTTGGATTTAATAAAACTACTTTTAAAATTTTACAATCTGAATTTTATTGGCCTACATTATTTAGGGATGTTAACAGATTTGTTAAATCCTGTGATCGATGTCAACGTATAGGCAATATTTATAGGAGGGAGGAAAGGCCTCTAAATTTTAGTTTGGAAGTGGAAATTTTTGATGTCTAGGGTTTAGATTTCATGGGACCATTTGTACCTCTTTCAAGAAAAATTTATATATTATTGGCTATTGATTATGTTTCAAAATGTATTAAACCAAAAACTTTACCTCATTGTGATGCCAAAAGTGTTGAAAATTTTTTAACTAAAAATATTTTTACTAGATTCAGAATGCCATGAATAATTATCATTGATGGGGGAAGTCACTTCAAGAATTTTATGATTCAGAGATTACTGAGTAAATTTGGGATTAAACATAAAATTTGAATAGCTTATCATCGCCAAACTAGTGGATTAGCTGAAGTTTCAAATAGAGAGATCAAAAGAATTTTAGAGAAAATAGTTAACCCAAAACGTACTAATTGGTCTGATAGACTCGATGATGCTTTATGGGCTTATAGGACTGCTTATAAAACTCCTATTGGAATGTCACCATATAGGCTCATCTATGGAAACCTTATCATTTACCTGTTGAATTGGAACATAAAGCCTATTGGGCGATTAAAGAGTTTAACTACAAATTAAGTGATGTTGGAGATAAACGATTATTGCAATTGAATGAACATGAAGAAATTAGAAACGATACATATGAAAGTGCTCGAATCTATAAAGAGAAAATGAAGAAAATGCATGATAAATGAATTTTAAGAAAGACTTTTGAGCCTGGACAAGAAGTTTTACTATACAATTCCAAAGTTAAATTTTTTCCAAGAAAATTAAGATCCAAATGGATGGGGCCTTTGTTGTTAAGAAAGTTTATCCTTAAGGAGCAGTGGATATAATAGATCTGAAAACATATTCTATAATTAAAGTAAACAAACATAGATTGAAGCCCTATATTGGATGCGCTTTAAAGTAAACAAATAATGTTTGCCATCTTTTAAGGATGTGCTTTATTTAACCCTTTTGTAGTAAATAATTGGTTATGTCGGGCTGACGACATTAAACCAAGTGCTTTGTGGGAGTCAACCCATAGTATGATTTGATTTATTTTGATATCGAGAGTGTTGTATATGTGACTTCACTTAGTTACATATCTTTTGACCTACATTTTTAGACCTTAATTTGGTGTTAAACTTATGCAAATTTGAAAAAGGTCGAACCTTTGATTTTCAGGATTCTGGCGCCTAAGCGCCAAAACTGGCGCCTACGCGCCAGACATCTGAAATCCTGGCGCCTAAGTGATCCACTTAAAAATTATCTATTTTTCAGTGTAAATTTCAAGCTCATTTTATGCATATTTTTAACGATATTACAATTTAAAGGAAGGTATTTTGCATATTTTTGTCCTCAAGTAAAAAATATATGATTTTATAGAAAATGAAGCAAAAATTATGCAATTTTGAGCCAAAATGAGCAAGGAAGAAAATTCTGACTTGGCACATATTGATATGTCTTTCTATGCTTGATATCTTTTATATTTCTCACATATTTTTGAATGAAATTATACTTTTAAGAAATGTTATTTTTATGTCTATCTTGAAGGTGAATATGTTAGGATTGCAACGCAACTGAAATGGGGCGAAACGGAGTTGAAACGGAGCCAAACGGAGCAAAACCCTGGAGCTGCGCACAGGGTGGAGACTAGGACCCAAATCCAACGCCTAGGCACCAGTGACGACGAGAAAATGGTGCCTAGGAGCTAGAATCAAGGCCTAGGCGCCAGAACCCATCTCGGGGCAGTTATGGATGGTTATTGACAGTTATTGGACAATTTTAGGTGGTTCCAAAGCATTCTAGAAGCCTCTGGACGAAATGCTACATGTCAGAAAGTAATACAATGAGTCTAGACACATTGGAGCGACTTTTAAATGAAGAGGTGTGTCTCTTAAGTGAAGGGGTACGACTCTTCAAATAAATGATCTGGCGCCTAGGCACCAGAATTTGTTTCTAAAAGATTCGTTGAATCAGGACCGAATTTTGAAGAGGTGTCTATAGCAACCCTTGGTCATTTTCGAAGCTCTATAAATAGGGACCAATTCTACAGCAAGGGTGTAGTCTCTCTCTCTCTCTCTCTCTCTCTCTCTCTCTCTCTCTCTCTTCCCCCTTAGTCATTTTAGAGTCATGAAGATGTAGATTTTTACATCTCATGGAGAGATTGGTGATGGATTTTGAGATATTTATGTAAGGGATGTACGAGCAGTGCATGGATCGGTGGGAGACTTTGGTGGAGAGATTTTCTTCTTTCCTTCAGAGGGAAAAAACTAAGTATTGTGTTCTTCGTTCTCTTGTAATTGTTGTAAACACTTTCTAGTGGATTTTCTTTGTTTTAAACCAAGTTTTCTGTCGTGAATTATCCATGCTTTGTAAGTGATTTTCTTTATTCTTTATTTTAATATGAAGTAGTGGCATGTGTAGGAAAATCATTTTTATGATAGAATTATCTTTATTTCATAATTCTATCAATTCTTTTACTTCTTATGCCATTATTTTCATTTACTTTTGTTTTGTATTGAAATAGATGCATGTTTAGGAATTAAGATTTGTTTAGTTATTCTCTTATTAAATTATGGTGATGATATTCATACCGGATCTTCATTTACTTTACAAATTGATCACTTGTATTGTTAAAATTTGTTGAAGAATTCTGAGACCTAACTGGAGATGAGTTCTTAACTAGTAGATATCACATGGATCTTTGGGTAATCGAAGGCCATGAGCGAGTTATTCATGGTGAAGTGCAAATAAATAGGGAGATATTATTTATTGGGTGTAGAATTGATTAGTTTTTAGAGTGACAGACTAAATTCTAATAATTTATTTTATATAAAGGGAACGGGTCACTAGTAGGGCCGACCATAGCCACCCTTGGACATCTAGAAGTGTGAGCCTAGATTAACCCATTCTACTAATAATACATCTTGAACCGATCTATAAATTAGCCAATGATCTTTATACTATCGAGCGAAGGTAAAGAATAGGTGTGCTTCTATTTGACACTACTACATAAAATTCTAAGCATTTCTTTCCTACACATTATCTATGTAATTTCAAGAGAAATGTAGTTTTTAATATCTCAAAATTCTTCAAACTAATTTATCCAGATAAGTTATCTTTTTATTTAAGAACTTTATTTAGGATTAGTTATTAGAAACCCATTTTAATCGACATTCCAAATTTAGGCCTTATAGAAATAGACTGGAATTAGCCTAAAGAGTTTCATACCTCGCTTCTCTGTGGGATCGATACTGGGGTTATAAAAGAAAACCCTATATTACTTGAAACGATACATATACTTGTGTAGTACCCCTAGTGTGTAAAATATTTTCTAAAATTTTACAACATTTTAATTTTATACACTAGCCTATTTATAAATTGGTTCAAGTTTTTTGCCATCTTTTGGAAGCAAAAATTACTGCGTTATTGCGGGTCGGGTCACTAAAAGCCAAAATTGGCGCCTAGGCGCCACAGTTCTGTATCGTGGAAAAACTACCCCATAACAGTTTTTACCCACACATATCCCTATAAATCACCACTTCGTCATCCCCAAACATCAAGCCATCAGATTTTCGACCTGAAACTATATTTTTGAGTGAGAAGAGAGATTTGATTACTTCCATGGAGAGATTAATTTTAGCGAATGAAGGGAAAGCCAATTTTGTGCACAAGGATTCACAAACTTACTTTAATGGCTACCTAACCATGACGTTGGAAAAGCTATTTGGTCAACTTGAGAATATTGAAGAAGAATTGGTGCATATTGGAGAAAGGATACATGAAATGTACCATCAATATGAGCATATGGAATGACAAATGAATGTTCAATCTGATCATTTGGCAGCCTTTGAAGACTATTAGGTAACCATGTATGCTAAGAACAAATGGATCGATGAAAAGATGGCCTTGGAATTTCCTTGTGTCCCTTTCTTTCATTCCTTTGTTCATAGTGAATTACCTTGTGGAACTAATGAAGGTTCTGATGTGAATTCATGAAATTAGGGTGAATTTATGTGGAGAAAATGATTGTAATAGTTAAGTGTTAAGTGATTTAGAAATGTTTTTCGTAAGTGATTTGTGTGATTATTATATGTTGTTGTGAGATGTGAGAAGTTGTTTATTTGTATTTTCTATATTTTTGAACCTTATCTTGAAGATCTGAAATGAAATGAAGTAAAATTTGAGTTTGAAATGTATCAACTTGTGTTTGGAATGTACCTTAAATTTGGAATCTATTTATGACTTAAATATTTTTTGGGAGATGTTTGATGAAGTTTATGATGTGATTTTAAGTTTACAGATGTTAGAACACCTAAATTAAAAAATGTAAAAATTTGGGAATTTTTCAGAATTTTTGGCAACTATAGCGTCTAGGCGCCAAAATTGGCACCTAAGCGTCTGTTCACCTGAACCCGATTTCAATCTTAAAACTGAGCCCACCACCATTGACACGCCTAAGCTTCATCTTCTTCCCCAAAACATGCAAAACCAGTTCTAGGGTTCCATTTTGAGCTTGATTCGTGAAGTTTCAAAGCTTAAAAACTCCGGATTTCAACTTATCGAGGTTAGATCTACATTTTGGTATAGTTATTTTGAGTTTTCACCATGGATTTCTCTACATATGAATAGTGCCAAAATTTTGGGAGAAAAAATTGATTTTTAAGTGGAAAATCCACAGATCTAAGCTTAAGTTAGTGTTTTAAGCTTAGATTTGTGCCATGTTATGAATTTTATAAATTATTTGGAATTATTTTAAAATTATAGAATGGCACCAAAATCAAAGTGAGGAAAGGAGCGGAGCAAATTTGATCAGTCAAAGTTTGCTAGTGCAAGTGCTTAAGTGCGCTACAATGAATTCACATCAGCTCGCAAATTCATTGCGGAACAAAGTTTTTATCATCTTGGCGGGTCGATCAAAAATATTATTGTTGCTCGACAGTGGGAGCAGTTTTGTTATTTTTCTACTGTGGTCCTTATTTTTGTTGTTCGAGAATTCTATGCAATTTTTTCTGAAATAGTTGATAATGAAGTTTATATTAGGGGGATGGAGTTGAGTTCACTCCTGAAGTCATCAACATGGTTTATGGCCCACCTCCTGCTACAAACTGCTTCTATAATGTTTTTACTCCATCTAAAGGAGAGCTTGATGACATCTTAGCCTACCTGACTGATGGAAGAGGATCTTGGAAAATCTGAAACAATAAACGGGTACATTTTTTCTCTTCTACGCTTAATGCTACTTCTAAAGCCTAACATTACTTTATTTCTGCTTGTATTCTTCCATAAATTCACCTGAGTGAAGTGACGAAAGAACGAGCTATTTTAAATTATTACATTCAAGAAATTAATCCAATCGATGTGGGAGCTATTATATATGATGTAATCAACACTTCAGCTCGAAGAAGTATTATTTCAGGTTTAGGCTTCCCGGTTCTCATTTTCTCGATTTGCAAGAATACCGGTATTACTTACTCTCATTCTGAAGAGATACTTAAGCCACTGAAGCCAATTGGAAAATCTCATGTGGATATTTATGGAAAAACAAAAAGTCAAGGTTTTGGAGCATTTACTTCTTCTATGCCTTTTACTTATGCACCCAGACCTTCCACTTCTAGTTCTGTGCCTCCACCAGATGTGTGGAATACTGTTTGTTAGAAGTACTTGGAGCATCAAAGTGATATATTCTTGATGTAATACATAGTAGATAGTAAGATCAATCATGTGTCTAATTATATACAGAGGAAGAGTGACCATGATGGGGAATATAATGATGCTCTTGTGAAATTTTTGAAAGGTAATAAGAGTATATAATTTCATACTTGTCCTAAATTCACCTCATGGATAAATCCTAGAAGTCCTATTCCTGATGATTCCTTCGACGATGATGAAGAGACCGAGGATTATTAGACTTTATGCTTTGCTTTAGTTATGTGCATGTTGTGTGTGTTTTTACTTTGCAGTATTGTTGTATTGTATGTGTAACTCTGTAGTAACTCAGTTATGTTTCTGGTTTTAGAATGCTTAGAACTTAATCATATTTATGCTCCTGTTGTTTTTAGCAGATTTGTTTAAAATTGTAAAAGAGTGTTAGTTTTCATATGTTACTTACTTTGCTACTCTTTTATATTGTTGCTTATACCTGTATTGCTCTACTATTTTAAACACCTTAAATATTGTACCTTTTTCTTCCTACTTAGTTTGAAATTTCATATTGCAGAATGTTTAAACCTTATTAAAAGAACTAAGTTTGGGGGAGAGAAAAGAACTTAAAATTAAACTTTTCTTGTCCTTTGTAAGCAATATTTTCAAAATTAATAATATAAACTATGGAAGAAAAGTTAATTTAAGATAGATATGCTGCTGTTTTCATGACTATTATAATAAACTTATAAAAGTATTTTTTATATAATAAGGGATAATTCTAAAAATTGTAATTATTTAATAAAAGAGTGTGAAAATTTTGATTTAAATATCTAAATTAAAAAATATTGTTATTTTAAAAGTATCAAGGAATCTAGATGTTTACTTAAGAAGATAGAATTGAAAACTCTATGAAAAATAGATTTGTTAAACACATATTCATTAAGTGAAAAATGTGTCAAGTCTTTAAATATAAGTTAAGGATAGTGAAGTTCAAAATCATTAACGAGTCTATCCAGATATAGTAATCCTCACTTGAAATATGTATATATATATATATATATATATATATATGTATATGTATATATATATATGTATATGTATATATATATATATATATATATATATATATATATATATATACATATACATATATATATATACATATACATATATATATATACATATATATATATATATATATATATATATATATATATATATATATATATATATAGGATTGAAAAGTAATCCAAATATGAATAAGTGAGGAGAAGTTGGAGGAGATGTGTCAAGTCTTTAAATATAAGTTAAGGATAGTGAAGTTCAAAATCATTAACAGGCTATCCAGATACAGTAATCCTCACTTGAAATATATATATATATATATATATATATATATATATATATATATATATATATATATATATATATATATATATATATATATATATATATATATGTATATATATATATATATATATATATATAAGATTGAAAAGCAATCCAAATATGAATAAGTGAGGAGAAGTTGGAGGAGATGCCTAATAAAAAATTAGCTTCACTTGAATTATCTTATAGAAAGAGACCTAATTACATTTTTTTACTTAAGTTTCATGTATAAGCATCCTTACTAGTAGAGTTATTATGAAAATCGTTTTCTTATAAATTATCTACATGGTCTTAATATGACAAATTGCAATTATTTTTTGAAATATATAGGAGAAGAGAGTTCTTAACACTTAATTATTAAATATTTTACATATTTTAGTTTTAGCCTAAGTTCTTAAAAAGGTTTTTTAAGTTTCATTATACTATTTATAAAACGAACAGTTATGGAAATCCTAAAGAAAATTTTCTCCATAGATTATTATTTTTAGTAGTAAAGAGTTACCGGAGGAAAATCAACGTTTAAGTTTGGGGAATTGATCCACCTTAAAATTACCTAAAATTTTATATCATTTTTAATTAATACTTTAAAGATATTACGCTTTAATGAAAGGTATTTCTTATGCTTTTGGTTGTAGGTATAAGAAAATGAGTTTTAGAAGAAAAAGAGTAAAAAAAGGAGTAAAATGAGAAAAAATGAGTCAAGTGAAGAAAAGAAGAAAAAAAGGGCTGATTTTGGTTCCTAGGCGCAAGATCTGACACCCAGGCGCCAGACTCAGCAGTGGAATCTTGAGAATTCTTGGACCATTATTGATGCCTCAGAAGCAATCTAGAAGTCTCTAGACAAATTCCCACTTGTTATAAACAAGATACGATGAATATAGACATAGGGAATCAGTTTTTCAATGAAGAGATGCGACTCAAAATCTGAGGGGACGCGTCCATTCGCGCAAGAAGCTGGCGCCTAGGCGCCACAGTTAATTTATAGAATATTCATTGAATGTGGACGAATTTTGAAGAGATGCCTGAAGTAACCCCTGGTCATTTTCGAAGCTCTATAAATATTGGAAGATTCTACATTAAAAAGAGAGGTTGTCAGGTGTTGTAAGAGTGAAAGAGGTGTGAATTCTCATTTAGTTAAAGAGTGTGGAGTGTTATTTACTTTACTTTAGTGAGAGTTTAGAGTGCTTTAGTGTGATTATTGAAGTTGGAGTCTTGTAAAAGTCAGTCAAAGTCATTGAAACTTCAAAGGATTGCTTGGATATCATTCCAGATAAGTATTTATATCTTGGTTCTTAAGTTTTGTACTTTGAATTTGAATTATATAAATATGGTTTGTGGGGTGAATCCTATGTTTTCTGAGTTGTCTTCTTCTCTTTCTCCCTACGAATATTAAATGATTTAGTTAAGGATTTAATTTAGTGTTAAGAACTTTGCTTTTCTTCTTCCATAATTTGTGATGATACTTTACTTGATCTTCATTTACACTACAAATTGGCCTTTTGTATTGTTAAAATCTGTGGAGAATTCTTAAGAACTGACAGTGGGCTAAGACTTCTTAACTTGTATGTATCACATTTCTCTTGGAAAGATAGATGGTAAATCCTTAAAGGGGTAGGTGCAAATAGATAGGGATATAATCTTTGAAGGGCGTATAATTGAATATTTTTTTAGAGTGACAGCCTAAATTATATCAATTTGGTTTAAGAAGAGGTGAAGGGTCACTAGTAGGCCCGACCATAGGCACCCTTGGGGGAATCTAGAAGTGAGATCCTAGAATTCGTCCTTACTACTAATAATACATCCTGATCCAATCTTTAAAAACTAGTCAATGTTCTTTATGCACTTGACCAAAGGGTAAAGAATATATATGCTTCTATTTGCCATAATACCTCATTCTCAAAGTTCTCAAGCTAATTTAGATGTTTACTAATCATGAAATATTTCGTATGGGGAAAGAATCTTTGTTTATTGTGTTAAAGCATTTAAATTATGTTCTTACTTACAATTGCTACTTAAGTAACTTGCATATTTTTACTTTTATTTGATTACCTTTTAAATAGATTTTCTTCTTTCTTTCTTAATTTTTACTTGGCTTTCCCTGTGGGATCGATAACCGGGGTTTTTAAAAAGAAAGTCTTATATTACTTGAAACAATACGTATACTTGCATAGTACCCTTAATGTACGATTTATATTTATTTATAAAAACTTTAATCTTTAATTATCGTACATTAGCCACTTAATCTGATTTGGGGTCAAGTTTGACCATAATTTTATAAGCTATTTTACTTGCGTAATTGCGGTCGGGTCAACTTATTTAGTTTTTTAGAAGTTTGTGCTACATTTCGTTATAACGACATGTCAGACGATGTTAATAGGCTAAGGCTTTTTCATTTCTCAATAAGGGATAAGGCTAAAATGTGGTTATACTCATTAGCACCTGGTTCTACTAAAAATTGGGAGGAGTTAACTCAGAAATTCATAGCTAAGTATTTTCCACCTTCAATGACTACTAAACTTAGAAACGATATTATCTCATTTTCTCAGTATGAAGGGGAATCAATATACGAAGCCTGGGAAAGATTTAAGAAACTCCTAAGAAAGTGTCAACATCATGCTTTGCCAGATTGGTAAATCATTGAAACTTTTATAATGAGTTAGTAGGATCTTTTAGGATCATTATTGATGCTGCTACTAGTGGTTCATTAATGTCAAAATCATTTGATGAAGCGTATGCATTAATTAAAGAAATGGAAACAAATGAATTTCAATGGTCCTCTGTAAGGGTAAATCATAAAAATGTAGCTAGTGTTCATGATACAGATGTGATTGCAATTCTTGCATATCAGGTTGCTGCAATATTAAGGAGTTGGACCAATTTGGAATGAACCAGCCTCAATTTACTCATGTAAGTGAAGAAAGTTCATTAGGGCATATGATTGATTCAAACTTATTATATGAGACTTTAAATACCATAAACAACCCGTATTCTAACTTTTACAACCCATGTTGAAAGAACCATCCTAATTTTAACTAGAGTCATACTACTGAGGGTGGAAACTAACAATGGGAAAATAATCATGCAAATCCTAATGGAAGTTGGAATAGTTAGGGTAACACAAGCTATGGACCTTCATATCCATTGGACTCTAATAATGATAAAAAATTTGAGGATGAGAATATATCTATAGCAAAAGCGGTTTTGCAAATGGAAAACTAGTTACAAAGTCAATATGCTGCGATTAGAAACATAGAGAATCAACATGGAGAAATTGCTAATTCACTTAGCAATAGACCCCCAAGGAACACTTCCTAGCAACACTGAGATCAAACCTAAAGAGAATAATAATGATCCAGTTGAGAGAAAAGACGATGATTGTTTTTGGATGGATGAAATTGATTATCTATGTAAAGACCATTTCTAAAAACATTTTGAAAGTAACTTAACAGATGAGGTCAGAATGGATTTCATGCTAGGTTGAAAATGTTGTCTAAAGAAGACTGTATGTATGTTCGGGAGAGGTGTAAAATGTTGGACGCTACCAAAAATAGTGAACTTGTAATTCCATTTGTTGAAAAATCTCATGAATTTAAGATGGATGTACCCCATACACTTTAAAGCCTGCCTATTTAGGGAATTCTTTTACACCACCAGTCTTTATATCTTTAGATTCGACTCATAAGAAAAAGTTGAATTAAATGATGAGCAAAATAAAGTTATTGAACTAAGACTTGGAAGAGAATTTGAGGATATATTTCAAAAGAACTTTGAGTTGAGAAAAGAGGATAAGGAGATTGAAAGATAACTGAAAGAAATTCCTAAGGAATTAGAAAAACCTATTTACTCAACAAAAATAAATATAGAAAGACCACCTCCATCATTTAATAATTACCAAGGGGAAGATTTGAAAGATAACTTGAAACAGAAGAGTGACATAGAAGATTTTGATTCTGAATCTGAATTATCTAGAGATAATTTGATCCAAAATTTGGGAGATCTTGAATTATCATATGAAGATCCATTTCTTATAAATTTAAAGGATGATATTAATAAGAAAATTCAAAAAATTAATAGAAGAATATTAGATCTTGAAAGAAATATGAGGATCAATGATATGAATCAATTTGAAAAGGAAGAGCTGAATGAAAAATTAAATTCAATGATGTTGTAGGAATCCCTGGATCTGAAAAAGATTGGGCGATTGATCGAGGATTACTTAATTAGAATTTTGATCCAGGAGGAATCATTTGTCGGGCTAGTGACGTTAAACCAAGTGCTTTATAGGAGGTAACTCATAGTTATCAGTATGATTTGATTTAGTTTGCTTGAGAGTCATGATTATTAGTACTGTATTGTGTTTGCTTTTGAGTGGATTGACTTAATCTTTATGTGTCATTATGGATTGATAAGTTTGGTTGTTGTTGGTGAATGTTTGGATTATTAATGGTTTGATTTGATCTTTGTGTGTCACGAGGGAGATGATTTCTTAACTTCTTATTATGAAAAGACTTGTATGCTCTCTTGTAGTAGTTGGATTGACGAGTCCACTACAACTCTGGTCTCACTCGGACTTGAATTTACAAGAGATATCATGAATTTAAACAGTAACGGTTCCATCTCAATTTTGTTACTTCCTTTCTCTAACTTTTCTTTCATTTGGTAGGAGTTGCGAACCTATTTGATGAATAACATTAGGATGACCTTACACTACGATTTATAACTATTAGAGGTGTTTAATTAAGAGATTAGATGATGCCTGAGATTGGTTCCTAGGAGCCAATATATTAGGGATAATCTTATCTTTGGGATTATAATCTATAAAATCATTTAAAAGTACCTAATTTATTAGTGTAGTGATTTCGTTAGAAATTGGAGGTAAGTAGTGAGATGTGATGAGTTAATGGAAAAATTGAAGAACATTTTTATATTCCCTTGCTGATACCTGCTATGCTAATTAAACTTTTATTTAGTGAATTTCATTCTGACATGATTAGTTTAGATTTACTTTCTGCTGCATATTGTTCTGTCCTGATGAATACTTGTAGATTTTCTTTGATAGAAATTTGTGGTAGATAGAATTTCTGAATTAATTTTCTTCCTACTTATATTATCTGTATCGAATGCTATATATGTTAAAAATTAAGTTTGGGGTTAGGAAGAAAAATAAAATTTTAAAGTGAGAATACTTTCTTTTAGTGTAATTTTATTAGAAGCATGTTTTAGGCTAGATTTACTTTCTCTTGCAGTCATTCTATCCTGATTATGCATGTATATGAATTTGATAGAATGTTGTAGTAGCTAGTAAATTCAATTACTTTTTCCTCCTGCCACATTTTATGGAATTAATTGAAAAATATTTTAAAATTTATGTTTGGGGAGAGAGAATTAAATATTAGTTGTTCTCATTTAAAAGTATATTAAAAATTATTAGCATGATTTCCTGTGATAGAGCTCAATTTCAGACAACTGTATTTTAATTTTATTTGAGTACTTTAGTGGACTTGAATGAAATTTTTTGGTAATGGAAAGTAATTTTATAGGATAAGATATTTGGTATAAAAGAATAGGACTATAGTCAGCTATTCAAAGTAAGAAAAACTGTATGTTTAAAATATTAAGAATCTTAAAACTTTATGTGAAAGGAAAGGATTGGGACTCTATGATGAATCAATAATAAGCTAAAGAAATGCCTATAAGGTAAATGATCATGGTAAGTTTCAAATTTAGGGTGAGAAGGGTGAAGTTCAAAATTATTAAAGGCTATCCAGATATAGTAATCCTCACTTGAAAAAACAAAAAGAAAAAGAAAAAAAAAGAAAAAAAAGAAAGAAAAGAGAAAAAGAAGAAAAGGAAAAGAAAAAGTGAGGAGAAGCTTGAGGAGATGTCTAATCAAAAATTGGCTTCACTTGGATCTACCTAAAGGGAAGAACTTAATTACTTTACTGAACTTATATATATGGATTAGCATCTTTACTAGTAGAGTTCTCATAATCTTCTTTTCATGAATCCTTTTAAATGCCTTAATAGGACAATCTATAGTCATTTTTGAAACGAATAGAAAGCTAGAACCCTTAGACTTGATGACTAAATAGCCTTACACCTGTAGAATTTACTTGAATTATTCAAAGATCTTTCTGAAAATTTTACTATTGTATTTATCTAAGTCAAAAACATGGTATTCTAGAAAGAAAGTTCATTGTAGTGGATCATTATTTTATGTATTAACAAAATTACTTGAGGACAAGTAATAGTTAAGTTTGGGGGATCTTGATCCACTGAATTTGATAGCTTTTAATGTCTAATTCATACCTATTTTTGATGATATTGCACTATAAAGGAAGGTATTTTGTTTATTTTTTGGTTTATGTACAAGAAATGAATTTTGGAAAGGAAACAAAAATGGTGCAATTTGGATAAAAAACGAGCAAAAAAAAAGCAAATTTTGACTAGAAATCTAATAGTAGTATACTAGAATTTGAATAAGGACCTCTTATCTCGCTTCCCTGTAGGATCGATAAACGGGACTCCACTAGAGCCCTATATTACTTGAGCGATACGTATACTTGCGTTTGAAAATGTGACTTTACAAAATCATTATAAATATATAAATTTGGGTTCATAAATTCGTGCATATAAAAAAGTCGCATCACTGACCCAGACCAGACCATCCAGGGTGAGTCCTAAGGCTTGAACATCTTATAGGGAGCTCCTCTTGAGCTTCATGATACTTGGTCTCATCCTCCTAAGTACTTAGACGTTAGACTTTAAGCATTTGAAATTACAAGTGAAGCAAAGAAGTGTTTTGAATTTCTATGGGGTAAGGGTCCCATCACTAGTCTTCTAAGATGGTCACCAGGCAAGTCATATGGCTAGACCCTAGGCTAATCTAAGGAAATACTAGACCTCAATAAAAGTGAGGTCAATAAATGGACCCCCAATAGGTGTGGTGTGCTGGACAAGCACACCGCACGTATTGGTGTTGACCGATGAGATCAACAAAAACAACACAACCGTCTTAGTCAGCATTCTAGACAGTACGCAGACTTAAAAGGAGGAAATGTCTGCTGGCAATTATCTGGTAGAAAACTTCAAGTTTTGGAAACTCTCGCTGAGGAAGGTAGGCGGGACACCTTCGAGCTGGTGCTATGAATTTCAAGCCTCCACATTCTGAAGGAGTCTGATCCGATTCGATTTGGTTTTGAAATTTGAATTTTGATATAGAATTTGTTTTGATTTGAGATTTGGATTTTGGATTTTAATTTGAATTTAGATTTATGGGTATTTGAGTTTGAGTGGATTTTAAATTTGTGGAAACTTGCTTTGAATTGAGAATTTGAATTTCACGGGGAATCCTTGAGTTTAAGTGAGAACAGAGGAGAGAGAGTCGAAATTTAGATACTGAACTCGAAAGAAGAGAATCAAAATTTAGTTACTGATACCAAAAGATGAGAGCTAGAATTTAGGCACTAGTCTTAGAAATGAGAATCAAAATTTTGGTACCGATCTCGAAATATCGTGAATACAGAAAATATCTCAGAAAGTATGCAAAAATTCTGAGAAATTAAAGGAATCAGATGACCAGGCTCCGACCCTGAAAAATCATGGAAGGTGGAAAATATATCGGAAATGATGTAGAAACTTAGAAAATTTGAAGGGAATCAGATGACCAGCCTCTGACTCTGAAATATCGTGGAAGGCAGAAAATATCACGGAAAGGATGCAAAAAATAGGGAAATTGAAGGGAATCGAACGACCAGACTCCAACCCTGAAATATCGTGAAAGGTGGAAAATATCTCGGAAATGATGCAAAAATTTAGAGAAATTGAAGGGAATCAAATGACCAGGCTTTGACCCTGAAATATTATGGAAGGCAGAAAATATCTTCGAAATGATGCAAAATTTTAGGAAAATTGAAGGAATCGGACAACCAGACTCTGGCCCTAAAATATCGTGGAAGGCAGAAAATATTTCGGATATGATGCAAAAATTTAGGGAAATTGAAGAAAATCGGACGACCAGGCTCCAACCCTGAAATATCGTGGCAGGCAGAAAATAACTCGGAAAGAATGCGAAAATTTAGGAAATTGAAGGAATCGGACTACCAGGCTCCGACCTTGAAATATCGTGGAAGGAGGAAAATATCTCCGAAAGGATTGGAAATTTTAGGGAAATTGAAGGAACATTCATGGAAACATATAGAGATTGTGAAGATTTGTAGAGAATTTGAATGTAGGATTTATGGACAATTCGAAACTTGCGATAAAATGTCACGACATCGTGGAAACTTATGGAAGATAAAGAGATTTTCATATTTATGAGAAGTAACGTTGTGCAAATGCAACAAGATTTTTAGGGTGTGCGAGGAACGCAGAATTGTGCGACGTGTGAAGAACTCGAGATCGCAGAAGAATTCATTATTTTGTTTTTACACTTTTGTCCCTTTTTACCATTTTTTTTCATCTTTATTAAAAGAGTTTTCAAATTCAAAATTTTTTTTTCTTTTGTTACTTTTTCTTTTCTTTTCTTATTTCTTATTTATCCTTTGGTTTTTTAATTATTTTTAATTTCTCTTTTGTATCGTTCTTTGTTCGGTATAATTTAGGACCAAGGTATTGTCCTACGGCTTTTCATCCATAGCCCAATTAAAAGAACAAATTGCAATGGAAGAAACTAGCTCTTTGTTGATCTTGATTTGAAGATGTAGTACAACTGAAATCATATGATGTGAGGCATCCAAAACGTCGACAGTACATTTGAACAAAAACTGGAAGGAAAATTGGTCATATGTTGTCTGCTGATAGAAAGTAGCAAATGTGTATCTTTTGAGGTCACCCTATGAACAAACTAACTTCCTATGCTACACTCCGAGATAGAAGTCCCTTCGTGTACACTCAAAGGTACGGCTATGTAACAGCTCTAACGACTGAAGACCCTCTAAGTATGGGTCTAACTCATATCCAAATGGCGTCTTATCCTCATTAATCCGACGGAAAGTAACTGAGACTCGACGCTGTGCCACTCCTGGTATGCAGTGCTTCGTCATGTCTGTTTCATTTCCCCACAATATCAAAACTGATTCAACTGGCAGTGGGTTCTCGACAGAACCTTTGAACTCTCCAGGTCCAGCAATCTAAATTTCCTTTGCAAACAGAATGTTGCTTTTACTCATGAATGAGACTGTGCAGAAAGGTTTCACAAAATCATGGTGATCAATATGGGGCATAATCCAATCCCCCTTCTCATAGATGTTGATAATGTAACTATTTGGAATGAAATCCGCTAGCAGCATGTGCCGCTCAACATCTTCTTTATTTTTGACAGTATCAAATCCACTTCATCATACTGTAGAATCCCTGATAAATTCTGTTGTTGATCTTTCGTGAAGTTGTAACAGTAACCACTTTGGATCGTGATTCTGCTTTTTTCTCTTTTCCATTTTGTCTGCTTGGAATATGTTTTCGCCCTTAAGCGGCCAGCTCTGCCCAAGCCTTTGAGGCTGAAAACGCAATCCAAAATACTTTGTTGATGATTTCTCGAGAAGACATCGGTGTATAGCTCGAGGCCTTCCAGAATGTTGACAAACCTTCCTTGAATTTCTTCATAATACTTGAATTCTTTCTTTCTGATATGGCTTATATTTGCCATCGTGTAGTCTGAAATTCCTTTCTTCTGCCATGACTAAAGATACTTTGGTATGTATGGCTCTACATCTGTGTGTTTTCTGCTTCTCAGCAGCATCAAGGCGGCTGCACATGCCTCGAATGTCTCATATTCTTTCAAGTGCAGAATATTGCAATCCGGACATTCTGAAAATGCTCCAGTAACTAATAGAAGTCTAGGTAATCTCGAGCTGCAGCTCGACACCCAGTGAAAATCTCCTCAATTGGATCTCAGGCTAGCACAGGCTCCTCAGTGAACTCTGGCTCAGTCTCTGTAGCATGCAAGCTGACGTCTGCCTTCTTAATTTTTGGCTCATAAAATTCCTCTGGAATCGAGGGAAGCTCTGCAGCTGTCTGTCTGGCCTGTCTTCTTTCCTTCCCGTCCAAGTGTCGGCGCTTGCGACTGTTGGCACTCCTTCACTGTGTGCACCTCAGCGGTGCATCTGCAGTCCTCTCTGCAACAACTGTAACTAGACCTCCTTCTAGTGTGGTGATCATTGATGGGACTCACTGGTTTCTCACAGCACGGAGGTGTGAGTCAGTAAAACCGTGGTGGCTGCTTGTTTTGATTTTTCTCTTTCTTCTTGATGACTGATTCTGACCAAAGACTGCAAGCCCTCGGTCTCCCTGTGGCTACCTAATTCAATGAGGGGGCCCTCATAGTCCACATTGACTTGGGAGAAATCCATGTCAAAATTTACCACACCTCTCTCAGGTGCCTTCTCTTTTCTAACCGCTAGATGTAAGTTGTCTTTGAACGCAAAAAACAACTTTCTTTCTGACATTTTCCTGCATAAAACAAGGGAAACATCAGTATGGTTGTACTTTGCACGAATAAGAACAATTAAAAAGTATTACAATTTATTGGATTTTAACCTTTATTAGATACCATTATCTTATTTAATATTAGTTTACAAAATTTGGAATTACAATATTTCAATTATGAGAGCATTTTATTTCACGAAGTTTTATTTTTTTCCATTAGAATTTTATTAAAAAATTTATTTGATTTAGGGCCCAGTCATAGACACTTGGCCACACGGCTATATCAGAATAGTCATCATTCTTCAGATTTATCACATCGCGTAGTACTTCTTTAGATATCGTCCATTTCTCGACAACATGAGTCTGTTTCTTTAGAATCCACCGGCTAGTACGACCAGCCGGAGTAAACCTTCTCCACCAGAAATGGTTCATCCCCGATTGGTTCAAATTTTTCATATATCTTACGATTTACAAGAATAGGTCTTCTAAGAATGAGGACGAGGTCACCAACTTTGAAAGACCTCAGGCAGACCAATTTGTCGTAGGCTTGAATCATCTTCGCTTGATAGACTTCTGACCCAACCTGCAATTACGCAGATAATTAAAGTTACAATAGATAGGTGAACTTGACCCTAAGATAAGCGGCTTGTGTGTAAGATTTAAATATATTATGGAGAATAATAAACACACTAGGGTTTACTACACAAGTATACGTATCGTTTCAAGTAATATAGGATCTTCTTTTTAAAACTCTAGATATCGATCCCATGGGAAAATTAGGGTGAATTAAATGAAAATTTTTTAATTATACTGAAAATAAATGAAGTGCTAAAAACTAAACAAGATTAAAAATTAAACTTACTAAACTTTCAGAATTATGCCAGTAAATGTCTAAGCAGATGAATAAAAGACTTAATTTAAAATACTTTCTCCTTACAAATATTTATGTGATAAGTAGAGGAATTTAATTTTGTTTAGAACTTAAAAATGTTGTATTATGATAAATAAGAGCATAAATATTCTTTACCCTTTGGTCCAGGCATAAAGAACATTGGCTAGTCTAATGGTTGGTGCAGGATGTGTTATTAGTAGTGCTGAGTAGATTCTAGGCTCTCACTTCTAGATTACCCACTGTGCCCTCTCTATAGGACCTACCAGTGACCCGTTTTCCTCACTTTAAACCAAATTGATAGAATTTAGCCTGTCACTCTAAAAACATTCAATTTTATGCCCTTCAAATCTTATCCCCTATCTATTTGCACTTCCTTCAGATGATAATTGCTGATCTTCTAAAGTGAAATGTGATACTTACGAGTTAAGAAATCTTAGCCCATAGTCAGATCTATAAGTTTTCTCCACAAATTTTAACAATACAATTGATCAAGTTGTAAAGTAAAAGTTTAATTAAAATATCATCACAATTTTTAGATAAGAAAATAAAAAGTTCTTAAAAAAATTCATACCTCTTGATTTAATTACATTATATTTGTAAGGAGAAAGAGAAGAAAACTACTCAGAAAGCACTGAATTAACACAACATAACATATTTATAATCTTTAAAACCAAAGCACACACTTAAAAGTTAAGTTACAAAATACTTATCGGGAATGTTCACCAAAGCAATCCTTTGAAGTTCTCTGACTTATCTGACTCTTTCACACTCTTTACAGAACTTTAAACTTCAGGGAATCACAAACACTCACGTTGCTTCACACATCTCTTCAAAATTCGTCTAAATTCATTCAATCTTATAGAATGTAACTATCGCGCCCAGGCACCAGCTCAAATATTTCATTACACGCTTTTTGCTTCAAGGGACACATCTCTTCATTAAAATGTGTCTAGATTCATTGTACAACACATTTGAAACATGCAATATCATATGGGGCTTCTAGAATACCTTGGAACCACCAAAATTCAAAAATTAACTTCTCTAATCGTCTCTGGCGCTTAGGCGCCAGTTCTGGCGTAGGCGCCAGACTTAATTTGTCAAATTTTCTTCATAAAGCCCCAATTTTGATCCTTTTTGCTCCTACTCATCATTAAACTCATCTTATTATACTTGTAACCAAAAATATAAAAATATCTTTCATTAAAGCATAATATCATTAAAAACTTAAGAATAATTTATCCATAAAAATAGTTAATTTTAAGGTAGATCAATTCCTCCAAATTTAAATTTTTTATGTCCTCAAGTGACACTAATCTTAAAAACAAATAAATTATGTGAATGAGTTTCTTTAGAAGTTTCTAAAATTTTGTTCTAGAAATATAGTAGTTTAATTTAGAAAAATTTTCTTGAGACCAATTTAAAGTTTAGAAATTTCTTAAATAAAGGTGAATAAGAAATAGTAGTTCCTTATCTTATTCAGAAATAGTTGTAGATTTTTCAAATATATAGTTTAGGCATTCTATCTTCTCTACTTAAAAATTTTCATTAAAAATAATTATACTCACTATATTATATCCTTAAGCTTAGGAGTTTATCAAATTATACGTATTTAAAAAGATGAGATGAGGAACCAATTTTTGATTATACACTAATCCTTAAGCTTCTCCTCCCATACTATACTTTTCTTTTCTTTTTTTTTTTCTTTTTTTTTTTTTTCATTTTTGCAAGGATTACTATAACATAGAAAGACATCTAATCATCAGCTTGAGTCTCCTCCTCCTCCTCATCATCATCAAATTGGATATCAGCATCCATAGCTTTTGGATCTGTATATATTTTATGTTAATAGTTTTTTAAAACATGCTGGCTCAAAGCTAATGCGTTGAGTTGGGGCTGGCTTGAACATAGTTTGTTAACTCATCATTCTCAGTTCACGAGCCACTTATCAAGCCGAGCTCGAGCCGGCTTGACTCACTTGCACACCTAAATTGAGTGTGGTGTACATAAACCTTCCTTTTCTTTTAGGGGTTGGCATATGCAGCCTTATTTAATTAGATTACGTGGTGGTTGGAGCAAATCTTCTTTTACATCTCACAAGTAACTCAGTATCACAAGGTTACATCATTGAAAGTCCAAGGAGAAAAGCGAAGAGGAAAATCATTACTAAAAAATGAGCCGCTCCCCTAACTCTTATATATGGAAGGATATAAAACCTACTAGGACATTTGAGAGAAGATTGCGGGTCGATTGCGTGGTTTTCAAAATTTAGCTGATAAATTTCAGACGTTTAACGTGGATTTATTTTTACACGTGGGCAAACCAATGACACAAGTAGGGCTGTCAAAAAAAAAGTTCGTTCTTCGCGAACAGTTCGTATTCGGTTCGTCAAGTTTATGTTTGATTCGTTTGATAAGCAAACGAGACGAACATGAATAATTTTTTTCGTTCGGTTTGTTAAACGAACCAAACACGAACAATGATGTGTTTATTCGTGTTTGATTCGTTATTGTTTGAAATATAAAATAAGTATATATATATATATATATATATATATATATATATATATATATATATATATATATATATATATATATATATATAATTTATGATATTTTAAAAATAATTATATATTATAAAAATTTATCATATTTTAAATAATTAAACTTCTATAAATTATAAAATATGATAAATTATTAATAATAATATTATTATTATAATATTAATTATGTTAATATAAATATTATAATATTATAATTAATATACTATACTATATATAAAAATAAAACCCTAAACAAAATCCTAAATGTCTTATTCGGTTTGCTTCATTTTGAGAAAGTTTGGATTACCTGATGTGTACGGAATACCTGATTAATTTGCTTCATTTTGAGGAAGTATGCTATCAAAGCTAGGGCTATCATAAAAGCTCATTGTTCGTGAACAGTTCGTGTTTTGTCCGCCAGAAAGTTCGTGTTCGATTCGTTCAAACAAGACGAACATGAACAATTTTTTTTTTGTTCGGTTTGTTAAATGAACCAAACATGAACAGTGATGTGTTCGAACATTTCAAACACGAACACTAGCTCTGTTCGTTCATGTTCGGTTCGTTTGCAACCCTAGACACAAGTATCAAAGGTACCAAAAAATATTCCTGATATAAAATTATATCAGAACTCAATAAAAATGTATCACGTATCTTTTACATCAGTATTATGCATTAAATATAGAATTTTTTATTTTGTAATTAACAAACATACCAACTAATTCCTATGTATTTGCATATCTAACACCAAAACTTTAACATTTATACTCCCAAATCTTTCATATCACATCAAAAATATTACAAGTATAACTTAGGAAAAGTAAAATACACATTTTCTATATATTGATAAGGTGGCATGTATGCAAAATTTAAAATTTTTAGGTGTTAGATATATAAACATGTAGGAACTGAGTGGTATGAATGTAAATCTTTCTACAGTTTATTAAAACGGATTTACATACATACCACCCAAAACATATTATTTTACCTAACATGTAACACTTTAATATTACTTATCTACCACCCAAAAATTTTGAATAAATCATTTTCAACAATCCAGAGGAGAGGAGTACAACTCAATTTTCTGCCCCTTAGGTCAGGAAAATTATTCCGTACGGACAATGTATGGAGCGCTGCGTATGGATTCTACAAATAACCACTGAATAACCAGCGAATAACCTTCAAGATCGTGTATTTCAAGATTATTGGGAGGTTATTAGGATGTTATTGCGGTATTATTCCGAATAACCACCGAATAACCTCATAATAACACCGCAATAACCTCTGCGGTTTCACTTTTATATTTTTATATGTTATTCGGGTATTTTGAAGTTATTAGGAGGTTATTGCTCAAATAACGCTACAATAACTTCCTAATAAACTGCCAATAACCCCCGTAGTTTCATTTTAATATTATTCACGGAGTTATTATGTGTTATTCGATGGTTATTTAGTAGTTATTTGCAGATCTGTACGCAGCGCTGCGTACGTTGTCCGTATTGAATAATTTTTCCTCAGGTCATACCACTTTTGCTGACTCTAACATATAATCACCCTTCAGTGGCAGTGCGATAACAGCAGAAAATTAGAATGATTCAAAATAGAATTCAGACTCCACTTCAGTACATTAACAACCCAAGAAACTAATTCAAGAAAACACATAAGTGCAGCATAATAATATTCAGTTAGAAGTTTTGAAGCAATAACTACACACACACATGAACTGAATAGATAATATGTTGTAATTCCTTCTAGAAAATACATCTGCATTACAGAGTAAACTTCTACTCTCATCTTCTTGAAACGCTACTGGTACCAGTCCAAGAGTATCTTTGTGATACCAGAGCTCTTTTATCCTCCCAAAAGATCCTAAGTTTGCTTGTACATATGTGTTCCAAGACTTGATATGTTGCATCTTTTTTCTCTTCTTCAACCTCAGATGACAACCATGTCTGAACACTTTTCCAATGCAAGATCTGAAGAGAGTGATTCAAGTCCCTTCAAAATGGGCACAATAATCATCCCTCAACTTAAATTTAACATGAACAACATCAAGACTATAGTTCATTTCCAGTTGACACAAGAAAATCGTTCCACCTGGAAAATCCCAAATATGCAAATTATTTACAACAAATGGGGTAGATAGAATTCTTGATGGAGCTACACCCCGAACTGCACCACAAAGACTCCTAACAAATGGATCGTCTCCGACATATCCAAACTATTCTTTATGTTTTGTCAAAGATCGTAATCTTTTGCGATGCACTTTTCTCAACTATTTCTCTCAACTATTTCTCAATCTAAAAGCCATTGCTTTGTTCTTTGTTGTAGATTTTAAATAACTGCAATTGCTAGCATTGCAAAGGTTTTTGGCAGCGATTTTAACTATTTTTTTGTTTTTTTTAAATATTTTTAGTGTGTTTTTTAAAAGCCCCTTTAAATAAGCACTGCCAAAAACGTTTTTTTTATGCTATCATATTTGTTAAACGTGAAAAAATGCAAAGACATATGTTTTACTACTGAGCATCGTCTTCAATCCACGAATAGATCACATATCATCCAACCTAAAAATGAGCTTCATAATCTATTCATGCAAGAACTAACCATGATGCAATATCTCTCAACTATATAATCGAACATAGATGTTATTGTCGTTGTCGGATCCAAGATAAATATAGAAGACATCATTCACTATACCTTGAATGGATGGCAGCTAACATATCAATTTTTTAGAATGGTTACCAGAATTAACATTCAATCGATCCATCTAGATGATTTTTACTCGCTATTATGTAGTGAGAAAACCAACTTGGCAGTTGAAGTTCAGATAAAATTACATTTGGCCACTCAAAATGATAGTCAGATTGCTCACACTATTGCTCAAATCAGAAACAATGGGCATCGACCAAAAAAAAAAGTAATGGCAGAGAGTATCAACGAAACAGTAATACCAAAACAAACTCAAACAATTCTGCATCAAAATAATCTTTTTCAAACAGAAAACATGACAACTGCGATCAACCTCAAGTTACCCGCCATATATGAAACAAAGAAGGTCATTCGACAACAAAATAGTGGCAAATGACTAACTTGTCATACCAACCGACAAACCCACAAGCCATGTTAGCCTCTTATAATAATTCCACCCAAAAAATGGCTTCTAGACATTGGCTCTACCTCTCATCTAAACTTAGATCATACATAGTTACACAATATTAATTCAACCGTATTAAGGATCACAACATATTACGGTTGGTAATGGTCAATCTTTACCTATCACACATATAGTTCAAGGTCTCTTGCCCAGCTCATTTCATAAGCTATATCTCTCTTCCTTATTTTATGTCCCAAATTTACATTAAAACCTTCTTTCGATTCAAATGCTGGCATCTGATAACTCTTTCCCATTGCACGTCAATAAATCTGTGTAGATAGTAAGGATATTAGAACCAACATAATCTTACTTCAAGAACCAACCTGCAGTGGACTCTATCCCATTCAACCAGTAATGATTGAAATAACAACACTAACAAGTTCAGTTTTTGCAACAAACATCTGTCGCCATAGCTTGATCACCCCCAATATTCAACTGTGCTAAAAATAGGTTACAAAAATACATTACTACATATCAACCTATTAAAACTACTATAATTCATGTAATATTGCAAAAAGCCATACATTACCATTTATGCCCTCTTCTTCATGTACATCTCAAATTTTAACTATAATACATTCAGATGTATGAGAACCGTCCCTAAATATCTCTAATGAAGGATACCATTATTATATTTCATTGCTCAACAATTTATTTTTTTATTATTATTTTTTGTGCTAAAAAATCTTAAACACTGTAAATATTTTAAATGTTTCAGACTTCCAACTTCAAATCAAAATCAAGATCATACGTATTGATAATACAACAACAAATATTTTAAAAATATCTCAACAAAATTGGCATTAATACATCAGTTTATTTTTTCTTACATGTCACAATAAAACGGTATAGCTGAGTGTAAAAACACATATCATGGAAGCCTCCAGAGCCATCAAACTAACCTCTTAAATACTTGACAATCTCTGGCCACAAATAGTTACTACAGGTACATACTTGATTAATTTGCTTCCATCTCATAACACAATGAACAAAGCTTTGTTTCATATTCTGCATAAAGGACAACCTTCGATTATAGTCGTGACCACATTTTACAAAACAACTACTATTATGAATATTTTAACACAAAATAGCTTTTCATTATATGATAAATATTCAACATTTATAAACATTTCTACAATAGCAAACAAAATTTCTACAATAGCTAACAAACATATATATATATATTATATATATATATATGATGGATTCATACAAAGCAATGACATTAATCTCTTACCCTGTGAATATTCTAACACAATAATTTGGCATTATATGCTCGAAAATTTATAAACATTTCTACAATAGCTAACAACCACGCTTTAACCAAGGTTAACAAAACTCATTTTGTAGAGGTTATTCGGACTTAATTTAAGGGATTGAATGAACAAGATAGATGAGCATCAAAATTAAATCCTTCAACTTTTAAAATGGGTTTAGCCAATATAAAGTATCATTATAAGAAGATGGACTTCTTTCATCATAAAATCAATAATAAGTCACGACTAGTCAATTTGATGCATATTATGTGGTGTGTTTTCGTCTTCTTCTTGTTGTATTTCTTCCACTATAGTCATATTAGAATCTCCTTGACTTTACTAATTATTAAACCTAGAAAATCTATAGTTCTTATCTCATTAGGACTTTTAGAAGGATCAACATATAGTTTCCACATTTTTGAGATAACTACTAATCTACCTTTCTAATGAAATAATATTTTATTTTAATTAAAAAGATCTCATAAGGCTATGTACCAAATAGGATCTCAACTTTAAATTTCAAGAAAGTTTTCTTTTTAAGGAAGCCTTAATAAGACACTAATAATGAATAAGGTTCTTACTAGAATGTCTATATGAGAACACATAATTGACAGAACCTCCATCTATCTAAAGCTACAAAAGTTATCTATTTTAAAATATTGCAAAAGATAAAAATTTTGGAATAAATATATTATACAAAATTATTCATAAAAATTAAAATTTTTGAAATGTATTAAATTTTTAAGTTATCTCAAAAATAAAAACCTCAAAACTTATCTAAAAATTTTGAAAGATAAAAACCTCATAAAATACGTATTTTTTTAAATCTAAAAAAATAGTCATTGCAAGATACATATTCTATAAGAGCTTTAAAATGAAAAAGTTTAATGATAAGGTCAAAACCAACTTTTTTCTTGAGGGTGGACAACTTCTTATGTCAAACATTTTTTTTAATAATTTTTATCCTTTTATATAGTATTAGGCAAAATAATTTATTGGGGAGGACAAAAATACTTATCTATTGATAATGCTTTATTTATTTTATATTCCATTAAGAAAAACTATAAATTTGAAGTATATCAATAATTGCTCAAAGTCATACTAATTTTATCTTTTTCTAGGAAGATGTACATTTTTTAAAAATATTGGAAGACAAAAGAATTTGAAGGTAAAAGTTCTTCAAAAATTTTAGAAAGCAAAAGACTTGGAAGATAAATGTGTTTCAATTACTTAATATCATGCATGAAATAACCTTCATTAGGTATATATTTTGTATCCTCATTAAAAAAATATATTAACATTTATTACACGCTTCTCTATAGATTAAAACTTTCAAAAGGTTTATACCTTCGAATATATACGTTTTTAATTCATGTAAAAATCTTAAAAGTCAGATATGTGCCTCATATATCCTAACAGGTGGTTAATATTATTTTGTTAAAGACTACATATTAGGCTTATAACATTACCAAGCTTATAAATGTGTCCAAAACATAAATAGCCTAGTCTCCCATGAAGGAAAATACTTATGAATATGCATCACTCCTACAAAATGATTAAATATCTATTAGTTATTATTACTTATATTAATTTGATTCAACCAAGCACACATATGAAAATGAGCATTCAAGGGATAGATTTGATTCAACGAACCATACCTAAAAAAAAATGTGCATTCAAGTGATAGACAAATGAAATCAATTATTATTGAATCTACATGATGTACACTCTTTTCTCATCATAAATATGGATTTTTCGAAGTCTTCTATAGCATTCAAATTTATAAACTTCTACATGAATTTTAAATGAGCAATTAATTATTTATATTAATATGATTTGATATGCAATTTAATCCATATTGCTCATATTTTTTAAATGATGGTCATTTTATAGTGAAAGAAGAAAATATGAAAAATAAAAGAGAGATAATATAAAGTCATAAGCTATTGATTAAGCATGGATTTCAATATAGTGCTTGAATTAAGACTTCAAAAATTAATGTTAAATTTAATAAACTTATATTCAAACAGAACATTTCAACAACATGAATTGAATGGCATTAAAAATTATGTGTTTTGATTTAAATGAGCCTAAATTTAATTAAATACTTCAAGGTATTAATAAATGAGTCAAATAATTTACAAATATTACATCCTTTAAGTCAAACCAAGTATCTCAACAAGAGAAACTCAATCATTCAACATAACTCTATTTTAGATTTTTTAAAGCGTAAATTGTTAATAAAAAGTTTATGCTTTAAGGAATCAATACAGGTCTTTTAATGAAGTGTTTTGAATTTTTTAATAAAATAAATAAAATAACACTTTTAAAAGTTATAAATAAATCCTCTAATCTATGCATAAGGAAATGCTAGACTTAAAATTAGAGATTTTGAAAAACATTATAGCTTTGTCCAATTAATGATCTCCAACGACCATTACTTCATTAAAGCTTAATTATTATAGTTTGACCACTATTTCTCAACTGCCATCTATCAAACGTTATTCCTAACTATGATATCTCAATTGCCAACCTTTAGTTATCACTATCAAACCTTATTCATGTAATCATTATCATCCGACAGCTAGCGTCACCCCTACGTTCTCTTTTACTTGCAATTTCTACTATAATATAAGAGGTTCAATAAAATGCTCCCAACTTTGTATTCTTGTTTTCTTCAATCAGGAGAAAGAGTGGAACTTTATAGTCTCATGCTCATTGTGTGCTATTTCAATTGGGTCAGGTTGTAATTATTATTTTCAAAATTTCATGCCAAAAATTCAATGTTCTTTCATTTTTTTAATCTTTTAGATCTTCCTATTAAATTAAAATGTAATTCAATCAATTTACCACCATGAATATTATTTAATAAAACAATATTTTATTATTTTGTTTTTTACACATACATTCATTACTTGACCAGAGGAAGTTTGTTGATGACTTGATCATTCAATGGCCCCCCTTTGTCCATGAGTCCAACAACCTTTGTTTCTTGAGAAAATGAAGCTGTTAAATTTAAAGGTAAATATATTATACAAATTATGTCATTCTTTGCTTGATCGTCATCAATATCATGATTAACAAGAGATAATTTTCTTCTCAACTATGTTGGCATTCTATTTTACCATAAGAGTTTTTTATTCATATACAACAACTTTTTGCAAACATTTTCCATTTATAATGATTTCTTTCATCAGCTAGAGTTTGATATACTCTTATATGTTCTTCTTAACTTAGGAAATCAACTTTCCAAATTCTCACCACACATGCAAATCCTCAATACACTTTATTACCATTGTAACAGAACATTTTTTTAAATAACCAAAAATGCTAATCCTTGATGTGTTATTTGTAGTATTTAGCAGAGAAATTATGGCTACAATCATACTACCGTATTGAGTGTAAAATAAAATATGAATGTATCATAAATGGAATACAAATAAACATTGTGTAAACATAAAAAGAGAACAAACTAAGTGAAGGGAGCGGAGGAGCTTGCCCACTATTTAGACACATAACAGCATATGTAATAAATTACACCTATAAGCCTTTCTAGAATCCCAAGTATATTTGTGCTCTCAATAATGAAACCTAACAACCTTTCACAAAATAAATTAACTCTTGACAATAAGCTTATCTTCACATGCATCTTTAAATGAGTCACTGATTCAAAAAATAGTCATCATCGATAAGATATCATTATAGAAGAAATCGCTTTTTCTTCTTGTAATTGCTCAGATGTTTGATTCTCAAGAAAGAAGCCATACACATCCTAAGATAAAATCATAGTATAATTCAAGATGATGATTGCGCTCTAGCTAGAAATCTCTAATTCAATAAAAGGTATTCAATCATAGGAGCCGCTTGATGGGATTTTTACAAAATAGAAATTTTTTTGTGCATTGAGATCTTATGCAATGCTTCCGATATGGGAATGTTAGGCATTTGCAACATGCAAATTCATCACAACATTGGTCATAAATACCTATTTTTATTGTTTTTTTTTTCAATGTGATGGTCCCTATTTTGTTTGTAGTTTTTTTTTTTAATTTTTGTGACCAGTATTGTCCTTTCAATATATGTTACAACATAGATATTTCACAAATTGGTTGTTGAAAATATAGTCAATGCTTCCATGCATGGACAAGTTATGATTGCAATGTTCTATTTGGGCAACTACTTCTTTATTTCTTTTATCAATAGATATAAACTAACTAAAACAACATGATAGGATATATATTCTGCTACTTTTCACGACTAAGTACTTAGATTCATATAGCACAAATAATCATCTCAAAATGAATAAACTACAATATAACTAAAAATTTTTTTATATACATCAGTTCTAACAGTATTATATGTAACAATTCTAATAATATTTTCATCTAAACAACATACTAAAAACATATGATTAATGTTATAGAAATACTAATTATAGTCATCTTCAACATTTCTCACGACAACCTACTTTTAAAGCTTCAACATTGATCAGATGATCTCTTTGATCACATATTGTGTAGCCATTTATTGACAATCTTGCCTTGCATTATTATGATGAGGATGAAAAAATAAATTGTGCATCGGGACAACGACAAGAATCTGACCTTGCTATCGTGTATTTCATGTGGTTGGATACTTGCCTCTGTCCAGAGGTGTTCACGTATATCAAACAAAATAATTTCTCGATGTGTATGGGCACTATCTTCCATCCCTTCAATTACTTCAAAAATTATATATATGAACCTTGGTCATTCCTCCATTCCATCCATGGATATCACAATTGAAACATGCTTATTATCACCGTTTTACCATATTCGATAATTATATTCCTCATTTTTTAAATAAATATAAAAAATATGTTGATATTTTTATTTATTTAAGTTCAAAATAAAATTTATTTTATTATACTTGATAAATGCTCAAAAAATTGTTCTAATCATCCACAAAGCTTAGAGTATTTCAAATAATTAATATTCCATATTCAAATTCAAGATCATCGAGAGCCCCGATTCTAGCTAGTTTATAGCCTGAATTAGTTCAATCCGATCAAGCCTAGATCAAACCGTTTAAACGCAATCACAGGCTTGGATGGGTAAATGAATGGTCAAATGAGTACTAAATCTGACAAGTTTATAATCAAATCAAGTGTTACATCAAGACAAATCCTACGGGCTATGGGTCCAACTTAATTTTGACATGATTAAGGCACTCAAATATTTAAGAAATTTCATTTGATCAAAGGGATTGCTTTAAGCCTTCTGATGGAGTGTTTCACATTCATAAAGTATTTACAATGGATGCCCCTCACAAAATCTATAATAAACCCCCACTCTCTTTATGGTGATGGACCTGGAATTGGAGGAGAAAGCTGAAGGAACTAGTTCTAAGATTTTGAGGATTCTTGAGCTGCACCACCACTAGATTATCGTCCACTAGACCACGTTATTGCCAGACCACCTTATTGTTTCCCAAACACCACCATCGAGTCATCGCAGTCACCAAACGATCGCTGCCTGGCCACACCATCAAGCCACCGCCATCGTCGTACGTCAGTTGCCTAGGCACTACTGCAGTGTGGCCGCCGTCACCACCGAACCACTATTGTTCTCACTAGACCACCATCGCATGACAGTTGTCACTGCCTAACTATCATTGTTTAGTTGTCGCAGCTTTCAGTCTACCGCTACCCAGGAACCACAATCAAGTTCCAGGCACCGTCGGACCACTGTCACTGCCATCAGACCACCTCCATCTAAAAGCTGCCTAGCCACCACTGTCTAGCTATGCACTTCTACCCAGCCAAAACCATTAAATTGTCATTGTCACAGAACCACTACCGCTATCAAACCATTGTAATAACAGACATTGCTAGCATCATACTTTTTTGGCACTTGATCTAGATTGTTAGTCACCGTCACTTCTCTGATATATTAATCCACCACTCCCCTAGTAGAAGTCATGTCAATAACCATCACCCGTGTAATATTTCTTCTTGCTTGTCAAGAGTCAGTAAAATTCTGTAATCTATATTGACATAGTAGAACCATTTCAATTGGACTAGGTCATGTGATTTTTATTCTTGCGAATTTTCCATGTAAAAATCGATAGTGTCTCATCTATCAACTCTTCATTTATTTGTGTGATGGATTATTGTCTAATGTCAAGTCATTAACATACCAATTTACTGCCGCGAGTTCTCCGACACATAACAATATTTACAATAACAACGTGTGACTAAGAATCAATGAATTAATTTTATTTACAATAACAAAATGATGCCAAGATGAACACTATTGATTTATTAGAGATTTGCAGCTAATGCCGATAACCGAATACAAATCTCATTCTAAATCTACAATAATCCTATAAAATTTTAAGGATAAGTGCAATGAGTGATGTACCTAACATAAATTTAATTTTAGGTAAATTCAACAGACTCTGTGCTTTACAATGTGACTAGATAATAGATTGTTATATTTTCCTAACTAAATTACAGTCTGAGGCAACTCTTTCATTATATAATTAATATTAAGGCATAGAAATTACAATCACCTTTCTTTTGCTTAAAAGAACTTTATAATTTCCATTTAATTTGAAAGCCAGATTTAGTAAGAACATGATTACAGTATTGTTAGTTTATTTTTTTCAAAAAGATGATCAAACCAATAACCCATTCTATATTTTAATTAAGATAAAGCATTACTAAGCTCAAAATTCTAATAACGCCAATCTTATACCCTTCCCACAAAACAATCCCCAAACATGGATGGTTTACATACATACCACACAATTCCTATGTATTTACATATATATCCAACACCTAAACTTCAACTTTTCATGCATATTACATCTTATTATAGATGAAAATATATAATTTACTAATTTTTAAAAATTAAAATAATGGTATTTCTTATATAATATTAAAGATTTGGATGGTATGAAAGTAAAAAAAGTAAAGCATAGGTGTTCAATAAGTAAATACATAGGAATTGGGTGTTGTAAGCCGTGGTCTGTTGGTTGGCGGGGGGCCACGGGTTCGATCCCCCATAGCGCGGGGTTCTCGAATATATAGGCACATGACATTAGGCCTCCATCATAGAGCTGTAACGCATAAAGAAATCGGTATTTGGGCCTCTACCAAATACCGATTTCTTTGATAAAAAAATAAAAATAAAAATAAATAATAATAAATGCCCCAAAATCATTAACTAACAAAGTCCCACTTCATAAAGCTAGCTAGTGCACCCCACGTTCATCAATGATCACTAAAAAAAAACTTAAGAAAAAAAGAAAAAATGAAAATAAAAACAATAACAATTCAACAAACAGCACACAATTATAATCACCTTAACGTGCGTGCATTATGTATCATATATAAAATATAAGCTTCCACCATATATAAAAAGACCAGTATAGCTCATTCCAATCAACCATAATCAAAAACCAACGGTAGAGCTGCCTTACAATGGGTCTCTCTCTTTCTTTTCACCTTTTCCTTTGCCTTATATCCTTCTTCATCATGGCTGCAATGGCACCTGCTGCTGCTCAGGAGACGTTCGAGGACTCAGCTGCAGAACTCTCGTTTGGGTACTATGCCAGGACTTGCCCTAACATGGAAGCCATTGTACACAAGAAGATGAAGGATTGGACTGCTCGTGATTCCACTCTTGGTCCTGCAATCATTCGGCTGCACTTTCATGACTGTGCCGTTAGGGTGATCTTCTTCTTCTCCGCTTCTCCTTTGATCTCCTTCTTTTTCTCCTCCTCGTTCTGCTCTTTCTTCGTGACATCTTCGGAGAAATATTTTCATGCGGAGAACGCACGCAGAGATGCATGCGTACTCTAATAACTTCGCAATACCCTCATAATAACCTATGAATAATAATAAAATGAAACCCGAGAAAGATTATTGAGATTATTGGTTTATTAAAATTAATACATCAATAATCTGTCAATAACCTGAAATGAAAGTTATTGAGGACTATTACGCATGCACCTATACGTGCGTTCTCTGTATGGAAATATTTCTCTCTTCTTCGTGTCATTTCTCTTTGCAATTTCTATTTTGAGATTATTGTATGTTAGTGCGTTCTCAGGGACATGGGTGAATCCAGGTAGAAATCAGTGGAACAATTACCTTCCTCTGTAATTCAAACTTTCAGTCAATTTGATCTTTTCACCCTCTTAAAATATCAATTTTTAACTTACTGAAATATCCACTTTACATACTTTGAGCCCAAATTTATATATCTTTTTTTTCACATCAAACATGCATCATTTTAAATAAAAATTAGATGAGTATATGCTAATCAAAATATAGTTGGAATGAATTTAAAAACACTTGAATGTGCTTTGAGATCATTGTAATACAAGAATGTTTCTTTTTTTCTAAATATAAAGTCATTGAATTGATTAATGGAGTAGGGATGTGATGCTTCAATCCTACTGAACCACGCCGGAAGCGAAAGGAAGGCGAAGGAGAGCGAGACCCTTAGAGGATTCGATGTTATTGATGACATAAAGGCGGAGCTCGAGAAGAAGTGCCCAAAAACTGTTTCTTGTGCTGACATTCTTACAGCTGCTGCCCGTGAGGCTACCGTTAAGGTAACTAATCTTCATCAGCAGCCAAATTAAATATCTGCTATTCAGAACTCAGGTTGCATTTGGAGTAGTTTATCCGCTGCGGCGGTGTTATGATAACACCATTTCACCGTTTAAAAACTGTGTTTGATCAAATACACAGTTGGTTTTTTTTTTTCATCACTAAAAGTGGAGTACGGGTCAAACCCTGCGGTCCGTGTTGTTAGATAAACAGTTTATCCAAAAATGCACAAACTGCCCCCCAAACGTGCCCTCAGTTTTCAATTACTTTTCTTAAGATATTAAATTACTGTACATAAAAATGAAGTTTTTTTTGGTACTTTTCTAAAAAATTGCTATGAACAGATTGGAGGGCCATTCTGGGAAGTTCCATATGGGAGGAAAGATGGCAGGGTTTCTCTTGTTTCAGAAGCTGCATCTGTTCCCATGGGACATGAGAATGTAACTTATCTCATCGAGTTATTCCAATCGAAGGGTTTGAGTCTGCTTGATCTAGTTGTTCTCTCAGGTATATAAATTATTTAGCTCTTTTTAATTATCAATTTTAGCTTTTTGTGATTATTTAGGATTTGTTTAGAGCACCTGCAACTTATTGAATAATATGCTAATAAGCTGATTAAAAATAATTAGTTGATAAGTCAGGTGCGGTGGCTATTACAAATTTTTAATTTTTGAAAAAGTCAAACTGCAGTCAGAAGCTACCACCGCACCTATCTATGTCGGTGTGAAAACGCTGTTTTCAACGTTTTGAAAACGCATAAGTTGTCAAAACGCAATTTACTATAACAAATCAGATGCGTTTTCAAAATGCCACTGCACCAAATAAGTTTTCTCAAACGGGCCCTTAATTTGCTCTTCGGATATTTACTAATAAGGGCAGATAAATTTAAGATATGCTAACTTTATTCTGTAGGATTGTTATATTTAAAACTTGACTATGGTAGTAACATAAGTTTTTCTTTTCTATTTAGTTGCTTTTTTTTTCTTAAGTTGTGTTTTGATCGATTGACTATTGACATCGGAACTATCAAATCATGGACATATGATTACTGATCCATCTATTTGATCCTAAATTGATGCACCATTTTCATTTTTTTTTTCTTCTAAATATAATATTACATGATATCCTAAATAAATCTCCATCATTTTAGGAGCACACACTATTGGAAGGAGTACTTGTGGCTCAATCCAGGATAGAGTATACAACTTCAAAGGCACCAAAAAACCAGATCCCTCCATTGACGCACATTACCTGAACTTCCTAAAGAGGAAATGCAGATGGGCGTCAGAATATGTTGAGCTCGACGGCACAACACCTACAAAATTTGATTCAGTCTACTACAAAAACTTAGAAAAAAAGATGGGCTTACTTTCCACAGATCAATCGCTCAATTCAGATTCCAGAACTTCACCCATTGTTTCAGCTCTCGCAGCTCAGCCAATGCTCTTCTACCAGCAGTTTTCTGTGTCTATGACTAATCTGGGGAATGTTCAAGTTCTTACTGGAGATGAGGGGGAGATCAGAACTAAGTGCAGTTCACCTAACCGTCATTGATCAATCTGCTGGTTTTTCTTATATATATGGTGGTTACCGTTTATAGCCGTTGAGCGTATATTTGAAATTTTTTGAATTTACTTTGAGAATTGAGTGTTGTTTCTGATACTGGCAAGATAGATGAAATGGGAAGAATGGAGCTTATTGCTTTGAAATATAAAAGTTCTATTCATTTGCTGTTTGATGAGTTCTTAATGTAGTTCAAATATGTGATCAAATAATATTTGGTGATAAATTTAGCATAAGATTGATGAGAACATTCAATGATATCACCTTTCAGTCTAATGGAAAGATAAATGTATTTTTCCCTAATAAATGAATGAAAAAAGAGAAATAATAATGAATTATATATATAAAATCATGATCAAGCTTCTATAAAAATTTTTCCCTTAAACATCTTGAATCGGTTTAGATATAATTATGTCAGTTTTCAGTATGTCTATATGAGGAGAACGAATTTAGAGCTACGTGCAGAGGTTAATCTAGAACTGTCACTTGTCAAATAATATCTTATTCTAAAAAATTCGATAGAAACGGAGTGGATAGCACGACCTGACCCGACCAATCTAGAAAATAAGAATAGTTCTAAAAAAATTTTAAAAGGAAGGCATGTTTTTAATTAAAAAAAAACAGTAAAATTGGTATTTAAATATCTATTTTGACAAAAGATCGTTAAAATTGTTATTTAAATACAGATTTTATCCATTTTTTTATTCTAAATTTATATATCAAGTAAAATGATAAAGAAAATATTATTTAAATACTATTTTAATTTTTCTCAGAAATCCTATTATTTTAACTAATAGTGTCGTTGTTAAAATAGTTCATAAAATAATACTAAGGCTTTCATTCTCATTATTGATCAAATTTTATTTTAAAAATGACATTTTTAAAAAATTTGTCTCCGAATAATTTTTTTAAGAGCTTAGTAAATTAAAATTACTTAAAAACAAAGAAATTTTTTAAAAAAATTTTGAATACAAATTTAAAATACTATTTTTATTTTCAAAATTTTCATTATTAAAAAAAAATTAAGAACAGTACTTTCATTTAAAAAGCTGAAATTTTCGAAAAAATAATATTTAAATACTATTTTTTATTATCATTTTATTCTGTATATCAATTTAAAATTAAAATGAGCAAGATAAAGTTACTATTTAAGTATCATTTTTTATCAATCTTTTCATTTCCAACTTCACAGTTCTTAAAAAAAATTCCTCGCCGTTGAAAAAATTTGTAAGTGCTTTCTTTCAAAAAAAATCGCCTTCGGCAGCATGTAATAACGCGGACTTATATCTGCATGTAATATATATTTATTTCTCTCTTTGTAGTGTTAGTCGTGACATGTTGGTAGAGCAGACTCTTTGAAGATTATAAGTCTCCTCAGGTCACGGGTTCAAATCTCCCACTAGCCAGTTTAGCGGTAGTGAGGGCATAATTAGAATAGTTAGGCATATGAGGATGGTTGGAGGGTCATATAATAACCTCGGGTCATTCTTTTTAAAATATATAAGTTGAGGAAAAAATTTACCGATGGCTGTGATGCGTTCGAATTAGATGTTAAACTAGGTTTTGAGTTTATTAATCGTAGCAATAGTTCGGACATTAGTTTTTAGGCACTCAGTTTTTTCTAACTGTAAGGTAAGTTCCCTTCTCCCATGCATTAAATGTCAAATCTATAAACGTAAAAATCTATAAAAACACGAGAAACTATTTAATGGAGAGATTTTTTTAGAAATGAAATTTTTTAGAATTTAATTAACTATAAGAGCTCACCTAAATAAAAAAATTTATACCGACGACTAAAATAAATCCTATCTTGCACGAATTATATAGGAAAAAAAAATTCAAATTCACATAGATCCAAACAAATATGAAAACTCTTATTTAGGTTATGTTTGGGGCAGTTGCAGCATATTAAAAAGTTTCTGTGAAGCTGCTGAAAAATAATTTGTTGTCCAATATTTACGATTTTTTTTTTCTTTTGAAAAGGTCAGACCGCAGCTAGAATGTTGTCACCGCACCTAGCCATGACCGGTGGAAAAACGTAGATTTTGATTGTAGTTTTTTGAAAAAACTGTCAAATTATAATTTATCCAAATAAATAAAACTGCAGTGTGATGCCACCCGCCTCAAACGGATCCTTAGTATTAAATCTTACTATATAATGATAATTATATATTTTGATATACTATATTATTCTTAATATTATATTTGATCACATAAATAAAAAATCTTCAAAAGTTATAGAGGTATTGGATTCCTTAATCTATGAATTAGGGCCCGTTTGGGGCAGCTTAAAACTGCGGTGGCGTTTTCAAAAACGCCGCCGTACCGTTTGTTTTACATTTTGGACAGCTTATTGAAAAACGACCTCCTCACCTTGATCCTTCGGCTTCTCGCCGGTCTTTCTCCTCCCTTCTTCTTCGACGATCTCAAGAGGTATATGTCTCCCCTTCTACATCCGCCTCTGCTCCTCTTCTTTCGGCATTCAAAATCTTCTTTCGGTATATATCTCCCCTGACCCTACGGTTCCTGTGGCGATTAGCTTTGGGTGAAGGTGGAGGAGTTGGATCTCTGAAATAAGTTTTTTTTTTTTTTCTTCCCTTCTGCATCCGCCTCTCATACGCATAACTGGAAAGTTTAATTTTCTGTTACTCGAATTTACAAGTGCTTCATATATTCTCCTCTCTACTCACTTTGGTTAGCCTTTCTATTTTGTTGCAAGGGAAGAAGAGGGAGGAAGAGGAATATGGTCCATTATCTGTTGTTTTTTGTTACACTGATGTGTGCATCATGTGGTCTTACGAGATGATATTAAACTTCCTACATAAGCATTGAAGTGATGTTATGTTTAACATAAGTGCTACGGTTCCATAATCTGTGGTTCTACAGATTCCCCCAAAAAAAAATAATAAAAAGGCAAGATCATCATGTCTCTGTTTGTTGGCGTAGGGTCAGGTTAACGGAAGTTAATAGTTATGTTTTTGCTTTAGAACAGGCCTTCATAGGTGTTAGGGAGCTCATAGTTATGTTTATGCTTATATTGATATGACATTACATTTAGGATGTTATATGTATATCACATTGCTAACATAAGCGTATGATTATATTGATATTTAAATTTGGTGGTTTCGATATGAACTTAAATATAAACTTATTTATGTAATCATATAATGAATGTTCTTAATTTTGATTCACATGTTATAGGTTCCTTAATATTATTGTAATAACATAACGTATTATAAAATAAATATTTTGTGTTTATCCATTTATCTGAATGATTGTAGTATGAAAAGCTACAGGTATTCTGGGAAGTCTGAACATGTATTATGCCGTTGCGGACTGTCTTCCTTATTACTCATGTCACGTCAAGAACATAGCTACGAGCGCCGATTCTACAGGTGCCCGCGGTGGGCACACGAATCAGAGAACTGTAATTTCTTTAGGTGGGCCGACATTACATCCATTTCTACGTTATCTCAACTGGACATCGTTGCTCGGAGTTCGACGCCATCACAACTTGATAACGTCGCTTGTGGTTCGAGTGCTTCCCAGCCAAAACAGTTTGTTCAGGGTTCTGAGGTGTCAGAACCGGGCAACATTCACTATGACGTGTCTCTACATTTTAAAATGAACATTGTCATTTTCTTCCTTGTAATTTTAATATGTTATGTTTTCTTTTATTTTTAGGTTTCATGATGCTCCATATTAGTTTGTTGAGTGTATTTCAATTAGATGTTTTTCCTATGTCTGTTAGAAGCTTGCGAACTCCAAATGTGTAATATTAAATTTTCATGACAAATGAAAATTATGAGGCTTAAGTATATTTTCTGTCTCAATTAGATGCTTTGAAAGCTTGAGAGAAATATTTCTCCTTAGTAATGATATCCGCATTATAATTTGTAAATTATCCATTCTTATGTATGTACATATCTAATAGCTAAACTTAAAATTTTTAAATACATGTCACCTATCCTAGTATAATTTTTTAAGAGTTAGAATTTTTGAAAATTTTGTTAGTTGTTCAAAGTTGTTATATCACTTGCGAAAATTTTAATACTGATGGTTTACCAATATTTAATATCTTCTCAAATATAGGTAATCTGATACATATATAAAAATTACATTTTATGTGTTACATTAGCAGTTATGTTAAATTTAAGATCTAAATTATTAATTAGCAGTTATGTTAAACATAATTTAAGAATAAAATTTTTAAACTTATGGTTAACATAATTTATAAGGTATATGAGAAAAGTACATTGGTTACATATGTCGATAAATTCTGTTCATAGTATGTAATGTCGTAATCGTACAACGAGCATAAAGAAACGAAATAAATAAATTTCTCAGATGTTTGAAAAAATATATATATTTTAAAAAATAAATTTTATATTTCAAAATAAGATTTCATATTTTAAAATTGTCTTTCTTAAATATAAAATAAGAATTTATGTCTTAATAAAATTTTATTGATCTTAGAGGAGTAGAATTTGTTATTTTTCTGGAAACAACTGCAAAAAAGTTGTTTCGAAACCGCAAAAACCAAACAGATTTAATGCATTATTCATTTCGTATAGCGTAATAATTATCTATCCACAAACAACATGAATCACTGCTTTTCCAAACAGTCAAACCAAACAAATGAGACAAATTATCCTGATCACTACTATCGACAGATTATCGAATACGCAACTTATACGAATAGTTCTGAATACAATAGATAACCAGTTAAAATAATTAAAAAAAATATTATGACTTTATAAATAAATCTTAAAAAATAATAAAATCAAACATATTTTTCCTTTTTGGTTAAGAAATAAGAAATCCATAAATATTTCAAACAGGACTTCTACTTCTATTTTTGTGCTTTTTTAAATTAGAAAATTCATAAGACTAAAAAGAAAAAAATAAAATAAAAGTGATTCCACACAGCCCCTAAGATAAAAAAAAGTTTTATATATATTTAAAATCTAAAAGAATTGAAACCTATTATATAAAGTGGAAAGCAGAACCTAAAAAAACCCAAATCTCCAATCTCCTTAAATTTCCTTTTGTGGTGCGCTCAAACAACAAAGCCTAAACTATGCAGTTTATTAATTAAATTCTAACCATCACTATCAAAAAATCTTAAAACATTTTGATTCATAAAACAGCCGTTTCATAGAGAAAGATTCACAAATACTTTCCTCAAACATCAAGCACAAACTCCGCACAAAAAGCAAACCACACTGCCAAACTCATTTTACTCAAAGTAAAGCATATCCAAACTATATCTCAGCAGACAAAGGGTTCATCAACAAAATCATCAACACAGTAAAGTCCAGGTCTCTGCTTGAATCCCTGCTTCGCCAGTACCTTCCGCGCTGTCAAGACGAGCTCCCGGTTGCCAACATCGCCGTCGGACTCTGCCAGAATGGTCTGAATTGCATTGCTGAGAGCCCCATAAGCTCCTTCTGGGTTCCCTGTAGGATTAGCATCAGCAGAGGTCTGATCAGATTGACACCCACTGATCAGTATCCCATTCGGAGGCAGCTCCCTCTTCTTCGTTCCTGCATAAACTTCCTCTTTGCTATCAACTCCGGTTTCCAATGCCGGCTTGATGTAGCTCTCATCATTCTCCGCCAGCTTCTGCTTGAGAAAGCCGACTGCAAGAGCCCCTACCATGCCCGCGAATCCCCCCTCATCGCCCCCATGAAGACCAAACTTTTGCAGGAGGACATTCATGAATTTCTTCACCTTGGGGCTCGCATCCTCGCCGAACATGTCAAAGAGGGTCGGTCTGATGTTTCCAACATCAATGTCTTCCTTGCCTGTCTTTTGCTTCAGGATTTCGATGAGAGTGGAGAGGGGTAGGGAACGGCTCTTGATATAGTGGCCGTGATCGGTAAACTCAGTTGGAGTTGCTTCTTCCTCGTCAGAATGATGGTGCCCTCGATGCTGGCTATCGCCTTCGAATGCAATGTCGATGCCACGTGATTCCAGAGCACTGTGCACGGTGTGCTTTAAGAAAGATGAGAAGCTGAAATTGGAGCCTGTTTCTTCTTCTTCATTGCGTCTGGTGCTCTCGCCTATTTGTTCCTTGGCGTTCTCGATCAGGCCGCCACTGTGACATGAGTCAGAGACAATAGTGAGTCGACAGCCATCAGGGAGATCATCCACAAGCTCCCTGAAATCATCATCTGCAAATAAAACACAGAAGCTCAATAGTCATAATCAACAAAGAACAATGCTGAAGTGGAATTCAATCAAGATTTTCATTTATGCTTATTATTTTCATCAAATGAAGACTGAGAATTAGAGGCCTTTCTAATTCTCATTTAAATATATATAAAAAGGGAACACCTTTGAGTGGCGAACATGTTGTTCATGCCAAATTCCAACCATTGCAGTTAAAAGGTATGATTGAAAATAGTTTAGTAGCAATTACAGGGTTAATACAAACTGGAAAGAATTTAAATATGAAAAATGCTATTTTTCCTGTTTTTAAAAAAAATTAGAGCTTTATTTTGCCCTCAAGTCAACATTTTCAATGATTTTTCTTAAAAGAAGCAAAACATCCAAAGGATGGTAACAGGAAAGTAGGATTTTGTCGTATATGTTTCGAGTTAGATTATTAAAAGCAATGCATATTAGGCAGATAATTTTTTTTAAGGGGAAGATTAAGGGGAGAGCTTACAGGACATAGACTAGTTAAAACAAATCCACTCACTAATTATAAGAGATCACAAACAGCTGCCCTCCCTCAAACTCAAGCAAGGCGTGAGTGCAATGTACCAAGACTTACGCTCGGAATTTTGTTTTTAACAAAATATATTTCGACTGTTTAAAAATAAATCCTATTTATGGTTCAGAAGGGGAATCTGTCTAAGTTTAACTAAGCTCAACAAATAAGTTGTGAATTAAAAACCTAGGATTTGCAATAATTATAAGTGTCAAGATTAGCTTTGGGCCACTAAAAATGTCGATCATAGCTAGACATTTTTATGTGTAAATATTTATTTCCCTATAAACAATTCAACACCGTAAACAACTCTATATTCTGTCTCCCATAAAAGCAGAAATTAATAATTTGACGCATTTTAACACAATCTTATGATAGGGAATGATTACTTGAAGTTAGAGCAGGGTAGGGCGCCAGTGAGCCCGCCCCAAAGCCTGCTAGACGAGCAACTATACAGCTAGCCACATCCACCTTCTTAGGTTGTATAGATCATGTGACTTGAGGAAGGATAAAAGGGAACTCATTCTGGTCTCTAGAGGGGCCCATCTTGATGTTGGCTCGCTTAATGTATGAATGTGTTCAAAATTAGATGTTTTTGTTGTTATTGGAAACTTTAAAATGAGGCATACATTTTGTTAGTGAAATTCATCCAATTCAAAGTCTTTTTTGGTGCTTTAAACAATAACAAAAATAATTCAGTTTTTAAGTGCTTTGAGCTTCATGGTTTGATGTCAAAAACTATGCTTGATTTATGAGGAATTTTATGACCCTGAAAATTATCTTGTCATTTTTTAGTGAGAAAATTGCAAACCCAAAGGTCTTTTGGATTTCAAAAAGTTCAACACTTCAAAGTTACACTTTGAGAGAAACTTTAATTCGTGACAATTCCTTGGATGTTAACATAGACAGCACAATGAGGCCTACAACACCTCGTTTTATGCACCTCATCAGACCCTTGCTCAAAGACTTAGAAACATGGCTAGCCGATGTGCATAGCCAAAAAAGTCATTTCGGGATCTCTTTTGATAAAATGATGACAAACTTATATAGTATCCATCTTAGGTTTGTCAAGATAAAAATATCATCTAATTCAATTAGTTTTAAATTCGAGCAAATACAAGGAAAGCTGCTTGCTTATCAAGATTAGTTTAGTCCTGATGTAATTGGTTGATCCACCGAGAACCTGGTTCGATGACAATGACGGGAAATCAGTGAAAATATCTCATCCCGCTCTAAATGAATACTCAATACTGCTACGCCCACTTCATCATCTTAGACACTATAATCACCTCCAATTGACTTCCTTCCTTAAATCTCTAAATATTCCACATTTGACCTTATCATCAAAAACCATTGTCACTAATCATCTGTTCCACTCAAGAGATGCCACTTGACACTTCAAATCAACAACAATGTCGCAAATATTCCTTAAACTTCATAGCAACTCTGCCATGAATTAAGATAAATATCAAGAATAATCACGAGCAAAATAACCATTCGATACTTGCCATATGGTGCTAGGCAGCTCTCTAGCTTGCCAAATGTCCAACTAACCATTACATAATATCTTGAAAGAACATATAATGTCTATAAATAGCTTGCTCCATAAAACTTATGAGAGCAAAATTTGGCCCCGGCAAAGACCATCATATTGTAAACGAACTAAAAAAACAAGTAATCCCCTTCATGGCATACTTCATGAGAACCTCTTCCACCTTTCCATGTAGTGGACATAGGCAGGCCAGCCGAACCATTTGAAAATATCAATGTGTCATCTCAATTCTATTATTTTATTACTTCTTCTTCTTCTTCTTCTCTCTCTCTCTCTCTCTCTCTCTCTCTTGTTCTTCATTTTTATTTTCGGATGAAATACATTCCCTCTTCACAAAGCAACCAAGCTTAGACACTCGACCTTCTTGCTAAGCTTTGAACCAAACCATCCCACTTCTCTCCAACTTGAATTGGTTGTTGATAGAGGTACAACTTTCGTTAGCAAACTATTGTCGCCACTACCTTTGCCTATGACTACAAAGTCAAGGATTGCCCTGGCTAGAAGAAAAAATCATGGCAAAGACACAATACATGAGATTCTCCATAAAGATACCTTGTTCCACAGTCAAAACTTAGATTTTTTACTCCTCTAGTTGCAATATTAGCATCCATGACCCCCTCTACTCCACCTCTAAACATCATACTAGAGAGTCCCAATACAATGTCACTACTGATGTAATAGCCCCATGCCACTGACTACTGTCGACGTAGCTACATCTCTGATCATTGATTGAAAAAGGAAGCATCCCATAGAGGACTTAGTTTGCCACCACTGACATCTCATCAATTAAGTGATTGAAAGAAATTAGGCAAAGACCCTGACTTATTACCTCTGCTGACTTCTGGGATCTACACTTGGGAGACAGTGTTGGTGTTATAACCCTCACATTGAGGCCTAGAACACCTCGTTTTATGCAACCTCGTAAGGCCCTTGCTCAAAGTAAGATTTACAAACAGAACCAACCAAATGCAAAACCAAGACAAACATTTATGGGATCTCTGTTGATGAATGATTTAAAAAGTATACTATCCATCTTTAGTTTTGTCGGGATCACAAAATCATCTGATTCAATTAGTTTTATATTTGATCGAATACAAGTGGAGTTGCTAGCTTATCTAGACTAGTTTGGTCAGGATGTAGGTTATTGATCCACCCACAAACTAGTTCGATGAAAATCATGAGGAATCGTTGCTAGTATCTCATCTCGCTCGAATTGAATAAGTCTGCGCTAACATGCCCACTTCGTCGTCTTAGACTTTCTAATCACCTCCAATTGAGCTCATAAATCTCCAAAAATTCCACATTTGAGCTTAGCATTACAACAATCGTTACTAATCATCTCGCCCACTCAAGAGATGCCACTTGACACTTCCCACACAAATCAACAACCACGTCACAAATATTCTCTAAACTTCATATTATCTATGGCATGAATCATGATAAATCTCAAGGATAATCACGAGCAAAATGACTGTCCAATACTTGCCACGTGGTACTAGGCAACTCTCTGGCTAGTCAAATATCCCACTAAGCATTACGTAACATCGCTCTTTGTCAAAAGATCATGTAATGTCTATAAATAGCATGCTCCAGAAAACTTTTGAGAGCAAAACTAGGCCCATGCAAAGACCGTCATATTATAAATGAAGTAAAAGAGCACTATAAACAAGTGACTTGTAATCCCCTTTACGTTTTAATTCATGAGATCCTCTCTCTCCTTTTCATGTAGTAGACATAGACTGACTAATCGAACCACTAGAAAATATCAGTATGCCATCTCGGTTTAGTTATCTCTCTCTCTCTCTCTCTCTCTCTCTCTCTCTCTCTCTCTTAAATTTTATTTTCAGATGAAAGTATTTCTCTCTTCACAAAGTAACCAAAATCAAACACTCAACCTTCTTACTAAGCTTTGAACCAAACCACCCCCTTTTGTCCTCCTTGTATTGGTTGTTGATGAAGTTACAATTTTTGTTAGTCAACTATTGTCCCTACTACCTTTATCTATGGCTACAAAAGTCAAGTATTATAGTAGATAGAAGAAACAATTATGACAATGACACAATACATGAGGTTGTCCATGAAGATAGACATTGTTCTACAGTAAACTTCAAATCTCTACTCATCTAGTAGCAATATTTGCCTCCACGACCCCCCTACTCCACATCTAAACATTAAACTAGAGGGTTCCAGTACATTGTCTCTACTGATGTTATAGCAACATCCCACTAACTACTATCGAAGTAGCTACATCTCTGATCATTAATTGACAAAGGAAGCATCCCATGGAAAACTTAGTTTGCCAATGCTGCCCTTTCATCGATTACGTAACTGACATGTCTATTTTCATGTTAAAATTAGGCAAAGACCCCAACTTCTTACCCCTTCTCTTGTGGATGGCTTGTAGGATCTACGCTTAGGAGAGCCCATTGGAGCTTTTTTATTGAAAGAGGCCATAACTACTTTCATGCCCTCATAGACTCCTGGAGTTCACACTTGAAGTGCCGCAAACTTGAGGCATGTGGGATACCCCCGAAAGGACAAATGAGACCAATCAGGTGGCTTGTCAACCACCTCAAAATAATGTTAGTATGTCCGAGCTGGTGACAGCGACACAGCTTGAGACGTTGATCAGTGAAAAGATTAAAGCTGTCATAGCTTTAGATCAGGTTGAAAAGTTAGTGGGTAAAGGTCGTCCCTATCTAGTTAAATATGATTTAATGCCATACCCCAACAGCTATTCAATTTCAAAGGGTGTGCACTCTCGAACGATTTGGTCAGAACATTTGTCGAATTAGAAACTACGTTTGCGAAAAAATTTGCCAATGCAACGGAGAAAACTACCATTGTTGATCTTATCTTGGAGAAAATGAGAGATGAGTCGTTGACTAAATATATTACGCAATGGTGTAATTTAAGTATGAAATGCGAGTAACAATTAGAAGAAAAACATGCAATCTAGTTGCTAATAGGTAATATTGATGATAAAATGGCACCATACTTATGCATGACCTCTATTACTATTTTTTAGGAGCTATTAATAGAGTGGCTAAATTTGTGAAGTTACATTGGTCTAAATATGATAGCTATCAAGATAACCTAAAAAAAATAAAGTCCCAGACCCAAGAAGGGGTGAAGTGGATGCTGCTTTATTTTTACCCTAATGAAGGAAAATAAGGGGTTTATAATGTGGATAAAGGAAAACAACCCGTGTATGATGACGAGAGAAAGAGGCAATTAACGAATACTAATCATCAAAAAAAGCTTGTCCTTGGAGGGAATGATAGACCTCGAACCTTCCCTAGTGGGGGAGAGCATCAAAGACAAGCTACGGGAAATTGTGATTGAGCACAACCTTTCCTAAAGGACGTAATGAATATAGAATATTCCTTCAAAAGGGATAGCGTGGCAAAGTTATTCCGACGGGCTGCTAAAGCTGGTTTACAGTTACCAAAATGTGAATGGCCTGAAGAAGCTGACCAGACTAATAACCCAAGTTATAGTCTATATCATTGGTAGTCAGCCATCCCATCGAAGACTGCTATGTTACAAGGATTGTCTTGCAAGAAAATATCGAGAAGAAGAATTCACATTGTCTAACAATGTATCATTCCATCCAAAAAAAGAATCGATAAGAGTGGTCACATCTGCTTTCGCACCCCCAAACAAAGATAGAAATAAAGAAAAGTCGTTACAACATGAAGAATGGAAAACTGTAGTCCTCAAAGAAGACTATAACAATGTTGAAACAACTTTAAGGTGTTTAGGGCATTAAGTGCAAGTCTCCACTTGAGCCAGTTGTCGAAGTGAAAGATCGATCAAGTTTGAGCGCACCAACCTCCTCATCATCAACTCATGGTAGGGTAGACTTGTTACAAAATGAAAAGTGGCCTACTCAAGTTCCACTCAATGAAAAAGGATCATCTAAGGCCCAATGATGCGAAGAATAAAAATGTACCACAAAAGATCATTAAAAATCTAGAAGATTATCGACAACCAACTAAAAAATTTGTCAGGCTTGCAAATTTCATGTTTAGCCTCCAAATTATTGAACAACAAGGTGAGAAGAAGAAGTTGAACAAATTCCTATGGATAAATAGCATAGATGAGTTGTGCTTTCTTGAAGAAAGTGTGTTTGAACCAGCCACAATATCACAAATGAGGTGAATTACCCTTGATAGTGAGTCTCCTAATAAATCATTTGAAGAGACAAAATGTGAGTCTGGAAAAACTAATACCTCAAAAGAATCTGAGCCAGATGAAGTCGCTAGAATTCAATTGAGAAATGGTAGTGTTGCCAACACCGCCAATGAAAAGACTTTCAAATAAAGATAAAGGGAAGGATATTGTGGTCGATGATACCATCCACCGTAAAGATTTGAAGAAGTTTATGCCATCTAAAACAATCGATTATAATATCTTGTCACACATGAGAAAGATCTCAGCACAACTTAGTGTGTACGTGACTCTCTAGATGTCAAAAGACTTTCATGATACTTTGATCCATACTCTCAAAGATCTGGAGAGATATGAAGCATATTTTGACGAACGATCCATGCTAAAAGTGATTCAAGTTGAAGACTATACAACGATTACGTTCTCTGAAGAAGATCCAATGCTCAGGACATCAGAGCACAACCGCCTCTATGTGTCATGGTATAAAGTAATGAGATCATGATTAGAAGGATATCAATCGATTGAAGTTCCTCAATTAGTCTTATGAGCTTGAGAACATTAAATTCGTTGTCCTTGATGTTCAACACGTCAGACGAGATAAATTAATGGTGCCTGTTTTAATGAACAAGGGCAAAAGACAATGGGATCTTTTGTTCTACCACTTACATTTGGGAAGCTCTATACAAAGGCCAAATTCATGTCATTGACAAAGATCATTGATCTGATCTCTCCTTGGACAACTATAGCTCCATGAGTACGGCAAGGTCTCGTCTACTATGCATCAATGCATGAAGCATGAAGTACTTGAGAAATGACAAGGAATGTAGAATTTATGGCAACATATCACCATTTGCAATCCACGAGGACAAAATTTATGAAGATGCTAAATATTTCGTCCCTAAGGAATCAAAGCCACCACAGTCTTCCCTAGCGTCAATCGTTGGCTCTAAAGTCTATAAATAAGCATAAACAAAAAAGATAAAATTCAATAGGGAGAATGAAGGCAATGCCGACTCTTCCTTAAACGAGAAACACTATGCCTAAAAGGCAGAGGGTTATTCCTCATTTGGGTAGTGATTTAGAGTATATGAAAGCCCTCAATTAGAGGATGATGTCCCAAGTCAAAAGAGACATGCAAGCCCTCAATAAACGAGAAGAATGAAGTAGATCACTCATACTCTAATTATGAGTTTGAATTTACTTATGAAAGTAGGGAATGAGATATTTCTGCAAGGAGGATGGCTAACCTAACAATATCAAAAGACTCATTCATGATCATGTCAGTCCCTCCTCATCACTACAAGTAGGTTGCCCTCGTGAAGTGCATAGTATCAAAGAATTGGAGACATTCTATGTGCCCCCTTGCAAGAGAAGAGTGAGCCAGGAACTTTGTTCTATAAATCTGAAGAACATGATGAGCACGATTATGGTCAGTTCACTCAATGCTTCATATCATAAGAGATGGTGTCAGCAAAGATGCTTACATATTATTCTCAAACGATGCGACGGATGATGAAAAGGCACGAAATTTGCAATGGTGTCTATAAGCAACAAGCCCAATACCTTGAGAAAATATGGGGTCAGAATAGTCCCCCTGTTTCGAAAAGAAATGACAAGTGCACCCCTAAAGGCCTAGGGTTTGTTCGATGCAAACCTTGCCGAAAGACGGCCAATTATGCCATAACGGAGGAGAAAATTGAAATTGACGATGAAGTGAAATCATTTACGAAGTAAATCTTCCTGAATATGAAGATTTAGAAATCAAGCCGGCATCCGAAGAAATGGAAGATGGTTGATAGATTGTTATGATTGATGAGCTAAAAGAAATTAACTTCGGAACTAAGGATGACCCTCGCCCAACTTCCATTTGCACTCTCCTTCTTGACCAGAAGGTTGAAGAAATAAGAAATATACTCTGTAAATTCAGAGACTACTTTTCTTAGACATATGCTAAGATGCCAGACTTATTCCTGATGCGACAGTTCACAAGTTGGCGATCAAACCGAATGTAGTAATGATTAAACAGGCTCCAAGACGAATGAGATTGAAGATTGACGAGAAGGTGATTGTTGAAACTAAGAAACTTATTGAAGTTGGTTTCAATCGAGAAAAAAAAAATACGTTGATTGAATAGCCAATATTGTCCCTGTAAAAGAAAAGAATGGGCAAATTTGTATCTGCATTGATTTCAGGGACCTTAATAAAGCGTGTCCGAATGATGATTTTCTGCTTCTAGTGTCAGAATTGTTCGTAGACAACACTTCTGATTATAAAATGTTCTCATTTATGGACGAATAATCAGGTAACAATCAAATCAAAATGAGTTCCTGCAAATGAAAAACACATATCCTTTAGGACGCCAATTAGCATATACTGCTACGTCAATATGCCCTTCAACTTGAAGAATGCTAACGCAACATATCAAATAGATACGACATATCTTCAATGAGCTAATACACAAGAAGGTTGAATGTTATATGGATGATCTAGTTGTTGAAAGTAAAGATCGAAAATGCAACTTTAGAAGTTTAAGAATTGTATTTGAAAGAATCAAGAAGTTTGATCTCAAGATGAACCAAATTTAAATACGTATTTGGGGTCTCGGGAAAATTTATTGGGTATATTACATGCCACAAAGGAATTAAGATCAACCCACGCAAAATCAAGGTGATTGTAGAGATACTCCACATAAGAGTTTCCATTAGCTTCGCTCTTTACAAGGACATCTTGCATTTATTCGGCAATTCATATCAAATCTGCCAGGCAGACGCCAACCTTTCTCAAAATTGATTAAGAAGAACGTCCCTTTCAAATGGAAAGTGGAGTGCCAGGAAGCTTTTAATAGCATCAAGAATACCTAATCAGTCCACCGATACTCGCAGCACCAATTTCGATGAAGCCATTTATCCTATACATAGTGGCATTATAAGAGTCTTTAGGAGCATTTCTTACACAACACAACGAAGGCTCGTAGGAGCAGAAGTGCGCTACTCTCCCATTAGGAAATATTGTCTGGCGTTGATCTTTGCTGCTCAAAGCTCCTTTAGTACATGTTGTCTCACAAAATCCCACTCATCTCAAAAATCGATCCGCTGAAGTTCTTGATAACAAGATCCGCATTGATAGGTTGCTTGGTCCGATGGACGTTCCTCTTGTAATTCGATATCGCCTATGTTCCATAGAAAGAGTGAAGGGATAAATTCCGATAAACTTCCTAGTTGCACATGATGTTCTCGTGGAATCACTACTTAATGATGGCCTCCCTAACAAACAAATTACTCTTATTTATGAGAATGAAAAGCTGCAAATTTGGGAATTCTATTTCGATGGAGCATCTTCAATCAAGTCTCCACAACCTCCTAGCCTCCCGAAGGGAAGTGTTGGAATTAGCCTCGTCTTAGTGTGCGTTTGGGAGAACTTATTCACAGCGGAAAGCCACCGGCTGTTCAAAAAAAAAAATTTTTGAGGCGTTTTTAAAAAATCCTTTTCATTTTTGTATTAAAAGAGGATTGCAGGTAAGACTCTGTAATCCGCTTATTGCTTGAGCGAAAGACTCTGCTGCCCTCGCTATTGCCCTCGCTCTCCCTGCCCTCGGTCTCGCTCTCGCTCTCCCTGCTCTCCGCCCGAAAGACTCCGCTCGCTCTCGCTCTCGCTCTCCGCTCGAAACGACGCATTCGCTCTCACTGTTCTCCACCCGAAGCGACGCATTCGGGAGCGGAGACTGTAAACAAGAGGGAGCCGACCAAATTATGTGTTATCATCCTCTAAATCATGGTCTCCGACGACTCGCCATCGTCAAAAGCTCTCGAGCACCCCACGCTTACAATTTCTCTAGTTCTTTCTGGAATGAAGTGCTTGACGAAAATCACAACAGAGCAATAGACGCGATGCAGAGGACCAGAATAAAAAATGAAAGCATAGGGCTTTCCAATCTCTGTGCCAGAGACCATCAGAAAGCAGAAGAAGACTCCTGGAATTTCTTATAAAGCAGAAAATAATTACTGTCAAGCAGACTTTTGCTGTGTATGGAAAAAATGAAGTTTAGGTGTTAGATATGTAAATACAAAAGATTTGAGCAGTATGCATTGTAGTTTTTCCAGAAATTTGAAGGGTAACACGAATTTTGATAGCTTACTGTATACAATTAATTAAAATGATGGATATTTCATTCTCAATTCATAGCAATTTCTTCACTTGTAGGGTAATCAGCTATTTTTCAAACGCACAAACCAAACATCTAAACAGCTTATCTCAAACAAGGGTAGAATGGTCATTTATTCAGAATCAGCTGTTTTCCAAATGCAGAAACCAAACAGCGAGGCAGCTTATCCGGATCAGCTGCTTGTCAGCAGATTATCAGGATAAGTTGCTTATCTGAATAAGTTGGATAAGTTGCAGCTGCCCCCAAACAGACCCTTAGTCATCTCTGATGGAGGACTTATGAATATCACCAATAATGAGAATGAATATGAGGCATTAATAGCAGGCCTCGAGATAGTCATGCATTGAAGATCAACAATCTACATATTTATGGCGATTCTCAGCTTATCATAAACGAGTGATGGGGCGTCTACAAAATATTAGCTTATTATGCAAGCAAACTCTTCAACTCCTCAAGCAAATTTAAGAAGTTACTTTAACTTGAGTCTCCCAGACTCAGAATAGCAAGACAGAGAACTTAGCAAAATTGGATAAAGAAATGGTGAATATGATGATTAATGTCATGAATCATTGAGTATTTGAGAAGACAGATCTACAATCCCCGCTGAAAGAAGGGTCGAGTTGAAGTCAGCAAGATACAACTATGATTGTTCCTCACTCTCCTTTACAGATTATTACGCAAACCCAATCAAATAAGTCTGAGACAAATCAAAAAGAATTTTAATCTAAATTAGTTTCAGAAGGTCAGCAATATATCTTTATTGTTGAAGAATAAGAAGACTGGAGACAAACTTTTATCGACTATTTCAAATAGAGCAAATTGTTTGTCAGGAAGTCTATGGCAGCACAAATTTAGAAAAGAGCTTTACAATATGCTTTTGTCAACGAAACCCTGTACCGTAGATCCTCTGAGCAAATGTGGCTAAAAAGTCTAGTAGTTCGCTAAGCTGATAAGATCGCGACAGGTTCATGAAGATCTTTGTGGAGCGCATCACTCTGACGCTAAAATGTCATTCAAGATTAAGAGAATAGGCTACTACTGGCCATCAAAGATAAAAGATTGTATCAATCACGCTAAAAAGCATCATAATTGTCAGGACCATAGGGATACGATATAAAAAAAAATCTCCTAACAATAGCATCTTGGTCGTTTAAATACTGGGGTACGAACATAACTAGACAGATTAATCCACCATTGTCTAAGGGGCAACACATCAGTTTAGCAGCGACAGATTATTTCTCCAAATAGGCTGAGGCTACTCCATACAAGGAAATTAATGTCAAGCGCGTTATTAACTTCTTTACCCAGAATGTTATCTACAAATTTAGTGTGTCGTGTCATATTATCTCCGACAATGGTCTAGCCTTCAAAAATACAAAAATTTACAAGTTTGCCAACTGACACAAGATTGATTGGCAATATTCATCAATTTATAATCCAATGACTAATGGCTTGGCAGAAGACTTCAATAAAATGCTGATCAGGCTACTGAAGAATAACTTTGCAAAGAACAAGCATGAATGGCATACAAAAATGACAGCATATTTTTTGAAACCAAAGATTTCTAGTGACTCTGTTCTTTAGAGGGAGGAGGATCAAACTGATTTGGTAGAAAGAAAATAGGGAGAGAGAGAGTGTGTGTTGGTATTAATGCAGAGGTGAGAGACACATGTGTTCAAGGAGAGAGATGCGTAGAAAGTTGTGGCTCCTTGTGAGATTTAAAGAGAGGGGGGCACGTGAAAGTTGGTTGATCAAGAGAGCGAGGCTCGATGGCGATGGAGATGCAAGTCGGCGAGAGTGAAGGAGCGACCAGAGCAGTAGGAGGTGGTTGCTGGCTTTGATTTCACATGGTTGAGGGATAAAGTAGGGAAGTCAAATGTAGCCATGGGTTTATGAGCTTTCGAAAGAGGGGTTCGATCAGACTTAGGGATGGGGATATCGACGTTTAGCGCGATGTCAACAAAAACAATTGAAGAATCTCAAGGATCTCGGTGTTTAGCATGATGTCAACCTAGATGATTGAAGGATTCTGAATATCTCAGCATTTAATGCAACGTCAACAATAATGATTGAGAAATTTTGGGAATCTCGATGTTCAGCGAATGTCGACCCAAATGATTGAAGGATTCTGAAGATCTCGACGTTTAGCAAGCTGTCGCAGATTGTGAATTTCAAAACGGTTGGACCTCCGATTCCTTGGGAATTTGGCCGTGAGTGAGATGTCAACCCAAATGGTAGAAATCTCAGTGCAAGGCACCATGCTAACACTTACAGGTGGGGATTTCCGCCTTAAACTTAGTAATGTATCAGAAAATGAGCCTCTTGTTTGATGTAAGAACTTCAGTGATTGGGACATTCAAAGATCTCGGCTTTGAACTCGAAGACAACTCGAACGATATATACCAATGCTTGACAATAGAGTGATTTCAATATTTGAAAGATATCTAGGGATCTCGACGTTTAACACAATATCGACTCGGATGATTGAAAAATTATGAGAATCTCGATGTTTAACACAATATCGACTCAGACCCAGACTAAAGATTTCTACATAATAAGATGATATTAGCCTGATCAAGCTAGATATAAAAAATGCCCCTATCTCGCAAGGGGATTTCATCGACATAAATTGCTTTTTAAGGAATCTAGTCGTCTAGCGCGATACCACCTAAAAAAGAGATGAAAATAAAATAAATAAAATACCCTTGACCTTGCGCGGACCGGGGGAGGGGGGGTTGCAGCATAAAATATTTTGGGAATCTCAGCGCTTAGCACAATGTCACTCAAATAATTGAAGAACTTAGGGGATCTCGACGTTTGGTGCGATGTCAACTCAGATCAGTGAAGAATTCTGAGAATCTTGGTGTTTAACACGATGTCAACCTAGATATTTGAAGGATTCTAAGGATCTCGACATTTAGTACGATATCAACTTAGATGATTAACGAATTGTGGGGATCTCAACGTTTAGCACAATGTCGACTCAGTTGATTAATGTTTTAACATTTAAGTGCTCAAGGATCTCAACTTTGGGCATGAAGTCGAGTCAAATAATTGCTTCACTTGATTGACAATGAGATAATTTTACCATTTAAGAGATATAGTAGGGATCTCGGCGTTTAGCACAATGTCAAACCGGATTGAGAATTTATGAATAGTTGGACCTCTGAGTCCTTGAAGATAACAACTATAAGCACAATGACAACCCAATTGGTAGAAATTTTGGTATAAAGCACGATGTTGGCCCTTGCAATTGGGGATTTCGATCTTAAACTCGATAATGTATCAGGAGAGGAGCCCTACGTATGCCGAAAGGACTTCAGTAATTGGGGCATTCGAGGGTCTCGACTTTTAACTTTCATGTTGATACGAACGATATACACCCATGCTTGATAATGGAGTCATTTTAACATTTGAAAGACATCTGGAGATCTCAGCATAGCACGATGTCGATTGAGATGTTGAGAATTTCATATTTGGAGATCTTAACCAAGTGCTCGATGTTGATCCAAATAAAAAAGTGACGCCATGTCTTGATAATAAAAGGAAGTTTAACGCCAACAGAATATATTTGAGGATCTTAGCTTCGAGCTCGATCCCAATCCAAATAAATATAAGCAATCCCTTTGTATTGATAGCAAAAAGAAATCTAATGTCAACTTTTATTTTGATACAAAGCTTGAGGTAGCTTCTTTGATTTTATGCTTCACACTTCATTAGACCTGTTGAAGAAGAGAGGAGTCCTTCGATTGATGCTTACTAATTATTCAAACCAATTGAAAAAAGTTGCACCTGTAAAAACCGACTTGAGATCTCCATAAGCAAGAATCCTCTCCTTTGATTTTTATCTTAATTCTTAAATTAGGTAAGAAAACTTGTTGATACTATATAATTTGACCATGTTAAGTTGGATAGACTTATGATTTTGTAGTCATTAGACTAACAAAACGAGGTTTCTTCATTATAGTCTTGGGGAGTGAAGAGAAAAGCCAGCAAATCGGGATTGATGAGTTCGACCTCTGTTTAAGTCCCTGAATTGAGCAGAAGAAGAAGCAACTTAACTGGCTGAAGCTTGTAGATTTTGAGATATTTTCTCGTTTGACATTAGCACGTTTTGAAGACAATCATATAATCCTTAGAATTGTCTTACAACTTATTTTAAACTTCTTCGTTTTGTATTGTCAAACTGAACACAATTTTATCATTGACAACTTGAACATCCTCTCAGGGATCTAAGCATAAAGCATGATATCAACCTAGATGATTGGTTTTTGGCTGGAGCTCAATGGCACCTTGAATAACTGCCCCCCTTGTTTGGCAAGGGTTAATTTCAACACATAGTACATATATCTAGGGATATCAAATTTTAGTGTGATGTTTACCAAGATTATTGAGAAGACCCTCTATCTTGTATTTTTGAGAATCTCATCTTAGAGCACTGTATTGACCCAAATAGACCAAAACAATGCCCATTGTCTTATAGTGGAAACTAATCAGATCCTCTTCCTTAAAGGTAATGGAGTTGAAAAGATTGATCCTCAGCTGCGTCAATCCAATACTCCTCTCTACAGACAACGGAGTCGTCAGAAATCTATGGGCTCTGAATATTCGAAAAACATCCTGGACACTCATCGAGAGCTTAATGGTGTGCGAAGTTCTGGGTCAAATTTTCAAAAGACAGATGAAATAGTAGATAAGACGCTATCTAGAGATTTTGCCCATTTTGAGAGGACTTCAAAATTTGAGGTTCGAGGTTTTCCATAAGCGCAAGCCTCTATGGTTAATTACCTCTCTCGATAATAGAAGAGCACTTTCGATTAAGTCTAGTCATTAAACGATAAGCCTTCAGACTTCACATATATCAACAATAAATTTTTCAATTTAAAATTAAAAACTTATCACAACGAGCTCAAAGCGAAAGATGGGGGAAAAGATAACATACCCGATCAAGCTTCAATGATTTCATCATCTCAGGTTGTCATGGACACTGATCTACCTGGTCAGCGGAGGCAGTCAGCCCAACCAAGGGCGAAACCAACCTCCTTTTTAAGGGGGCAAACTTCCCCAAGACCCAATGTGAGAGGGGTAGGGCAACAAAGGGCAGAGTAATATTTCAAAAGAGGTAAGTGACCAAATTGCCCTCCCGTATATGCAAAAATCTAAATTTGGGGGAGCAATTTCCCCCCTGGACTACTTGGGTCCACCCTTGGACCCATCATGACATAAAGATCCTTTCCAGTAACAAAGGGTTACTTGCTTCATCCAAGGGGACATTGTAAACTTAAGGTAAATGTTTGTCTGAGGAAACTAATTTAAGTTGACCATAGCTTAAAAAGGAGTTTCATGTCCTATCAAATATACCATATGATTCAATAATCAAAAGGGTAGACCGTCATTAGGGAACATACGAGCTGCAGCCGTGACCGCAATATAATAGTGTCATTTGATGAAAAATCACTTAATTAGAGGGCTGATAGCAACCACTTCTTTGTAGTGTCATTTGACGGTAAAATCACATGGGCTGAGGATTCAGGTCATCTCATTACTGGCATGAGATTATTTTTAGCATGAATCTAGTAGTATACTTGAAATGACACTAGCTCTTTGTGAGCTCAAGTCAGTATTAAATTCGTCCACCTCAACAAACAATTGCGGATGGTGGATGAATTTTGTTTAAACTTTGGGACAATTTTTTTTTAAATATTATTTTTTTATTATATAAAATATTTAAATTCATAAATAAACCGCTTTGATTAAATTCATGATCAACAAGGCCATCATCGGGGAATAAATGTAACTTAAACATCATTAAATGCACTAGTTATGACAACTCCAGTCCTCGTAAGGAGAAGGATCGAACTGGCTCGGTCGAGTCTTAATCATGTTGAATACATTCCCTATAGGGAGGATCGGATTAGCCATCGTAGGTTGTTTTGGTGACTTCATCGATGATTGAGACGAATTGGGTCCAACTTTCATGTGTTGCAAGCTATTTGTCGATTTTATCGTACTTACTCTTTCTGATTATAGAAGACTCTTCTTTAAGCAAAGTTGATGTTTCATACCCACTTGCATGTCCCATGTTCCTATCACAGATTGTTTGAGCGACTTCGTCAATAACCGAGGTTATTCGGGAATACTTACGTACGATGTGTTAGTAACTCGTCGTTTTCATCTTATTTGGTTATTTCAATCATAGATGGTCCTTTGTTAAATAATTTTAGCATTCTAGGCATACTGTAACAGTTTATTTTGTAATCTATCATCGTTTAAGCAACTTCGAAGACGGTTAGGTGATCCGAATTTGATTCACGCGTGTCAAACTAGCAGCTTGCCATTTTCGTCATGGTTTCTCCATTAAATCATGAAAAACTACTCTAGTTTTAAGCAACTTTGATGCTCTAAACAGAATGCTATAGTATTTTTCGTTCGCTCGTTTGTTTTATGTGTGATTGATTTGTTTTGTGAAATATATCTGAGAGTTAACAATGATCATCTTAAGTGGACTCTGTGATCTTCTACATTGCCCCACCATTATCTTGAAGTAATACCACCTTCACCATATAAAATGTGTATTGTTTGCAGTAGCCAACATAAGCTTCTAGTACTTTCTCGTCATCATCTATTGGTCATGTTGTCTCCAACTCACGAAAACAATTGATATAGCCATCTTTAAGGACCTCCATAATCTTCCTTTATGACCTCATTTGCCACTTTAAGTTCATAGTGCCTTCACCTTTCAGAAAAGACTATTGTGGTTACTCCAAAGAACTAATATGACCACCTCCAGTGGACACCTCAACTTCATTTCACCCTTCTATTGCTATCTCTGGGTTATGTCATCTCCAAGTCCAACAGAGTACCGACCAAGCCTCTTCTCGTGTCCTCTATGAATTTCTCATGTGTTGTCTTCAAGTCAGACCATATCCATCTCCTAAGGAAAATTGAGCCAAACCATCTTCGATGGCCTTAACGACCTTTCAACGCCACTCCATCAAACTTCAAGTAATGTGTCTCCTATAGGGGAGAATTGATCTGGCCTTCACGGCCTCCCTACATAGCACTTGCACAACCTTCAACTTGTGTTACCTCCAACTCCATGAAAAACTAGCTTTAGTATTATGATTGTGTAGATAAAGCGATCAAATCCACACCCCCCACCTCTCTCTCTCTCTCTCTCTCTCTCTCTCTATGCCAACATAGACCTAGCACTAAACAGTGGCATTTCCAATAAGGGAAAATTATAATTGATGAGTAGGTCACAAATTTCCAGGAAATCAAGATGGGCCACTCGTTACAAACAAAAATACAAGAGAAAAAAAGTGAAACTATAGTGGATTGAGAAGGTGGATATGTGATAAGAGTTCAAGAAGACTAAGGGGTTGTCTGGCAATGGATTTAGTCGTGGATTTGATAAATCTCGATTTCATGAATTTTGACCGTAAATAACCGACATATTTAGCTTTGCGGGTTGGGGATTTATGGCACGAGTAGGTAATAGTTAAGGCAATAACATGTGATAAGGCTATCTCTTCCTCCCTCCCAACGGTCTTCTTGTCGGGCTGTTGTATACCAAAAGCTTAGGTTATATCTTTGGTGGGATCCCTTTCTCTCACGGTAACATTCTCACCTTATCTATTCGAGCTATTTCCCCTTTCCAAGTTTCGAACCAAGTATATTTTTCTTCTTCTCTATTTTTTTTTTCACATGAATGAGGTTTGATTCTCATCATATGGTGAATACGAACAATGTGGGTTTTCTCCGTCATGCCTTCCTTCCTGTTTTTGTGCCTTTGATTCAAGTTTTCTTGTTTGCTGTTGTTTGAGATCCTAATTTTAGGTTGCTGTTTTTTTTTTCGGCTGGTTTTTTGAGAAACAGAACTTGCCAAGCTTTCTAACTGCTTCTTAAATCATGGCAGAACTTTTCAAAAAAATTTGATTGGATTTATAGGATTTAGTAAATCCGTTGTCTAGACAGTTTTCTGGATTTAACCCACGGGATTTACTAAATCGTGATAAGTTAAATCTTATCCATTGCTAGACAGCACATAATAGTAAAGCAAAAGTTTGAAAATATGTCAATCAAGAAGGACGAAAATCAGGTAGAATATTTGTAATTATGAGACAATCACTCAGTAATTATTACAGAATCTTCATAATTATTAGAAGGAAATTAGTCTGTAATTATTATGAGTGATTCACCTAATAACTACTTACCAGTATTAGGTCAGATTTTATTTATTTCCCTGTTTAGAAATTAATTTAACTTGTTCCACGTTTTAAGCTATAAATGTAGGTTGTAATATGTTCTTATTCAACAGAGAAAAATAAGGAAAAATTCTCTCAATTCAATATATTCTCTCAATTCTATCTTGAAATCTCACATGGTATCAGAGCCCAAATTTTTGCGCTAATCACCGGTAATCGTTGGAGGACCGTAAAGACTCTCTTCCCGCCAGCCTTCTTGCAGGAAGGGAGGAAGCATGTCTTGCCTTGATTCCCCCTCCGCAATGGAATCGTTCGAAGACATCTTCGTCCGCCTTCGTCTTCTTCGTAAGCTACATCTTCGACTCCAGCGCCTTAAGATTGCTTCGCCGCGCCGCTCTTCTTCGATCCTAGCCGGCCCGTCGGTCCTTGCCGGCCCGTCGGTCCTTGTCGGCCCGTCGGTCCTCGCCGGCCCGTCAATCCTTGCCGGCCATTCGGTCCTTGCCGGCGATGTCCTCCTTTGCCGCCAGAGCTCCTACACAAGGCACTCCGCGCCGGCACTCCCGAGCCGGCAGCTCCCGAGCTCGACACTCCTGAACCGGCAGACTCTCGAGCTCGGCACTCGGCCGTCGAGTGATTTTTGTCCGACGATGTTATCGGTTGCTTGGTAGCGAATCGATGTTTCGACCGAGTCAATATCAATTTGAGGGGATGTGAAAATAAGTCGATCAAGAAAAGACGAAAATAAGACAGTAGAATCTTCGTAATTATGAGGAGAGATCACTCAGTAATTATTACAGAATCTTCATAATTATTATGAGGAAATTAGTCTGTAATTATTAGAAGTTATACACCAAATAATTACTTAATAGTATTAGGTCAGATTTTATTTATTTCCCTGTTTAGAAATTACCTTAATTTGTTCCACGTTTTAGGCTATAAATATAGAAAAATAAGGAAAAATTCTCTCAATTCAATCTATTCTCAATTCTATCTTAAAATCTCACAAAAAGAATTCTAGCAAGGCTCCAATTACATCTATTAAGTTTATCAAAACAGTTGGCTTAAATGGCAAACTTACTTGGTCTCGCCTAACTCGGCAACTAAAGCATTTTCTCAAACCAGATGAGAGATAAGAAGAGCTGAGAGGTAGTAATGACAAATAGCGCCGCATAAACTACATAGTAAAGACAAAAGACAACCATTATGATAACAAACATCAGAGTTTCGAGATTAGCAAAATCTCAATGACCTATTTCAACAAAAACAAGCACAATCAACCGGAATTTTGTTACAAAAAAATAGGATTTTCATTTTCTTCCACCACTCACGGTTAGGGCCTAAGTCGGATAATTCATAAAAAAAAAAAACAAAATTGTAACTTGAAAACAAGAATATATTGCACCTGTGATAAGGTTCATGTCGCAAGGGACAATACACTCATCATAACCTGTGTCGTCGTGCTCGCTAGTTTCCGCCGGGACGCGGGTGCCATGGCCGCTGTAATGGACGAAAAGGTAGTCGCCAGGCCTGGCGGAGCGAATGAGGCTGGTGATGGCGGCACGAAAGTTGGCGCCTGTAGGCTGGGTGAAGGATTTGTGGGTGTCGATGAGGACTTCCATGTCACTTTTGTCGAAGCCGAAGCGATCGAGAAGGTAGCAATGCATTCGCAGGACATCGTTCACGCAGCCCTCGAGCTCCGCCTTGGTCCCCTGATAGTTGCATCCGATTTGCACTGCTTTCTTCATTCTGGTGAGTATGCTTTCCGGCGATCTCTGCGTCGGAGAGGACGATGAATCGATTTGGTGGTGTGGGGGGGGGGGGGGGGGGGGACTCTGGAACTCGATTTAATTGGGGGGTTTGTCGGCAGGGTAAACGTCATTACTCTCTGACTTTAGAGTTTGCCGCGTGCTGCCAAGCGGTGGATTATGGATAAGCTATCGTGCACCGAGGTGGTCGGCGGCTGCGCTGCGACAAAATAGGAGATAATGTTGGGTGAAGTGAGTTTTCAGCTTAATCCCATAAACAATTAATAAGCACTTCATCTTCCGGGTAAGTTATTTGTCTGTTTATTTAAACTTCGAAAATAGCTAATTTGTAGCTGTTTGTGGATAAATGACTATTTTACCCTAGAAATGAATAAGCTGTTTGTTTGATTTCTGCGATTTGAGAACGACTAATTTGTAGCTGTTTGTAGAAAAATAACTGTTTCCGCACATTTTTATTACTAAAATTATTTTAAAATATAAAATCTTATTTAAAATATAAAATCTTATTTTCAAATGTAAAATCTTATTTTCAAATATAAAATCTTATTTTCAAAGCTTTAAGGAATTTATTTAATTTCTTTCTTTATTCTATTATCTTTAAGATAATTTTTAAATAATAGAAGTTTTTCCTTGGTTCAACGAGCTCCTATAAAATATTGTAAGATTTATGTACATACCACTTAATTTTTTGGATTTACAAATCTAACACCCAAGTTTCACTTTAGGGGCATTCAAACACATACCACACATTTCTTATGTATTTACATATATAAACCCAAGTTTCACTTTAGGGGCTTCATTGAGTATTGTTTTGTTTGTGTTAGAATTTGAATATTACATTTGTTCAATATAAACAATGAAGTAAGATGAAGTAATCTTAGATGTTTATTCACCTCTATTTTCTGGGACCACCAATCCTCAGGTGAATCAATTGTTCGCCGCACTAGATCCCAACCCAACCCCGCTGATCCCCTTTTGAGATATTTCCATATTTTACAATCCTTTTTAAGTTGATCCCACTTGTTTTTGAGTTTCTTCAGATCATAATCTCTTCCAGTCAGTTCCTTGAATTTAACCATAGTATTTTGCCACATTTTTTTATTAAAATATATGGTGGGTCTATTTCCCAGCTCGATCTTTTTCAAACAGAGATCACAAAATATATTAGTGACCTCTTTATCCAACATGGCCGAGGATGCAGCCTCTTTAGGTTGACTCATTATGTACTATCAGATAAGACATTAAAGAAGAAGAAATGGAACTAAATAAATTTACACATCGACCTAAGGTCCATCTTCGTAAATGATATTTACATCAATATGATGATATTCTAAATTAAATTTACTGTTTTTCATCCAAAACAAATTCAAACCAACAAATATCTTTGAAAACATACAAAAAATTCAAAGAAGAATAATTTTTACTGATATCATAACAAATAAATAGACAAACTAATTTCAGAACTATAAAGCAAACTACAGAATATCCATATTGTCTTTGGGCAAAGATGTGGAATTCAAAGAAGTGGAATAACTGCAAGCAAACTACAGAAAATTCAAAGAAGTGCTCTCCACCCAACTAATTTCTCTTTAATTTGTATATACAATAAATGAGATAATGCAAAAAATTATCAAAACTATAAAGCAAACTAATATATCACAAACTCATATAAGAATTACTCTATGCAGGTGATAAACCCATGAACAACAAGTAGATCTGAAACCATGAGATCTAGGTATGTGATGAAACTATAAGCTACAAGTAGCAAAAGCTATAAGAACCAAACATACACTGAGTTGCAACAACCTATGAGGCTTTAAACCATGTAAACCATCACCAAAGTGAACCAACAACAACAGAAAAATCAACATTATATATCTAACGCCTAACCTCTAATCCAATCGGACATCGTAGGTTGAAGAGAGAGGAAGCAAAGGAAAAACAAGAACTTATACCTGATTAATATCTGACGAGTAAGAGATGTCGAATATGTCACGGGAGAGAAAGAGGCGATGCTTCTGTGTCGATCTCTTCGCACTGAGCTCGCCTCGCCTTGTCCACCTCCGCCGTTGCTGTCGAATGGGAAAGGAAGGGCCTAACCTGATCGAATAGGTTATGGAAGTGAAAGGGGCGAACGAGTAGATCAGGAGGGCAGCGCTGGAATAATACTCCTAATACACGGCCTATAAGCCGAACCGCAGGGTTATTGCTGCGATTGGCTTCTTTGAGGAATAAAAAAAGGGCTTTCTGAATAAGCAGGTGAAAATCACAAATCAAACGATAAAAACATCGCCCGCACTTATAAGCCACCCCAAATGTCCTAAGGCTCTGTTTGGGGCCGAATTTTCCTGTGCGGCGTCCGAACGGTCCTCTACGTTCGGACGCCACTTACGTAACGACGCGTGGCAGAGTGGGGTCCTCATTTCCGTCGGCCAGGCCCGGCCCGACCACCCCGCCATTTCAAATCCCGCAAACCAGTATTTTTGGTTCCCTCGCCGCTGCTTCTACCTTAACAGGAGAATAAAAAGCAGAAAAGTGTTATTTTGGCTCTGTTAGGGTTTTCGTAAAGTATTCTTTTGTCTTTTTAGGGTTAACAAGAAGTGTATTTTCTCTTTAGGGTTTCTCTGTTGCTGCAAAAGATGGAGTTTGATTTCTCTCTTAATGAAGAAATAGGAAGCACAAATTACGAAAACGACTCGTTTGGGATCGGATGTAAGATTAACTTTGTCTGTGAATTTTAGGGTTGAAGGGATGAGCAATAACCTATTTATGGTCGTTTTTCATGAAGTTTTTTCTGAAGTATTTTTAGTGTATTTTCAGTGTATTTTTTGTGTATTTTTAGAGTATTGCTGGTGGAGTATTTTTAGAGTATTGCTGCTGGAGTATTTTTAGAGTATTGTTGCTGGAGTATTTTTAGTGTATTTTTTGTGTATTTTTGGTGTAGTCTTTGTTGGAGTATTTTTAGTGTATTTTTAGTTTATTGATGCTGGAGTATTTTTAGTGTATTTTTTTGTGTATTTTTAGAGTATTCTTGCTGGAGTATTTTTACTGTATTTCTGGTGTATTTTTAGAGTATTGCTGCTGGAGTATTTTTAGTGTATTTTTTGTGTATTTTTAGAGTATTGCTGGTGGAGTATTTTTAAAGTATTCTTTGGTGGAGTATTTTTAGAGTATTGCTGCTGGAGTATTTTTAGTGTATTTTTGGTGTAACTTTGGTGTAGTGCTGCTGGAGTATTTTTTGTGTACTTTTGGTGTATTGCTGCTAGAGTATTTTTAGTGTCTTTTTGGTGTATTTTTAGGGTATTCCTGCTGGAGTATTTTCAGTGTATTTCTGATGTATTTTTAGAGTATTGCTGCTGGAGTATTTTTAGTGTATTGCTGCTGGAGTATTTTTAGTGTATTATTGGTGTATTTTTGGTGTATTGCTTTACGGAGTATTTTTAGTGTATTTTTGGTGTATTTTTAGAGTATTCATGCTGGAGTATTTTCATTGTATTTCTGGTGTATTTTTAGAGTATTGCTGCTGGAGTATTTTTAGTGTATTGCTGCTGGAGTATTTTTAGTGTATTATTGGTGTATTCTTGGTTTATTGCTGCTGGAGTATTTTTAGTGTATTTTTGATGTATTTTTAGAGTATTCCTGCTGGAGTATTTTCAGTGTACTTCTGGTGTATTGTTTGGGTCGTATACATGCCTGACTAACTCTATTGTATAATTTCAATTTGTAGTTACCTACAGCAGGAAGTGATTCAAATGATCCAATTGCACACAATTTTCTTAGTACTATTGTTCATAATGAGGTAGAGGCTTACGAACACTATTGCGCTTATGCACATCATGTTGGATTCAGTGTCCGCAAGGATCATAGCAGTTACTGGCCTAACTCCAAGCAAATTAAGTCTAAGGATTATACCTGTGCAAAAGCAGGCCATAAGAAAGAGTCACTGGTCACAAATACACTGAAGTACAGAAAAGCTGAAAGCAGGACTGGCTGTCAAGCAATGGTTCGTTATGTTGTTGACATTGACGGCAACTGGACAATAAAGAAATTTGTCGAAGGGCATAACCACCCCTTGGCAAAATCCTCTGACAAGCACCTTCTACGATCCAGTCGAAAGATTAGCACGTTAAATGCAGATTTACTGAGATCATTGACGGTTCAGGGATTAGAGCAGCAGACGCATTTAGGTTCCTTGCTACTGAGGTTGGTGGAGTAGAGAACATGGAGTGTATGAGACAAGATGCCTACAACTTCCTTCAGAGGGATAGAAGAATTAGAATTGAACATGGTGATGCAAACTCTCTCTTACAATTATTCATGGAACGACAAAATGATGATAGCATGTTTGCATGGGAATTCCAGACTGATGACGAGGGCAGACTGAGAAGCTTTTTCTGGTGTGACGGGCCTTCTAGGCTTGACTATGATTGCTTTGGGGATGTTGTAACTTTTGACACGAGCTACCGATTGAATAAGTATAATTTATGTTGTGCTCCTTTTGTAGGGGTGAACCACCACTGGCAAAACGTCCTCTTCGGAGTTGGTTTTTTAGCCGACGAGACAATAGAGTCATTCAGTTGGCTAATCAAAATTTTTATTTGAATCATGGGCGACAAGCATCCAATCACCATTTTTACGGATCAAGATCAAGCGATGTCAAGGGCCATTGAAGAATGTCTTCCATTCACAAGGCATAGATTGTGGCAGTGGCATATTTATAAGAAGCTGTCTTCAAAAGTTCATTGCGGCGTCAAGTGTAAGAGCGTCAACAATCTGTTCTGCAGATGCATGCAAGATTGTGATTCTGAAGAGGAGTTTGAACGTTATTGGGCTTTAATGATCGAGCAAGGAGACCTACACAGTAATGGGTGGCTACAAGATTTGTATCGCATAAGACATAAGTGGTCCACAACATTCAATAAAGAAAAATTTGGAATGGGAATATTGTCGACTCAAAGAAGTGAGTCCACAAATAACGTATGTCATGGTGTATCTAAGCCAACCAGTTCTCTAAAAACCTAGTGTATTTTTGGTTTATTTTTGGTGTATTTTCAGTAAATCACTTGGAATACACTGAAAATACACTAAAAATACACTAGGTTTTTACCTAGTGTTTTTTTACTGTATTCATATTGTATTCCTAGTGTATTCTCCAAAATACACCAAAAATACACTAAAAATACACTAGGTTTTTACCTAGTGTATTTTTTATGTATTCATGGTGTATTCCTAGTGTATTACTGAAAATACACCAAAAATACACTAAAAATACACTAAAAATAAACCTAGTGTATTTTTGGTGTATTTTCAAATATACACTTGGAATACACAGAAAATACACTAAAAATACACTTTAGGTCAAAACAATGTATTTCTAGTGTATTTTTAGTGCATTCCAAGTGTATTTGAAAATACACTAAAATTACACTAAAAAAGCATGCACAGCCCGAACAAACTTACCACAACGTTTCTCCTGCCATGCTCTCCTTCTTTGACTTCTTCTTTCCCTCCTTTAATGACTTCATCGGCTCCTCAACTACTGGGTTCTCCGAACCCGTATCAGTCTCTTCTGATCCTGATCCAGTGCCTTCCTCCCATAATATCTCATCTGAATCGGCCGACGACATTGTCGACGAGATTCAAAACTAAAATTCTCAGCGGATTCCAAAAACCCTAGCAGAGCGAACGCGTTTTTAGGAATTTATTCTATGCGTCGATAAAACCGTCGAAACCTTAAACTGAAACGTTTTTAGGAAGAGGAGATGTAGGGCGCTCGGGTGGGACCCAAAGGGAATGTCAAAGTCGCGGAATTTGAAATGGCGGGGTGGTCGGGCCGGGTCGGGCCGACTTTCCGCCTTTTTTTTTTTATTTCCGACGTGGAAATGAGGACCCCACTCCGCCACGCGTCGTTACATAAGTGGCGTCCGAACGTAGAGGACCGTTCGACGCCGCACAGAAAAATTCGGCCTGTTTGGGGCTACTTTTTTCAAGTGGCGTGGCCCCAAGCCGCAAAGATTTCCTGTTTAGCTCCCAGCTTCATAGCCGAAGGAAGCTAAAGCGGGCGGAAAGCCGGCCGCGGAATCGACCCCACGGCCCAGCTTTCGCCTCGCTAATATTACAAATTGTCCTTAGCGTCCGCTATTCGTCCCAGGTCGTCTCACCATCTCGCCTGCTAGTTCGCGACCCCGCTCCTTCTCTACCCTAGCGTTCCGCTGTTCTGTAACAATTTTCAGTTTTCTCCAACCATCTCTTTGCTCTGTTTCTGAAGCTCCGGGGGACATATTTGTAGCAATAGAAGAAGTTGTTTGTGTTCTTTTTTTAACTCTTGGTTTATCAACATTTAGTTTGGCTGAATCAAAAAATAAGAACTTTTTTTTTACCAAGTATTGTCTCCCGTTTTATGGATGAATGAAAAATTTCCCCTTCTATGAAAATTTTGTGTTGGCTCCGTAGTTTTGCATGTGCAAATATGGAGCTTTACCTGTGTTAAGTTGTGTATGTTGCCTTCGTGGTGCTGCGGTAACTGGTGCTAGCTTATCAATTTCAGTTCAATAATGGTGTTCTGCTTTCAATAGTTTATTTTTTAAAAAGTAAGGTAAACAAAAGCTAACCGAGTTGTGGATGCTTTGAGTAGGTGAGCTAGCTTACCAATTTCAGTTCAATTTAGTTTTATTGTACTGGAAAGTAATTCAATTACTATTCTTTATCTTGGTAAATAAGATTACGGTGAATCTTATTTATATGATGTTTGATGTTTAATGTATGGATGCCAAAGGATAGTTGATACCTCACTTTGTTTAAATTCCTCAGTTTGTTTTTACAAAATATATATATTAGAGAAAGGTTATGCTATTAAAAAAATTTATGAATGTCATAAATTGTTGTCCCTAGTTATTTGATGGTTTAAATCGAATATTGAAGGTGATTAATCTACTATCTCTGCTTTTCTGAAGCAATGTCATGGTGCTGCTTGGATGACCCTTGCCTTGACGTCTGCCTGTTGCATGAATGTTTTATTGTTTGGAAAAATGTGGATTCATCAGCATTTGATTTGAACTGAGGCAAATACAAGCTTAATATTCTGCATTTTGTTTCCTCCTTTCTATGATTTTAAGCATCTAATTGGAGCCTTAAAGTGGTTGGATATTTGAAATTTGGCAAAGATTTTGAGCTATCTTTGTTTATTGTGTGTGCGTGAGTATTTTATTTCACCTGGATTCCAATGATTTGATTAATGGAAGCTGGATCCCTCTGATAGTTGTATCATTAATATTTTCATGAAAATACTGTTGTTTCAGTGATTAAGGGCAGATAGTTCGGAACCAGATTAATATCTTGTTATAGAAGGTAAATCTGTATTACTGTTATCACAGTTTGTCAGTTATATTATGTATTACATAGAGTTGTTGCCACTCTCGGCATATTTTTTAGGTTTGTGTGTTGTATTTTAAAAAGGGGTCGCCTACAGAAGTTGTCGGCGAATTTTAGGTTTTAAATTTAATTTAAATATATATAATTTAGAAACTAGCATTTGATTTTGAAAATAATTTTAAGTTTGAAACTTTTAAGATACGAAATCAAACCGATCTCACATCCCGAATAGTTTATATAAACGAGCACCGCACCACAAACAGTGTATTTATCCCGAGGAATAGACACACTGCTTGATGATGATGCTCGGTTAAATAAACTAGAAGATTTATGACATCTGTTTGGTCTGCGAACCAACTTTATAAGCCGACAAGTTCCCCGCTTAATATAAAGGAATTAAGCAGGGTTTATATTACCTGGGTTCTTAAAGTTCCCTATAAGGCAAGCCCCTATAGTTAATCACATCTTAAATGACGGGAATCATTTAAGAAAACTCTCGATAATGATCAGTGGTTTTGCTTTCAATAATTTCAAGGTTTAAGGTTTTCAAAAGATTGGATTTTGGAATTTTCAATAGGGATTAGCTGAAATTTGGAACAGTTTGTTTTAAGAGTCCAAAGGAAGAGAAGTAGGAGAAGCTGAGGATCCAAGAAGAATCTTGGCAACTTCCCAAACTATCCTATTGTTTGGTTTGAATTTGAGAATATCATTTAATGTTGAAATCTTGCCAATTTTAGTTAATTAGGACTTATATTTGTATGACACAATTATACAAATAGCCTCGAAGATGTGAGGGTTTATGTCGTACCAAACGACTACCTCGGACTCCTAAGACCGGTTAGGGCTTAATTTGCATAACATGATTATGCAAATGCCTAACGAAGAGTTGAGGATTTATGTTACACTAGGCAAACTACCTCGAAGTCCTATGGCTTGGTTGTTTAATTCTAAGAAAGTTTTGCTGAAGTAGATCCGAGTTTTGCTGATGACGATGGCCGTGCTGCCCACTATGCTCCAAGCTCCTTGTTGTTGCAGAGGTCTAGTTTTAGAAGTCATAAATCAGGAGATGAGAGAAGTGTTTTGGTTTAAAGAAAATCTTAAAATCCATGTGTTTTTTAATATTTAATTAAAACAAATCTTAAAGTTGTTTAAACAGAACCGATTAAGATCCCACGGTTTCGTCATCCCGACACCGTTATTTTCATTGAATTCACTTAGTCTAGATGAATTTGCTAAACTCAACTGAATGAGTTCCACACTTTCATTTAGATCGTGGGAAATCCCGTTAGCAACACGTGGGTTACATCATCCGAGGTATTCCCGATCATTCAACGAGACGTTTTAATTTAGTTACAATTGTAGTTTTGTTGTTCTGTTTGTGATTAAATCTTGAGTTATTTTATATTTTGGAATGTTGTGGCGGTGAATTTTATCTTGCAATGACTTTTATTTTAGTTTTGGTTTCGGTTCAGGGACTATCCTAAAGGTTTTGGTTTTCATGCAACGATCTTGTTTATCATGCAAGAAAAAGTAAAGTACGAGTGCATGTAACTAAATTGCAATAAAATAAAAGCGTACTCGGAGGGTCTTCCCGTCATCCCAAGCTGCACTTGAAACACATGTTAAGGCATTTAAATATTTTGCAAGAAATACCTAGGTAAAGCTAAGGGAAAGGGTTTTGGTTGTCTACCAAGTTCCTAATCCTATAACTAGTCATCTCCTATGACATCTAGGTTCTTGGTTTGGTTTAAGGATGATTTTCTTCATCAAAGAACAACTAGATTCAATTGTTCTTCTAAAACATCCCGTCATATTGAGGAAGTGCTTAGGACGAGTCCTAAACATCTTTTCAATATTTCTGGGATTGTTTTGAGGCCAAGTAAATTTAGTTGCGTAGGTGAATTAATCATCCAGGGGTTTAAGTTTTGTTCTCTTGCTCAGTGAACTAGGACATTTGAATATCCTATAAGTGAAGTAACCCTTCACTTGATACTTCATTTAAGAGTTATAATAATAAGAGCTTTAAAATGGCAAATCAACTTATTAAGTATTTTAATGATTTAAACTTAATGATTTAATTTTAATTTTGACTTAATTATAAAAAATTAGTTTAAGTTTGGAATAGTGTTCAAGTCATTTTTTTTTAGATTTAATTTAAATCTTTACGTTTTAAGTGATGTTATATCTTAGATTTAACCTTTATGTTTTAAGTTTACTTTAAGTGTTTGGTTTAACTCTTAATGATTTCATTTAGGTGTGTTGTTAAATGATTTTAATTCAATTTAATTTTAATTTAATTTAAGTTTAATTTAATTTAATTTAATTTAATATGATTTGATTTAATTTAATTTAATTTAATTTAATTTGTTTAATTTAATTTTAATTTAATTTGGTTTAATTTAATTTAATTTATTTTTAAATTTTAATTTAATTTAATTTTAATTCAACTTAATTTGATTTAATTTATTTTGATTTAATTTTAATTTTTATCTTAATATATTAAATATGATTTAATTTAATTGTTAAGGTGTTAACTTGATTTAGATTTTGATTTAATTTAATCTCAACATCTTAAATTTAATTTAATTTAATTGTTAAATTGTTTAGCATTTTAAATTTTAAGTTAGGATTATCCTTTTAGTTAAGAATTAAATATTATTGAAGTGATTAATTTAGGGATTCATAAATTAAAGAATAAATATCCTCTTAATAATATCCCTACTTTAATAATTCCAATTTCTATTATTCTTCCAAAATTTCAATTAATTAATTAATTAAAGTTTTATTTTAATTATATTTGAAATGGTTAGTAGGTTTCTACCTCAATCATTTAAGTTTCAATAATCCAAAATCAGTTTAAAATCAAATATTTTACCCTCCCCTTTTTGATTAATCCTAAAATTTTAATTAAGGGTTGAAATTTTTAATTACCCTTTTGCCCTTCAAGCTTAATAATTCTATAACTCACTAAACTAAGCTCAAATGAACTTGAAATTTTTATGTAACCTCACTCACATGTCAATTAAGACATTAGAGGAGAAAATGTGATTTTTCTGTATTTAATTTATTTATGTAATCATTTTTTAATGGAAAATAGGGGTTTTCAAGGAAAATTTAATAACATGACCAAGGAAATGTTTCTATCCTTAAGAAAATTATGGGATCTTCCTAATGACCAGAGGACCATTTGGCCCAATTTTGGTGATTTTGTAAATTATATTTTATTTATTAGAATTATTTTGAGTTTTGGAGTATTAATTAATTTAAAAAAGAAATAAAAGTTGAAAAAAGGATTTTATATTTTTCAAAAATCTCTCTGCCTCAGGGAAATTAAAGAACTAAATTTTATATTTTTCTAATTTTTCTTTGATTTATTAGAATTATTTTAGTGGAAATGTTAAAGAAAATCATTTTTTTAATTCAAAAATTGTTTTAAGCATTTAAAATTCAATATCTTACCCTAGAGACTTAGGAAAAATATTTAGTTTGTTCCTTAGGTGATTAGAATTCAAAATGTGACATTTTGGTGATTTTTAATATTTTTATGATTTTTATTATTTTTTAATTATTAAAAATATTAAAATAATAATAAAAATCAACTTTTTTAGAAAATTACAATTTTAATTTTCCTAAATTCCTCTGATATCAGAGAAGCCCCAAAACCTTTTTTGTGAATTTTTTAAAAGTATTTTGTGAGTTATGAATTTTTAAAGTTTAATTTTGGTTATGTGACTTAATTAATCCTTTTAGTGGGGTTAAACATTTCCAATTGATTTCAAATTTTTATGTGATGTTCCTCTAATCCTAAAGATCAGTGGAGAATTATTTTCAAGTTAATTTGATGTGTAGTTAACCCTAATTAATTAAAGTTCAATTTTGGGTGTTTAGGCCAATTAGGGTTGTTCCATGTGAATTAACTCAAAACCTATTTTTCCTAAGTTCCTCTGGTCATAAGAAACATCACCAAATTTTCCTAGAATTTATTTCTCAACATGCTAATTATTGAAACTAAAATACTCAAAACAGTAACATGAACTTGGAAAATCAATAACTTCTCATAGAGATGGCCTCTAACCTTGGAAAATTCAGGGAATGTTCCCAAGTTCAGAGGCTTCAAAAGCCCTATGGTCTCATGCCATGGTGAATTGCCTATGCAAATGAAGAATTAAAACAATGCAGAGAGTAAATAAATCATTAAAAATAAAATACTTGATGAAATGACTTGATTTCTTTTCCACATTATTCTCCTCTGTTCACTGAGCAAGAGGGTATTTTTATTTTATTTTTGTGATTTTTCTATGCAAAGATATGAAATTTTGAAGTTCTGGTAATTAAATGAATAGAAAATAGCCCTAATTTCCTACTTATCCACGCGGCGCCACGCCATCCTTGGCAGCTCCGAAAGGCCACGCGGGCGCTCTGATTGGGCGCCGCCATCTGAGTCAGCGCTGCGGGGGCCCGCCATTCATGTATCATCTCCCGGTCCGATGCCATCTGAGCCGTCCGTCGAATACACGCGCGAATGGACGACATCCGTTCATCGTCCCCGATCGACTTCACCCGAGAGCCGTCCATCTTCCAGGCTTGATATCTCTCTCGATTCTTAACCGATTTCTACGTTCTTATACTCTATGGATTCGTCTTGAAGAGACGTACACATCCATATGGTTTATGTGGCATGAAATTAACCCAATCAAAATAGAGAATGTTTAGAAGCTCGGGAAGAAGAGAGAGCTCATACCTTTGCTCAGAGAAGTGTGGCTTCGATCTGAGAGTTGTGTCACCTTCGATTGAACCTAAGCAAGCTCCATATGAAGTCTCTGGCCCTGGGGAATTGCCTAGACCTAATTTCCACCAGACCCGATTTCAACCTTTGGAGGCTAGAACAAATGGGCGGCCTGGAGAGGGGGCTTTCACTGGGGAACTCCTTCTCTTGGTCTTGTTCAGGTGTGGGTGAGTTTAATTTGATTTTGGTGGAGGATTTGAGAGTGTCCTGTTCTGGCCTGAGAATTGAGCTCCAAAATTGAGCTCAATTAGTGAGAGTTAGGGCAGGAGAATAGTGGGGATGGATTGCTCTTGGCTAGGGGAAGCTTTGTGAGGAGTTTGGAGGGATTATGTGAAGGTTTGGTTCAGCCAACCTTTTGGCCGAGAGGGGTTCGTTGGCTTAAATAGCCATGGCCATGGCTTCCCAGGGGGAGTTAGGGGCTTGGATCAACTGCTCAGGGCAAGGGAAGAACAATCACGCAATGGCCATTGGGCATGGGGCGGCTCGGCAGGTGGGAATTCCAAACTTTGGCTCATCCCGAGGTTTCGGCCATGGCATTTTCCGGCGACTCAGGCGGTGGCCGGCGAGGGTCGGAGTCACCTGTTGTCATCGGGGAGGTCGGTGCTTGAGGTTTGTGAGTTCAATTAGCAAGTGCCAAGTGTAAAGGAGTTGAATCAAAGTAGAAGGGGGGATGGATCATTTTGGGTTTCATTTGGTCAACCCATTGTTTAGGGCTTGGTTCACCCTCCAAGGGACTTTAGGTGATGTGGGGAATCAGGTAAGTCAGCTGGTTTTGAGTGGAGAAGTCCCCATCCAAACATATTTGGATTAATTTTGGGTTAAGAGTAATCATGGTTAAGGTTAATGACCTTAAGGGAATCTAGAAAGAGCTTCCTCCATTTGCCCAATGTGGTATGGTCACATGTCAAACCTTTCATGGCTCCACATGGGGCTTAAGGATGGCTTCATGGCTCTTATATGGCTTGGGAAAAGTTGGCTTGGTTTCATGGAAGTAGGTTTTAGGAATTTTGGTATTTTGGTGTGAAATTTGGATGGTTTGTCATATGGCTTAGTTTAGAAAAGTTTGATTGTTGATTTATAACTTAGGGATGATTTTAATTGAGTAAGGATGAGATGAGATTGTAATGTGGGCCTTAGGATGGGTTTGGGCTTTTAAAATTTGGTAAAGGTGGGCTTTTAAAATGGCTTAAGGGAATGGGCTTTTATGTTTCAAAATGGGCTTTTAGATAAAAAATTTTGCAAAGGGCCATGCTAAATAAATGTTGGGTTTTTTGAGACAAATTTGAGGTGATTTGGAATTAAATTGAGTCTAATTTGGGTCCCCTTGGTGATAGGGTCAAAATAGATCAAAATGGACTAACTTGGGCTAAGGTTGGGCTAATCTTGAAATTGATGTAAAGTCAATGTTGAGAAATGTTTATGGGAGTGTAACAAAGAGTTTTCAACCTTGGTTGGGCTTTAATTTTGGGATTTGGGCCTATTTGGTTTCATGGTGGATTTAGGCCTATTTAGGGTATTTTGGATTTGGGTTGAATTTGAGTAAGGTTTGGGTCCAAATTTTGGGCAAACTATGTTAGTGTTTTGTTTGTGGAGATGTTAGGGAAGATTTAGAAAAGGTTTGGGGTTAATTGGAGTTGAATTGAGTTGGTTTGGGCTAAGTTTCGGTTATGGGTCAAAATTGGGCTTTAAGCTTAAAAATGAAATTGGATTCAAATGTCAATCAAATTAGGCTTGGATTTGGTCTAGATTGATATTGGGGATATTGAATTGAAGTTTAGAATTGAATTGGACCAAAATTGAGGTCAATCGGAAAGGTTTGGTTTGACATTGGGTTCATTTGGGTTTGCTTTTTGGGCAAATTGGGGGTTTTGGCAAAAGTGGGGTAAATTAACAAAATTGGCCCATGTGTAGTTGAACAAAATGAAATTGAGAATATTTGGGATTTTCTGAAATTTTCTGGGAATTTTTGAATTTTTGGGTCAAGAGGGGCATTTTGGTAATTTGGAGGGTATTTGGGGTATTTTTGGAATTTTGGTATTTTTGGTTATGGATGATCAATTTGAATGGTTGGGAATTTTCAAGGTTAATTTTGGGGAGTTTTGGGTGGTTTGGAAATTTTGGAGGTTTTGGGTAATTTCAAGGGTTTTTTTGGTAGGCTAGGTGGGTCCGGGGCCCCGGGGGTCAAAAATTGAAATTTTGAAAAAATGAAGGTTGGTCAAATGTAAGTGAAATGAAATTATTTTGGTTGAGCCATGAAGCCATGAAGCCATGATAAGCTCATATGAGTCATGAAAGGACTCATTTGAGGTATTCGCTATGTTGTTCCTAACCCTCTTAGCCAGGGGCTTAGGGGTTAAGGTCCATCCATGTGAATTAGCTACATGAGTCAGGAGATCAAGTTGGGTATAGGTGTGGTTTTTTAGGATGTGTGTGTGAGGGTGTAGTGTATGTGTAAGTCGGCTCTCATCGGACAGAGCCACCTGGGGTGATCCTAAGGCCAAAGAGTCCTATAGGGAACTCATCCTTTAAACTTCCACATTTGATCTCAACCCTCTAGGTGATTAGGGGTTTACAATCAAGCTTGTGGGGTTTGCAGGGAGTTAAGAAGTAGTTTGAATTTCTAAGTGGTGGATTCCATCTCTAGTTCTCTAGGATAGTTAAAGGAAAAGCCTAAGGCTAGATCCTAAGTACTAAAAGGAGAAGAGAAGACCTCATCAAAAATGAGGTCAACAAATGGACCCCCAATAGGTGTGGTGTGTTAACCAAGCACACCGCGCGTATTGGTGTTGACCTAAGAGATCGACAAAAACAACACAGATGTCCAAGTGACACACTTAGGAAAGAGTAGAAGAATTTCCGCATGGGGAGTATCTGGTATATTTCCAAGACTGGAGGTTCCTGAACTCTCGCTGGGGAAAGGAAAAGGAGGTGAATTACAAATCACAAGATTTGGAGAATTTCGATTTAGATTTCGTTTCATTTTATGTTCAAGTTTTGATGTGTGAGTTTAGATTTGGAGTTTTAATTTAGATTGAGATTTAATTTAAGATTAATTCGATGAAATCTTGAATTTGAAATTTGGATTTGAAATGAGAATTGAAACCTAGGTTCCAACCTCGGGATTACAAAGAAAACTGGAATTTAGGTACCGGCCTCGGAGTGAGAATTGGAGTTTAAGTGTCGATTGAACAGAATGAGAATCAGAATTTAAGTATTGATCCCTGTTGACCTCATTTTTGATGAGGTCTTCTCTTCTTCTCTTTAGTACTTAGGATCTAGCCTTAGGCTTTTCCTTTGACTATCTTAGAGGACTAGAATTGGGATCCACCTTTTAGAAATTCAAACCACTTCTTAACTCCCTGCAAACTCCACAAACTTGACTATAGACCCCTAATCACCTAGAGGGTTGAAATCAAATGTGGAAGTTTAAAGGATGAGTTCCTATAGGACTCTTTGGCCTTAGGACTGCCCTGGGTGGCCTGGTCTGGTGGAAGGGCTGACTTACACATACACTACACCTATGCACTACACTTTCACACACCTCCTAAAAACACACCCTTACCTAACTTGACTTCCTGACTCATGTAGGTGATTCACATGGATGGTCCTTAACCCCTAAGCCTGCAGGTTAGAGGGTTAGGAACAACATGGTGAATGCCTCGAATGAGTCCCTTCATGGCTCATGTGGGCTTGATATGGCTTCATGGCTCAACAAAAATGATTTCATTCCACTTACATCCACCCAATCTTCAATTTTCCAAATTTTCGATTTTTGACCCCGGGACCTACACCATGCAACTCTACAAATGCTGCGAAACTACCCAAATTTCTCAAAAATTCCCAAATTACCCAAAATTCTCCAAAATCAATCCCAAACATTCCCACATCACTCAAACTGATCATCCATATCCAAAAATATCAAAAATCCCAAAATACCCCCCAATACCTTCCAAATACCCAAAATACCCCTTTTGACCCAAAAATCCAAAAATTCAGAAAATTCCCAGAAAATTCCAGAAAATCCCAAATATTCCCAATTTCATTTTGTCCAACTACACCATGGGACAATTTTGTCAATTTATCCCACTTTTGTCAAAACCCCCAATTTGACCCATTTTAACCCAAAGTAAACCCAATGTCAAACCAAATCTACCCAATTGATCCCCATTCTGGTCCAATTCAATTCTAAACTTCAATTCAACATCCCCAACACCAATCTAGACCAAAGACAAGCTTAATTTGATTGAAATTTGGGTCCGATTTCACTTTTGGCCTTAAAGCCCAATTTGGACCTATGACCCAAACCTAACCCAAATTCACCCAATTCAACTCCAATTAACCCCAAATCTTTTCTAAACCTTTCTTAACATCCCCATAAACAAAACACTAACATGATTTGCCCAAAACTTTGATCCAAACCCTACTCGAGTTCAACCCAAAGCTAAAAGGCCCAATTTTGACCTAAACCCAGAACCTAGCCCAAATGAGCCCAAATCCCAAAATCAAAACCCAACCAAAGCCAAAACCTCTTTGAAACACTCCCATAAACATTTCCCAACATTAATTTTACATCAATTTCAACCCTAGTCCAACATTGGCCCATGCTAGCCCATTTTGGCCCACCTTAGCCTCTTTACCAAAAGCTTATATCGATCAATTCAAACCCAAATCACCTCAAATTTGTTTCAAACCACTCATGACACATCCCTAAACCAAACTCAACAATTATTTGGCCCAAGCCTTTATCAAAATTTCATCCCAAAATCCATTTTAAAATTCAAAAGCCCACTTTCCTAAACCATTTAAAAGCCAATCTAAAACCATTTCAATGAGCCCAAAATCTACCCTAAAGCCCACATGACATTTCCATTTGCCATCCACTTAATCAAAGCCATTACCTAAGTCCTAAATCCATCATCAAATCATTCCAAATCAAGTTCCATACAAATTTCCATCAAATTACCAAAAAATTCCTAAAATCCATTTTCATGAAATTGACCAAGCTTTCCCAGAAGCCAAAAGTGAGCCATGAAGCCATGCATGAGCCACATGTGAGCCATGAGAGCCTTGGACACTCCACCATGCCATATTGGGTAGGAAGGAGGGCCCCTTTCCTTAATCCACTAAAGCTCATTAGCCTTAATCATGATTCACCTAAACCTAAATTTAATCCGAATATATTTGGATGGAGACTTCTCCATGCAAACCAGGTGATCCATTTGATCCCCCACGGCACCCAAGGCCACCTTGAAGGGTGCACCAAGCCCAAATGGGTGAGTTGACCCATTTAGACCCAAAACTAGCCATGCCCCATTCTACTTTGGATCAAAGCCTTTACACTTGGCCATTGCCGATTGCTTGCACAAACACCTGACCACGACCCACCGACCTTGAAGGTGACCCATGCACTGGCCGGCCGGCCACCCGGTCGCCGGAAAACGCCATGCCGAGACCTTGGGAGTGAGCCGACTTTGGAATTCCACCTTCTTAGTTGCCCCATGCCCGATGGCCACCATGGCTGTTCTTCCCATGACCGAGCGGTCGATCCCGACCCTTGGCCACCCACGGGAGAGCCTCCGACCATGCCTATTTAAACACCACCCCCTCTCGGCCATGAGAAGAGAGTTGCACTAAACCTTGCCAAAACTGCGCCAAAATTGTTCCGGACCCCTCCTCCTACACGAGCACTTGATCCCGAGTGAGATCCCCCTGCCATTTCCTCTCTGTGAGCTTAATTTCGGAGTTGAAATCCAAGCCCAAAACCGAGGACACTTCCCACGGTGAACCAATCCCCAAATTGATTGGTCCTACACCTTCACCGGACCGAGGGAAGGTGTCCACCGACAAAAGCCCCATCTCCGGGCCACCCCGGTTGCTCCGGACTCCAAGCTTTGTGATCGAGCGTGGTCGAAGTTCGATCTAGACAATTCACCGAGACCGGGAGACTTCATGCTGGAGCTTGCCGGGATCCGATCGAA